>OY735257.1:7692923-7756421 GCA_963457715.1 Argyresthia albistria | reverse complement strand
CGCTATAACAACAAATACTAAAAACAAAATAAATTTAATATAAAGGGGGCTCCCATACAATTAACGTGTTTTATTGCGGTTTTTTTAACCGACTTCCCAAAGGAGGAGGTTTACAATTCGTCCGGATGTTTTTTTTTTATTTTTTTTTATGTATGTGCCTCGATAGCGCCTAAACGGATGGACCGATTTGGAAAATTAGACCGATTAGACCTATAGTGATTTTTGTGTTTTTCATAATAACTCGTGCAAATGCACATGGTAAGCATAATATTGTGATGCGGAACTGCTGATGAAGACCACATATGGCCACCAGATCTGCTCAATACTAGGTACAAATACAATGCGTGGCTGACGGGCAGGCAACGCATAGCCTAAACCGGTGGACCTAGAGCCATGAAACTTTGTACAGGGGTTCCTTAGTAGCGTGGGGTAGCACTGATATGGGATTTGACAAAATTAATTCCCCTGGGGGGGGGGGATAAGGGGTTACAGTTTGTATTAAACTCAATCTAATCAAATAGGGTTTGTGGAAGTCGGATTTTTCTAAAGTTTACTTTTTGTTCCAATTATATAGATAATGGTACGGAACCCTTCGTGCGCGAGTCTGACTCGCACTTGGCCGGTTTTATTATTATATAGTGCAGTTCAAGTCACAAATTAGCAGTTTAGCTACTAAGTACGTGTTATACCTACCTATTTAATGTTTATCTGTAGTAAACGGCCAAAGCGAGGTCTACAGTTTACAGAGCCATAAGTTTAATGGCTTATTGTTTCGCTTATTTGTTTGTATGTAATTTTTGTAATACATATTTTAAAGTTGAATTGTTGTTATAACTGTTGAAATTATACGATTTTGATTTTAATAAGCTTTTGTAATTTTAAAGTTAATGCTTCATGCCAGTCAATAATGTTGAAGTAAAATATAAAAATCGAGGTATGTCGTATGGCGGACTAAGGAAATGTCAAGAATAAAATTAAATAAGAGTTACGTCATCGCTTCGCGATGAAGTAACCCTAAAAAATCCTAGCAAAGTAGGTATGTATAGGTTAGCGGGGGTAGCATAAGGCACGCCAGTCACCCCAGCCACGCATTTTGTCACAATTTAATGTCATATCATAATGAATGCGCGCTATTTTATGGAGAAACATCATTGAGACGCGAAAGGAGTTGGCAATTTGGCAAAATGACTGCCCCAGACATGTACAAAGACTTCTCAACAGCCAATTAATAGCATTTAAATATTCTCTCATAAATTACTGCGTCTTTAGTTAGTTTGTAGAACTTGAAGGAAATGATTAAATAATTATGAGTTGTCACTTCATACTCTATGATTCCGCCATTGATTAGTGACTTTTGCCATCGTTAAAAATAACATGCAACATAATTGCCAACTAGCAAAACTGTTGAAAACAGGAGGTTTCCAGAGGAGTGGCTAGATGGCGTTATGTTGCATGTTATTGCAAAATGGTGCTTATTTCTAGCGACGGCAAAGGTCACGGAATCATATTGGAATCACGGAGTATTGAGTAACAACTCTTATTTACCTATATTTAATAAAATTTTTCTTCAAGTTCTACAAACTAAATACAGACGCAGTAAATTAAATTTATGAATGAATATTTAAATGCTATTGGCTGTTGAGAAGTCTTTGTACATGTCTGGGGCAGTCGTCCATATATTGATTTAGCCATCTTCTTTGTCATTTATCTGCGCGACTGAGGTGAGTGGCAAGCCTTATGGTATCCCCGCAGGTACACATTAACTTGGAATAGTTGAAAATACGTACTCGATCAATTAAATAAAGGGACTGGGCACAGAGACAAGCAAAGCAATGCATACATTTGAGCGAGACGGCTTAAAGACGTGACGTCAGATGGTATATAATCTGAGCGAGATGCAAATAGTAGTGACACTATTGAATGAGTTAAGTATATCACCACGAGCGCGACAAATTGTAGATAAGGAATGGTGGGAAATAAATGACATGACGTATTAAAAGTAAGTACAAGTATAAAATAATTTCAAATAATCGGACGTCTGAAACTTAAAAGTAACTTGAAGCAGAGATTGGATCTCAAAATTGGAAATTTAAATCTCTTTTAGTATAGGTAGGTATAGGTGTATAGTATAGGTACCACTTAATGATCTAGCTACAGAAGTTTTACTTCTAACACGTGTACGGTGCTACACGCGTATTTTTTTTTGTGTTATACATGTCAAACGAACACGAAGACTATTCGGGGGCTTCGCTGCGCTCGCCCCCTTTAGTCTTCACCTAAGCTACCGCAGTGTTTGCCTTAAGAGATTTTATCGTTTCATGATATTTCACGTTTTCTACTATCGGCCGCCGACAGTATACAAGCCGCCATACATTTTACCATTGCCTTGGATTAGGATATCCAGTGTGGTCAGTACAAGGATCGGCGAGGTCACAATCATATTTGAGGACATAATTTGGAAACAAGTTAGACCCCTTCGCTATCAGAAACACGCCGCTCGAACGACCGAACAATGGCGAACAATAGATAGATAAGATGTGTCGAGTGTCGACCAGAGGGTTAAACATGCACCATTATTCCATGTTTAAAGTTTGGTCGAGGTGAGCTTTGAAGCTTCCAGTTTCCTTTATTTTTCCCAAGCAAAGCTAAAAAAAATGTATCTATGCGCCCTCTACTGGATAAATGCTCCCTGATTTTGCGTGACTGGGAGATGTTTTCACCACCTCCGATATGGGGAAGTGGGTGACAATGGCACGGAAAAAAATGGCGTTCCGTTGTCCCCGCCTGGGGGACAGACAGGGGGCGAACAACGGGACTTTACTACTTTCCACCAGAACCTTTTAATTGATCTCCTAATCTGTTTCAAAACTCACTTTAGCCTCCTTCTCCGGGTCTTTGAAGCAAAGCGTGAGCAGGTGCACGTGCGTGGCCTTCTCACGATGCACCGAGCGCGCGTCGATCGCCTGAGCCAGGTACTTGTTCACTCGGTTCGTCGGCTGGTGGTACACGGAAGAGTGACGCTTTTTCAGAGGCCTCTTGAACTTCTCTGTCACTTTATTCTGTGAATGGGACGGGTAGTTATAGATATGACTCGTGAGTCGGGTGGAACATCGACGGGATCTATGGTAGAAAGGGTACAGTAGGATTTGTTTGGGGAAGTGTGAGGATGGTCACCATAAAAGAGGTCAGAGTACAGAAGGACCACGACTCCATGCTTCGTTCTAAACGTCGACTGACCTTTTAACAAAATCCAGGCTCCGAAGCAGCATCACATTATTATACAAGTAATAAACGATAGAGATATAAGAGTTACAAGAATTCAAAATTCATAGGGAGATGTTATTAAAGTTAAAAGATATCTGAAGATATTCCAAATACAAAGATATCTTTGTGAAGTATGCAACTTTGCTAATGCAAATATTAGATTGTAAATTGATTATTAATATTAAGGCCTGCGCATCAATCTCCTTTGAATTGTAACATTCATGAAATGTGTAAAAATATCATCCAGAGAAGATCGATGAACAATGAGAATTATGCTAAGTTGTAAAACTGTCCAAGGACAAGTCCCATGCAGTTACTAAATGTCTGGGAAGTCATGCCATGCGATGCGTCTAGTGCTCAGGAGATCGAAGGAAGTGAGTGAAACACAGTTCGGTGCGGTTGACTTTATTCAGAAATCAAAACAATATAAATAAAACACCTTCACAACTTCGAAACATAACAGTATCCAATAGAACTGCGATGGTGGGTATTGGGTGCCGCTCGATGGTTTTCCCTCTCCCTATCGATCAAAACAGTCTTTCAATAGGGAAGTTCCATTATAATGGACAGGTTGTTTATTTATTATATCATCTAATCTTGAAATCTCACAAGGCTTATGGGGAAATATTTCAGTGTCCCATGGACGGTGGTAAACAATAATACACATGAACAACATTATGTCAGCGCTTGCTTACGGTATCATCGGGTGTAGGTGAAAATAATGTCCAAGGTCGGAACATCTGAAATCAATGAGCACACGTCCCGAGTTAATTGCTGGCACTTGAGTCGACCACGCATTGTTTTTCTTGTTTACAAACGAGTATAAGAAGTATTTCGAGAATACAATTAGAAAATTAGTTCAGACTTCAGCAGATAGAGAGTATTCATTCGAAAACAACAAGTGGAGGATTTATACAGCAACAGCAACTAAAACAAAGATATTGAAGGTAGTGTCGTGATCGAGTATCGTTAAATAATTGTGCTTTGACAAAACGTTCAGGGTATAATGAGTAACCGGTGTGATACAACCTAATAACATTTAGTGACTGTAGTGTTCTATGTGCTGATAAACCATCGATGAGCATAAACAGGAATTTCGAGAAAATTAGAAAAGCATTAAGTATACGTTTCCGGTACCTCGCAAAACAGTTTTTTTACCTTTTGATATAAAATAAAGCATATGGGAACCAATCTTAAAAAGCAGCTTTAGTTCAAAAACCATCACTCAAAATTAGACCAACTACTCGAAGCTTACTCGAAGTCCAAAAGCGAGGTTATCGGTAACAAACATTATGAATGAGACGCATTTAGTGATTTGTTTGGCTTCAATGCGTTTCAGGTACAAAGTTCCAGAAGCATCTTGTTGTGTAAATGTGCACGGTTTTAGAACGTATGTGCAAGTTTTCAGCAGAGCTACGAAGCAGGCAGCAGCTAAGATATCAGCTATTGTATGATAGGCAGTCGGATTTGCATACTGCAGTCCACATTGCACTTGCGTTCTTGTTTAGGTTAAGTACACACATATTCGATCAGTAAGTACAATACAAACCTATCTGTTTAATCTACTATGTATAATCAAATCAATCATAAAATCAAACATCACATAAGGTATGTTTAAAGTGTACTAAACTTTTCGCAGATAAAACAGATAACTAAGTAGGTACGCATATTTTGCAGGGTTTAAAAACTAAAAATATGATTATGAATACGAGGCTCATGTGTTTAGTTTAGATGTTCACTAAATTGTGGTTAAAATTACAAATTACTTACGTAAGCACGACAAATACACCCGGATAACTTTTAGCACCTACCTAGCTTTAAATCACCACCATTATTATCGTATTCTAATTTAATAAGGTTTGACAGGCCTTAGGTCTCGAGGACCATAACATCTAGGGCTCTTCAGTTGAGCCACGAGCTTTCGTCAGGGTAATTGGCCGATCAGCCCCTTATTCGCTAACTCAGTGATGATCAATTGATCACTCAATGATGATCCGGAAATATTAAGAAGCTATTGGTGTCGCTCAATTATCGTGTAACCAAAGGATATCAAAATAAGTCGGCTAATATTATCCGACTTATTTTGATATCCTTTGGTGATAAGGGGGCAGGCCAAATGACAATTGAAATGTAATTGTTATAAATTCCCCATTGTTGACCTGTTAAATATAAAAGCAACACATGAGCCTCGTGCGGGGGTGGGGGGGGGGTCAAGTCGGTGCGACCGTGGGGTCTGTGCGGAGGTTGTGCGCGCGCGCCTGCATGACCGCGTCGAAGGTGTGTGCGTGCGGGGCGGCCGCGGGGCGCAGGGCGGGGCTCACGTCATCCGCGCGCATGCTCGCCAGCCGCAGCGCCTCCGCCGACCCGGGCTCCGCGTGCAGCGCCCGCCGCAGGTCCAGCACCTGGCCAGTAACAACGATTAGACATTCTCGAAGGTTCTCGAACGCCTGTAAAGCGACACAAACTTATCTGGCCCGGTGTCGCTGGCGTCTTTGATGACATTTCATACTGGCGGCTTTAGTTCTAGATATGACCACCGGGTTAGTTATGTTTGTAACTCTGTAGAACTGAAAATCGCCTGTAATATTTTAGGTAAGTAGGTCTTTCCGTAAGACGTCATTACAAGATTTTCGGTATAATGTGACGTGATGTGGAAAGTCATTTCATTGGTCATAGTCATAAAGCATATCATTTCATATTACGAAAAGATACACCTTGATCTACGAACGCTTGGGTTTAATTCACGTTTTCAGAGGGAGTAGAGGAGGGGTTGGTACCTTATTAAAATGATTTGTTGTACATATTATTGGGATATAACTACAAGATAAAAATGAAATAAGTAGGGATATATTCATAACACAGAAGGCGGAGATATATTCTAAATGGGTACTAACGCCTGTACAATAAGAGCAACCTCCAACATGTGTAGCTAGCATTGATGACCTGTAACTAGCTAGCATTAGTGTCAAGATGAACCATGTCTAAAGTTTTATATACGGTAAATAGGGCGAAACTAATGTCATATACTCGTAATTTATGTACTAGCACATCTATTTGAAAGAGCTAAATGAATAAGATTTACACAATGCTCTCGACTATAGAAGACGTACTTAGGGAAGGACTCAGTTGTGTATTATTTAGGTTTACGAGCATGCGTTTGTTTCACTCGTTTGTTTAATCGCCACAACACTAAATGGAACTGTGCTGTAGTATGAATAATACTTGCAATAGTATAATAATATGAGTTGGTTACTCGGAGTATCTAATGGCGACTAATAAATGCATATCAATGAGAAGAACATTATTTATTCCAATAACACATCCATACATCCAAAAGTGGAAAAGAGAAGACAGTAAACTACCATGCTAATAATAATACACAATATTAATAATACTTATATTTACACATATTTAAGTATTCCATATAATTCCATTTGAGTTAATATTGGAAGAACTTACCTTATAAAAACACACAGTGAAGAGAAAAATCCAGTTTCATTCCAGTGCAAGAAAATCACTCCAAAATATTTGTTTCGAAGAAATAGACAAAGATCCGGTCGCACTAAGAGCAAGTCGCTTGGCAAATAAGAGCAAGTCGCTTGGCAAAGTCGGAAAATGCCACTCGACTTGGAACATGCATTATAATTATATGTAGTTTAAGTCGAAGATAAATTATTCTCAGATTATCATATTCTTGGTTTAAAATAACAATTACATTGCATTACATTTTAAACTCCAATAGACAAGTATTTGAAAATGTAATGCAATCCAACAGACAAACAAGCATTTGAAAATGTAATGCAATATAATTTTTATTACAATTTATTTAGCATGACGTCTTCCAATCTCTAAGCCATGATCATCTGATTTAAGCATTATAGTTTTAAACTCACCCGTCAATGATTTAAAAGGTACTTATATTAAACTTTGTGCATTTTGAAATATATTTATTGAATAATGTATTACCGATAGTAATAATAAACGCGAATAAACATGCAAAATCGATTCACAGCTCACACGAAGATAAGAAAAGTTTTCGATACAGTCATTATTCTTAACATTAATTAAGAGTATGAAATATTGGTAAGTACCTATTTTGGTACCACATTACAGTAAATTGTCACAAACATACAACTCGAAGTCGAATAATTGACAGCCGAACTATGCGGTAAAATTAGCAATACACCATGAAATTTAAGGGTGCTCGTAAAATTACTGTCTCATCTCATCATTCTCTGGTCCTCTGTTTTCTTTCTACATAATTATTGCCAGCTCTACCTTTAGTGGTTAGTTGAGTTTTATATATCGGTGTAACGACAAGAGGTCAACTAACTTTCTATTACGTCTATGAAGTACCATAATGATTTTTGATAAGTATTGGTTTAACTAACTTCTGCTTAACCTAAGTAGGAACTTGCGTACTATCGATACCGCACAACCTGCCTCGCTATTCAAAAACCGCAACGAACGAGGGAATAAACCTTGTTAGCGTATTTGTTGATGTTGATGGACGCACGATTTTACGAGTAAGGTAAGTACCTAGTTTATAAGTTCCTAGGCTAGTTTCGAGTACACATTGCTGAAATGGAATTAAATTTTAGCTCGTGTCCGCTAGCATACAGTACACAGAAATTCACAGAATGCATTGTACAGCACTGTCGACGAGCCTTCCGATAAATTAAACAAACAAGAAAGTTATCTAAAGACACATCTTTGATTAACAACATTACTGTCTATAGAAGCATGGCAAACATATAAAATAAAACAGAACCAGCGATTTTAGTGATTTATGTGTCAAGTTAAACTGGCCGATGGTGGCTTAAAAATTCAACCATGCTTTCGAATTCGAAAATAATAAGTATAGGAATAAGTGACACATGGCACTTGTTTTAATGCAGCCAGCACAGTTCATATCATTTCATATTACATTGCAGCAAAATGTAGGTACAGTGTTGTTTGAACCTACCGGCGTCCAAGTTTGAAGATTTATTAGACTTCCGAATCTCATAACATAGGGCTACGTAGTAATAAAGTATGAGCTAAGTACGTATACCGAGAATAGCATTATGTTTATAATTCCTATAAGATTCCTATCCAGAAACACAAAAACAAAAGCAACAGAAAAAAATAAAATAACAAAACATACAAACAAAGATGCCGGTACCTTCCTTGCGGCGTTCGCCTTGAGTTCTTGTGGCGAGGCGGCCATATTGGAAAATGGTACGTCAACGTTGAATTTGATGGAGTGCAGCAGTTGGACCACAACGTTGGAGACATTCTTGAAGGAAAGCTTCCGCTTGCTGGAACCGAGACCCACCCCGGTTGATAGGCACATCTGGAAGGAGATTGCCAGGTTTTATGAATTTGCAATATAAGAAGAAATAATACTGAGCTAAAGAGACCATAGACAACAGCAAAACTCAAAGTGATGAAACAATAACCATCAGTCGAGTGAAAAATAGAAAACATTATGAAGGAAAATGGAACTCTAAAGACTGTGGAATTTGTAGATTCTACGAAAAGAATAAAAAAGTTTTTTTGCAAAAGGGAATCATTTCGAATACTTAATCCATTGTAACTAAAAATATTTTGGATTTCCCTTGGCTAGACAAGCATAAACAGGCTGAGGACCAGACTAGATGTAGCGGTAGGTGAATTGTGATTGATGACGAAGCCATTCAATAAGCAGACATTCGGCTTACCTTTCTTCTCCTCGGCGGCGGAATGATGAAGTAGGTCTGTACAGAGTGGTCGCGCAGGTACGCGTTCCGACTAGCACCGTGCCCCGGCTCCACTTCGTAAGCCCCGCCGAGGCATTCGAGCGACGCCTGGGTAATGTGGACTCGGCTGCAAAATACAATAGCGTCACGCCTTTTCCCATGCGGGGTGGCAGAGGCACTGTACCCAGTAGTACCCACTTTTCCTATGCGGGGTGGCAGAGGCACTGTACCCACTTTTCCTATGCGGGGTGGCAGAGGCACTGTACCCACTTTTCCTATGCGGGGTGGCAGAGGCACTGTACCCACTTTTCCCATGCGGGGTGGCAGAGGCACTGTACCCACTTTTCCTATGCGGGGTGGCAGAGGCACTGTACCCACTTTTCCTATGCGGGGTGGCAGAGGCACTGTACCCACTTTTCCTATGCGGGGTGGCAGAGGCACTGTACCCACTTTTAGGCAGTGATTCAATAGGTACTTCATTTTGCGTGACTGCAAGCTATCCCTTAGCTGCAGTTGGAGGAGTGATTAATGTTTTCTCACGATGTATTCCATCACCGTTACCAATATAGTTATTTTTTCAAAATGATAATAAATAAATGTGAAACCGTGAGCAAAAGGGCTTTACTCAAATTTGAGTAAGTTCGAGCCAAACTCCACCATGCTGGCTCAATGCGGATAAGATTACCATTTATCTTCTTTTGAGGATACCTCTATATCGCGAGTAAGAGCACATCGAAACTCTCCATCATTATAATGGATACAGAACTAGGTACTCTAAAAGCGACAAGGCTTTTACATTAGTCACTTCTGCATAGATTTCCAGGAAACTTACGAAACATTATTCAACGTATTTCTGAATGTGGTAAGGAGACTTTACGGTACACGGAAATTCAGCGTCAAAAATATCGCGCCTTTTTGAAAGTCTACTCTGAAAAAGATTGTTCTTCTTTGGTACCCTTTATTATGAGGACAATTGTTAGTTGTCACTGTCATTGGGAAGGTAATGGACCTTGTCACCTTGGAACAGGGACGTCGGTCGTACCGACCAAGTTATAGGTAAAATCCGCCACACTTACCCCGGCTCCCCACCCGCCTCCATGTTGTTGGCAAGCGTGACGTCATTGGACCAGACGTCGTACTGCCACTTGCGCAGGCCCAGCACGCCGCACAGCACGCGGCCCGTGTGGATGCCCACGCGCATGTTCAGTTGCACGTCCGTCGCCTCCACCACGGACCTGAGGAAGACAGGTGGTGTCAAGGTTGGGTTAACTATTTATATTCGGAAGTACGCCCTCGCGACGGTAGCAGTCGACGGAAGTGTTCGATGCATTGACGCGGGATGATGACTGCTATTGACGACGCATCGGTGTCTGCTGTCGAGCCTGGTGATGGACTGCTGACGACGTTCTTACTCGAGTATGGTTTTTCAGTATTAGGTAGGTACATAATATTATATTATAATCTGTGGTATTACAGAATTAAGACATATTAAGGGCTCTACTCACGATGCAATCTGTCTCGCGATTTGTTGCTGCAACTTGTATTTCTCTCTCTGTCTATCTTCCTGTTTTGTCCTTCTCTAGCGGTTGCAAGGCAACCTGCCTTCTATGAGTTGCAGCGACAGATTGCAAGCCAGGTTGCATCGTGAGTAGAGCCCATTAGTCTTCTCTGTGTTTTTAAGTGAATCTTCCCAATAGGAGTATGCTTCAAAAGATGTACATAATATAATATATGTATGACAGAGACGGATGGACAAATAGCCTTGGTAATAGAGCCAGCTACGGGAGAACACTAGATACATTAGTAATTAATGTTATATTATACGACGTAAGTATAGGTACCGCCATCCACGATGACGCGTGACGTAGCTATTTGCATCTTTGTCTTTCAGCAGAGTGCCTTGATGAAAAAGAAAGATGCAAATAGCTACGTCACGCGTCGTCGTGGATGGCGTTACCTATAAGCATTATCGCAAAATCAATTATGCTAACCATCAGCCACTAGCAAATAACAATAATTAAACTTTGTAAGTAATGTGCCAACGTCTCATCTTAATAGCAGACTTTACTTCGAAGACAAATCAATCTGCATAATAATCCAGAACTATCTGAAAGTGTTCCCCAGAAGCGCAATACAAATAAACCCATCAAAGAAGTTTGCGAGCTTCTTGCAGAACCGCAAAAAATGCACAGTTTATTTCTCTATCCAGAGTAAAACAGAAACCGCCGACTACCGAGAGCGAATAAAAACAAACTCTGACAAAATGTCTTACGACGCAATAAATTGCAATCTAAACCAGAAAAACATTGCACAGGTCGGGCACAACTTTAAATTATTGAGGAAAGTAAGACAAATGGTAGGAAACCAGAATTTCAAACTGAAATTAATTTGCACGGCGAGATAAAAATTAATCAAGATAATTTATTTCATTGGCTGCATTTCAAAATATGTAACGCTATAGATGTTTATTTGTAGATTTTATTGCCTTGATAGTGGTGGATGTTTAACAAAAAGCCAAAACAATAAACAAAAGGCTGCTGAGACAACACACTTGTTATCTTTTTGTGAAATAGGCGGCACGACGGAAAGAAAACACTTATCTATCCTCCGAAAAACGCTGTAATCGGATCTTTGACTAACAGGCCGTTAAATCATATACTGTTGTTAGAGCAAACGTAATATTCACCATTTACTTTGAGCGATAGATCCGAGAATGGAACAGCGTCTGATTCAGCTGCAATTCGATGAACGTTACCAGCGGGGTACAAATAAACTGCTAATGAAGGTGGATGGCACTTCAACGAGCCGCAGCGCCACTTCCTCCACAATTAACAACGCTCGCCGCATTTATATCTCAGCCATGCGATCCATTTAGAGCTCTATGCCATCTATGCTGTATAAAAGGATTCGGTACCAGCTCAGTTTCTATGGTTTTTGTTTACACTCTAAGCCGTCTAAACTTTAGACGGTTCTATTTTAAACAGTAACAAACGGTAAGGCTTCACACAATATTTCAACGGAATCACTCATTAACCTGAGGGAAGAAGAGGCCTATAACTTTATCATGGAAGAATGTAATACCTATATTTTCGAAAATGTCTATCACTTTATAATGGAATAATGTTAAGAATACAGCTAACGCAAAAATGAGGTGATACTTGGGTGAAGGTGGTTGTATTTTGGTAGCAGCTGATCTTTGGAGTCAGTGCGAATTTATTTCTGCTACAGAAATATGTTATGTGTATTAATTTCTTTGTTTTCACATAAACATCGATGATGACAAAGTTCCCCTTTAAAAAAATGACACACTAGCGGTTCTGCCCGGCGCGTGACTTCAGGGTCAGATTGTAATTACGATTTATGTGGCAAGATTAAAAAAGTTCAACATTTCATACCAAAACATCGCCTAACAATGGACCATAAACTCCACACGTAAAGTTTAAAAGCTCATCAACTCAGGGAAAATAGCAATGTGGGTGTCGTGATAGTATAAACCATAGAGTAACTTGTTTAAAGTATAAACAAACAACGCCGTCACGTCAACACATCTATGAATTAACAGTAAACCCTGGTATTTGTTTTGCTAGTCGTATTATTAAATCTTTGTTTCATTTAATAGCTCATTTAACTCCCGCGAATTGCACAGAAGCGTCCAGCAAATTCTGAAATTAAAAATTACGTCGTATTTTATCATTACGAATACAAAGAGAGAGCGTCGCGTGTCGTCGTGAACAAAGTTTGCTCGAGATAATAGAAAACTTGCACTTATTTAATTTTAGCTTATATTTTCTTGAATATCAACAATGAATTCAATTCAAAATTCACAATTCTTTATTGCACACAATAATTTAAACAGTAACATTAAAAGAAAACACATGTACAAAGGCTAGCTCTCTAAAAAGAGATCTCTTCCAGCAAACCAGGCGTGAAAGGAAAAATTATATAATGAAAGGGTAGGCAGTGCACAATAACAAGTTTAAATAAAATATAAACACTAAAATACTAAATACAGTAGAACTACTACTCTATACATATATTGACATCAACCACTCTCATTAGAGATATGCTCGCCTTTGTACACCATTTTCAAGTACGTATCATATCATAGCTTCACGCCTTTCCCACTAGAGGGTGGAAGATGCACAAAACAGTACTTCTTGTTTAATATTTGCTAAATATACTGTATGTTTTACCATACTATATTAGTACCTGTACTTATTAATCTGTGCCTGTACCTAGGTACCTACAAAGGAGAGAGTTCTCATTGATTTATTATTACAATTACCTGATATTTACATATTTCTACTTTAGTAAATTAAACACGGCTGAGGAGATCTGTGCTATCGATTACCTGTCCAGAGCACTGCCACTAGCTGTAAGGTATGGCAATGTGCAGGGTAGATAGGTACTTGTAACCGACTTCACAAAAGGAGGAGGTTAACAATTCGTCGGGGGTTTTTTATGTATGTGCCCCAAGTACGCCTAGTCGGATGGACCAATTTGAAAAAATATTTTTTTGTTTGAAAGGGTTTACTTTCTATTGGTACCATAGACACCAGGTCAGGATCTGATATGGGATCAGTTCAAAAAATTTATTGACCATAAAATCATACATATTACTTAGTCAACGTCAATATAATATTAATATTTTTCTATACTACCGCCCGTTCGGAAGTTGTGGGCTTAGGGATGGAGCAAAGAAGGGCAAGAAACTCCCCCGTACCTCTTTTAAAATACCCGGAGAAATCGAGGGAACTCCCTTTGGGGAAGGGGTTACAGTTTGTATAAACACGAAAAGCACTTCAGATTAGGGTTTGTAGTTTTTTAAAGTTTTACTGTTTGTTTCAATTATGTGTAATAATCGAAAAAGACGACGATGAGTTTATTTCTAGTGATGGGCCCGTTTTAATGTAGGAATCCATATTATACGTAGTTTAAACAGCGTGCATCAGTGTATTCTTTGACTATTTAAATTTTTCTCTCCGTAAGAAGAAGAGTTTTTTCTATCCTAAACGGTCCAGCCGTTTTAAAGATTCAAGCCAATCTATACCAAGCAATCAATACCAAACTTTTCAAATCAATCAATCAAACTTATCAATATCAACTTTTCTATTTATTTAGATAATAAAAGACTAACTAATTATACGAATAAATAATCAAGGCATGTAAAGTAGACATACAGTAAACAAAATGTTCACGAGTTAATAATATCTTAACGCTAATGCGTTGTGTCTTGAGTGAAATTGAAATATTAATCCAAGTCATTTGAGTTTCTTGATGCTTAAGTAAGTAGACAGCAAGGTTATTCCAAAATGGAATTAACAAGGCGGGGTATCATTATCACTAAGATTGAGCATGGGAATAATGAGATAGGGTAGGTAGTGGATATGTGTGATGTCTTGACGGTCACATACAGGTACCGCTAAGATACTCTCTCTAGCAGTGTGGTACCAAGAATCTTGGGGCAACCTTCACCTACTAATTTCATAATAAATATGAGTGAACAGATTATTCCAAAACTTTGGTAGCATTTACTGGCAAGGAAGCCAGATACAAACACAAACAAACACAGCCTTTTCAAACATATATCACCCCTCTTTTTCATCTTCGGGGGTTAAGTGTGGTACCAAGAATCTTGGGGCAACCTTCACCTACTAATTTCATAAATATGGGTGAACAGATTATTCTAAAACTTTGGTAGCATTTACTGGCAAGGAAGCTAGATACACACACAAAACACAGCCTTTTCAAACATATATCACCCCTCTTTTTCATCTTCGGGGGTTAAGTGTGGTACCAAGAATCTTGGGGCAACCTTCACCTACTACTTTCATAAATATGGGTGAACAGATTATTCTAAAACTTTGGTAGCATTTACTGGCAAGGAAGCCAGATACACACACAAAACACAGCCTTTTCAAACATATATCACCCCTCTTTTTCATCTTCGGGGGTTAAAAACAAGGTTGAGCGCCGAAGAAGAAAATTATATTACTGGGGTCCTGAGACCTAATGAAAATTTGAAAATAAATAGCATTAATATTATTCAAATCATTCGGAAATCCTCTTTGACGTTGTCGGAAGTTTCTAAATTCTTTACCTTTTATTGTGCTGACAGCCTGTCTTTTCAATTTTGTTTACGAAAAAAGTGATGAAATCACAAACCTAAATTATTAATACCCGTGTGAAAGCACATTGCTGAAAGTTTATTATTTTCCTTATTATTCCACAGATCTGTATCAAAAAGTTTATATTTCAGGATTTAGTAAGAGTTTTTAGTCAACAATTCTTGTGGAGGTAAAGCTTATTTCGGTCGTATTTTTAACATCATCATCTGCCGAGAAGAACAGCATTAATAAATTCGTATGCTTTTGGCAATGAATCACAGCGTGCTCTAAAGAATTACCCAAGAGCTAAATCTACATAAACATAACATAGCGTCACGTATTTTCCTATATGGGGTGAATCGGGGTGGCAGAGACACAATTGGGCCCACATTTGACCAGGAAATACCTACTACGTTAACCCCTTCCCTCTCAGAAGCACACCGCTCGAACGACCGAACAATGGTGTTATATAAGATGTGTCGGCGAACCAGTTAATTAATAGAAAATTACTATCATTTATCAATTATTAATACATATCGCTGTCAGCATGTTAGGGTTGTGGTTATTGTCTCCTGTGGTTATTGAATCACGTGTAAGTCAACCCTTTCAGGGACGCCGCCTCCCCTCACCCCTACTAGTCACGTGTCAGACAGAATCTCCCCCTTGATCCTACTATCCAGTAACTGTGAATATAATAATAACTTTAGCATTCAAAATCCCCCGCATAAAACCAGTCTTCCAGATTCATCACCAGGTCTCATCCATCAGGTGAAATTAATAAAAGGTTCACAACGATTCTAACGAGTCTAAACTCGATGGGTTTACTAGTAAGCATACCAGGGTTCCAGGTCACACCTTTGAGCTTCGCACTCCATCATCAGATCAACTCGATGGTACCATATTCTCAAAGCGCTTGTCACAACGAACCTAATGAGCCCAAATTCGACGGGTTTACTAGTAAGCAACATAGGGTTCCCGCTCCCAACTTCGAACTCAGACCAGACCAGCTCGATCGATCGTACCATAACAACTAGCTCCAAGAAATCTACTTCCGACTAAAGAAAACAACATTCAAATCGGTTTACCCGTTTACGCTCCACGTGCTGAGAGACAGACAGACAGACACACAGAGTGACTCACATGTCAAACTCATAACACCCCTTTTGCCTTCGTCGGGCGGGAAAATCCCGGTGTACAATATACTATCTGATCCAAATATGGGTAGGTATCACACGGGTCAAATACAAACCGGAAGGGACTCAGTTTGTAACCTAATCCGGAAGGGAATGTATTTGTCACAAAATTGTTCGTTGGAGGATAGGGACAACATAAATTGTAAGGCGTTTCCTGCTGCATAGTTAACTCAAGCATTGATAAAATATGAGAGTAGTTTTGTTCGACAATTCAATGTATTGGTATTTGAATGTGCCTTTTCCTTTAGTAATGTGATATGAACGTGATACGATAACAAGTACCTAGCAATACCAAATTCCAAGTGAGCGTAAGAAATAATTGCAAGTTGGCAAAGAATGTCGTCGTTAGAATAATGATAACTGCCTCAAAACTGGCAGCAAAATTTATAAGATAGGGTCAAGTCTATAACGTACTTCTACAAATAGTTGTTAGCAGTTGCTTTGGTCATGATTTATGGCGACATTGCACGTTTTGTAAAATCAGACCGTTTCAAATGTAATTCCAGCGTAATGTTGTTGATGTTTGCGTGTATTCATAGACTTGAAGCCAAGTTCACGCCCACGTCGTACGTTGTACACTTCAACATTCTATGACTGTGACAAACAATTTAATTATGGAACTCACTATGTTAAAAAATAGGAGTGTTCATATACATATTTGCAAAGCATCCTAACTTACAGACAGATTAAAAATAGCTGCACTGAATGAAACCTTTTACGCACACGGCTGAAATATGCACCAACTGGGTGCTGTTACGAATGGAAATGTTTTACAGTTTGCAGACATAAAGTTCCCACGTCGCATCGCAGCGCCCGCCCGGCCGGCAGCAGTCAGAGTTGTTAGTTTCATTGCATGCTTGCTCATAGTTCTCGCACTTTGCACTGCAGCTTACATACATCGGGGTATTTCAAACAAACAAATCGAGTGTACTCGTATCTGAATAAACAACTGCAATGAACGAAGCGAGTCCAATGTTGAGTCTGTGTACATTTATATGCCGTGTACATAAAATAAATAAATACTTGTATTGAATCTGGGGTCGGTTGGTCTCGGATAGTCGTTAAAAGCAGCATTAATCAATGCGTATTCTGTGTGAAATCTATGGAATAAATTTTTTGATTGACAGCTTTTATGCTGCTGGGATGAATAAGTATAACAAGTAGGTGCCTAATATCGAAACTTGAATGTTGTTTCATTCAACCTTGATCCCTCAGTAGAAAAGTATAGATTTAAAGGTACCTAAAAGTCCATGGTGGAATATTGGTCCAATCGCGCTCCTCAAAATCAAAACAATCATTACTTTTCAAACCCAATCACTCAAGACAAAGATCCCGTGTTTTCCACAGCCTTCAGTCAACACTGCACATGTGCAGTATTGCACTCGGCTTTGCTTGCTTCCAGCAGAGCGATCGGGTTCAAAACGAAATGACGTTTGTTTACGGCCCCGATCAATATAAACCGAGTATCAAATAAGAAGGTGCAGCTAGTCCACCCTCGGAAATAGAATTGTTGAAGATGAATTTTTCAGGAGAAAGGCTTCCTTTGTTATTCTGCAGTAAATAGAACCCGACCCACTCAAATCACCATCTTCACCATCAAACAACCCAGAGTACAAGTTAATGAAAGTGCTCAAGTCATTGTACACATTAATATGAATGTAAATTGGGCGTCGTCGTTTGAGGGACCGAGGTTTTGACAACTGCTCCGGGGCTTTCCTGGCCCAAAGGATTTCGCTCGGCGTGCAGCGCGGTAACGCAGCCAGCGTTATGGGCACCTTTGGTCCAGGCGATTCTTGGGGCGGTTTGTTTGTATAATTAATTAAGTAGTTATTTTTATTTATCGTAATTTCGTAATTTCTTTATTGTACTCACATGACAGTAAAAATAGCTTAACATAGTACAAAGGCGAGCTTATCTCTAATAAGAGATTTATTTTACATTTGTGATTCAATTTTGAATATTTATGTTTTGACGAAGCTTTGTGTGGATTTATGTCATTTTAATTTGTACATTGTAAAAAAAAATGCATGTTTCAGTTTGTTCACATGTCTTTTTGATGTAAACATCCAAAATATAGTATTTAGGTAGTAGGTTATGTACATTCAAATGTAATAAAAGTAAGAATAGAGGCAATCCATGACGAATCGAAGGCTGACCGAGAATCGATGGACTCGATTCCATGATCGAATGAGCTATCCTGTTCTATGTAATGATTGGATGAGTAACACTTCCATAATAAATGAATGTAAAAGTTTGATTGGTGATCTCCCACACTCATTTCATCATAATTATTTATTGGACATCCTGTCAATAGGCCAATTCTGTCTCCATATTAGCTGCATATAGCATTTAAAGCATCATTTTACTCACTAAAGATGGAGGGGACCCGACACATACAATGCGTGAGGTGTGTACAAAGTACCACAAAGTGATGAATTGGTGATTCAGGAACAATGAGACACGAAGGTTTAGGTCACCTTAGGTGAGCAAGCGATCACATTTCCTCAAGCGTTTGTTGTTTCGAATACACCCGCGATAATGATAATGAACTAGACTTGTGGTTTGTTAAGTAATAAAATTGGTTTCGTAAGAAAGTGTGTAAAAGTGCTGACTACGGAACACATTTCAGAAATGGCCCTTCTGTACCTTCGATACATTTTCAACTATTTGCTTATTCCTCGGCTGGTACTGCATACACAAACTGTGTTACGCTGTTCATCTAGTGTTGACAAGGAAAGCATAGAATGCTATTTATATTGGAGCCAAATTGCTCGCCAGCCTGTCTAATTGAAGCTCATCTATTTGACAAATTAGATTGCTTCTATGACATCATCGCAGTGCAACGAACAGATGCGAGATAATTTGGTTTCTTTTGTTAGATATAGGTCACGGTCGGCATTTGTTTTGTTGCCATGTGTTAGCGATGTGACGTGGTAATGTAGATTTTAGTCCAATTGTATTCTAATTTGATTTACGTAAATGAAACGTAGGGTAACCTTGCTCGATGTTGTAAACACATTTGCCAACTTATTTTTTGCATCTATCTTCGATAGATAGATCTCTACAAAAAAGATACCTATAGTTTTAGTGGAACTAGAAACTGCGGGTCTGATTGGATAACTTGTAAGCAGATATTATAAAATTAGTAGCCATTCCATACCATTTACGACGAAAGGTATTCGAGACACGCCATTGCAACTTATTTAAACTTAATTGATACCTTGTGTGTCGTTTCGAAAATGTTAATGAATATGAGCGCTTTAGTTAATTTAAATTAGTCTTATTCAGAGCATTTAACAAATTAATGTACATTCCCATCGTTCTCGTATATTTCTGCCGAGAGCCACGAATTTCTACAATAACTTACTATAAGTATGTTAGTATGTAGTTTAGTAGGTAAACAATATCCATGTTAGATATCATTTTGTATCTGTTGTTTTTCGTAAGAGTTATTTGGTTATATTTGGTTTTTGCAAAGGCTTCATATCATAACACTAACAAATGCGTTACATAGCATACTGGTCTAGAAACCCTAGCCAGTGAATTTAGGATGCACCTTGGGTCGCACAAAACGTCTGAATCTTTAATCTATCCCATGCTTAATCCATTTTTACCTTTCGTGTTGACCTCTGTCCGAGAAATTGTATTTCATTGTCATTGCTTATTCCGTTTCCAATATGGTATTTCGGTCGCACAGAACAGAATAGAGCCGGTATTTGAATTGAAAGAGTCTTGTCTTGGGCGGTATGAGTTCACTGTGCTGAGAGGAATCGATTCAAAGTTCACACTCGAGGAAAACTCACTGCCTCGGACAAAAATTACGCAACGCTGGACCTCACTAGACTTGGCTATTTCTTTACTGTTAGACAAAAAGTAGGTATATAAAATATTTATAAGAATAAGTATATGCTTTTTTGGTATTCCGTACCTGAAGGGTGCCGAACGGGACTCTATTACTAAGCCTCCGCTGTCTGTCCGTCCGTCCGTCAGGCAGGCTGTATGTGTGTGTATCTCATGAATGAGCCGTAAAATTTTTTATTAGAGATTTGAAAGAACATCGAACCTTTCTGGGATACCTCAAGTTGAAATTCCCTAAAATTTCGGTCTTTCGCGTATACCTATAAAACATAATGTCCATCGATTGAGAATTTAATTACAATTGTTGTTTGTAAATTAGTTCTCAATCAATGGAGATATGTTTTATAGGTGTTGAAGTTTCAAGTATTCCAGGCTTCATACAAAAATGTTGGAACCCCTTTCACAGTATGTGTATTTGTGTTGCCAGTATATATCCGTGACCGGAATGTATGAAACACTGAGGTCTGTCTGCGGTCTGCGGTTAGAGCAGGGTGTTGATTGCCTACGTACCCTGACACCAGACACAGTGTTAGCCCTTGTTGACAGCGTTATAAGGACATGACACATGATGAGACTTCGGAGGCTGAGTGGTCTCAGCTCCTTTACATAAAAAGTTATGTGCGTGAATCGGAAATCAGATAGATGTTACATTTGTCAATTCATCACCTCTTTATAGCAAAAAATATGCCACTGCTACGAAAACCACCATAACTATCCATATGAAGCGTTCCGAAGGCCTAATTCACACAGTTTATGACAAGGGCACGCGACACGAGGGCGGGCGCGGCGGAGCATGCCCTGATACAAGCTTATCTGCACACCGGCTCATCAAAGGACAGCTAAATATATTCTTTGTGATCAGTGATCACAGGCCGGGACGGTGAGCCTAGGGTTGCCATACGCATGGTGGGCTGTTTATTGCAGATATATCGCGTGGAATACAGTCATGTCTCGCAGAAACTTGGCAAAAAGTACCCTTAATATTCCAGAACATGAAATAAAAAATCTAGTTAATGACTTAAAGCTGTCACATCGCTCTGTGTCTGTCTGTGCCTTCACCACCACCTCGAATGGGCAGTAAGGCGTGTGGTTAGGTTATTTTGTTATTCTAATAATATTTTTATAGTTTAGCCATTTCTCAGTAGTTTTGGTAAGTATGAAAAAGTAACAAACATCCATCCTCCTCTGTCGCTACGGTGCGGTCGCTACCCTCCTTATTAAATATAAAGTAGTTTTTAATATGCAACTTTTAAAGCAAAATATTGTTTGTGATTTGATCCAATCAAAAGATATGTCTACAGTACCTAGTTTTGACTGGGCGGGCGGGCATTAGTATAGTAGAGAACATATTACAGGTAGTGCTCATATTTCACACTGAGTGAACATGTAATGTTATTTATGTCGTCCATTAAGGAAAAGCTTTTCAATACATAGTGATTTTAACGTTTGTTTCTATAAAAGCTTTAATTTTATTTCTTTAATTGGTAGATGTTTCTAGATTTGCGTTATCGCCAGGTACTGTATATAAGCTGCCAAGTGCGAGTTGGACTCGCATTGAGAGGGTTTCGTACAACAATAATAGGACTAACTACTAACACCAACTAAAATAACCCTAAAATTCAGTTTTTCATACTAACTTTGCATTCCGGATTTAGGGGATTAGGGGATTAAAGTATGGGATATTGGTGCAAACATGTGCTGTGCTTGCATACTCAGATTTGTAGGACTTCGGTACCAATAGAATATAAGTTACTCTATGCTATAGAGGACTTACCTTAGAGGTTTTGATGACATGCGAATCGGTCATATTATTATATAACTTTTCAAAATTAGTCTTAATAATTGAAACATAAAGTAAAACTTAAATCCCATCTCAGTGCTACCCTACGCTACTAAGGGTCGTATTCTAGAACGAATCTCTAATCTGAGATCTACTCAAGAGTAGTCTTAAGAGTACGCGCTTATTCTTAATTGATGCTTGAGACTAGTATCAAAAATCATAATTCATCTGAGTGATCTCAGATGTGAGTAGAGATTTTACTAATTCTTGAACAAGATTCAAATAAAAAAAACTTTTTTGTACTACAGATGTCAAACTTTTGTTGAGATCCTCTCTTGACAGTGTTGTTGTGCTTGAGCGGTGTCTCGACCACGCTTGAGAGTGATATTAGTACATAAAATAAACAAACCAGTGGATATTGGTGAAAATATCAGCTAGCTAGACGGTTCTTTCTCTCTCTCTTTCTCTCTCTCTTTCTTTATCTCTCTCTTTCTTTCTCTCTCTCTTTCTTTCTCTCTCTTTCTTTCTCTCTCTCTTTCTGTCTCTCTCTTTCTTTCTCCCTCTCTTTCTTTCTCGCTCTCTTTCTTTCTTTCTCTCTCTCTCTTTCTTTCTCTCTCTTTCTCTCTCGCTCTCTTTCTCTCTCTCTCTCTTTCTTTCTCTCTTTCTTTCTCTCTTTCTCTTTCTTTCTCTCTCTCTTTCTTTCTCTCTCTTTCTCTCTCTCTCTTTCTTTCTCTCTCTTTCTTTCTCTCTCTCTCTTTCTTTCTCTCTCTCTTCCTTTCTTTCTATCTCTTTCTTTCTCTCTCTCTCTTTCTTTATCTCTCTCTTTCTCTCTCTCTCTTTCTCTCTCTCTTTCTGTCTCTCTCTTTCTTTCTCTCTTTCTCTTTCTTTCTCTCTCTTTCTTTCTCTCTCTTTCTTTCTCTCTCTCCTTTTCTCTCTCTCTCTTTTTTTATCTCTCTCTCTCTCTCTCCCCTCCCTCCCTCCCTCTCCCCCTCCCTCCCTCCCTCCCTCCCTCCCAATTGTAAATGAAAACAGGCCTAAAGTAGTTTATTACTCTGTGAATGTCTCAAGACTCGATTCACAGCGATGCACTCTTGAGTAAGGTTTCAGAATAAAGGAGATGCTTGAGAGTGAAACTCAAATTTGAGTCGGATTTACGTAATTTCAGCTTGAGACTGATCTTGAGATTCGTTCTAGAATACGACCCTAAGAAACCCCTGTACACAGTTTCATGGCTCTAGGACTCTAGGTCCACCGGTTTAGGCTATGCGTTGCCCGTATTATAAATAACCGGCCAAGTAGGAGTCGGACTCGCGCACGAAGGGTTCCGTACCATTATCTATAAAAAACCGCAAAAAATAATGTATGGGAACCCCCCTAAATATTAATTTAATTTTAATTTAATTATTTATTTTTTAAGTAAATAATATACTCAATATATTGTGAACATTTTATCAAGCAAAAATGAGCAAAAAAAAACACGTTTGTTGTATGGGAGCCCCCCTTTATATTAAATTTCTTTTGATTTTTAGTATTTGTTGTTATAGCGGCAACAGAAATACATCATCTGTGAATATTTCAACTGTCTAGTTACCACGGTTCATGAGATACAGCCTGGTGACAGACAGACGGACGGACGGACGGACGGACGGACAGACAGCGAAGTCTCAGTAATAGGGTCCCGTTTGGCACCCTTCGGGTACGGAACCCTAAAAACACAGAAATCACTATTGGTCTGCCTCCCAAGTAACACAAAGGTTCTGCCTAACAGCATTTTAACAGTACACCTTGGACTCATTAGCTGCCGAAAGTAGCTGCATATCAGCTTTATATCCTAATATGCAGCTGATATAACTCTGATTTGGGCACAAATTTGGCAGCACATAGCTGCACAATTGCATTTTAATAGCATTTTATTAGCATTATTAAAGGTAACAGGTCCTACAAGGGCTGCATATTGACTGCCTAACAAGCCACGTGGTACTTATAATAGTTGATATGCAGCTCTAAGGATAAGTGTGGACATCAAATATACTTTACAGAAGCTAAAAGTAACTTATCAGGGAAATTGTGGACTGATTTGTGGTATGTTTTTGCATACCTTTCAATATTTGTAGTAGGGTGAAGTGTTACTCCGTGATACAAAGAAAAGATTACATTGCGGTTGCCATTTTGAGGATAAATAATAAGTTCTAAGGTAAGTAATACTTTGAGTTACTGCTATGATGTGTAACATTTTATCGGGAATGTAACTTTATTGTGAAATATCATACATATTTGGGTCAAAATTTTCACGGGCCCTCATAATATCCACAAATACGTGAAAAAAAGTGAAATAAAACATGCAATTACAAGTAAATATATTTTTTACATGATAATTTTAAGTTGTAAACTGTTGATATATTTTTTTATGTATTATTCACGCCAACCCGATTTTTTCTAAAACAAACCAATAAGGATAAAAGCTAAACATTTACAATAATACGCTTCAAGTACTTTTATAATGGCGGATAAACGAGTGGTCAGTTTAAACTTTAATTTAATGCTAAGTGCTCTAAATATGTCCACCCGTGGCTTCTAATGAAGCATTAAGTTGCATAGGGAAGCACTTGTGGTAAATAAAGCAGCCACGGATCGCTATGCAGGCCACGGCGTCTTAGAATATTTAATTCGTGGTCAATTAAAATTCAACTAGCTGACTAAATGCCCACATAAGTACTATAATTCAGCCCAGGTCTGAATTGACGGGCACGAGTGTACAGATTAATAGCAGTGCGCTGTTAAGTCACTGCTTAAAAGGTCATACGTGGTACGATTGTGGCCTTTAGTAATGCTGATATACGAGTATACTGTATCAGCTGTCTAATGGCGTAAAAGTGTACGCTTAAGCAGCATACAGCATTATATCGTTGTTAATAAGCTTCACATCGTGATTGCTTGCATTACAAAGGTTCACATGTTCTCTCTTAAGATGCAAGTGTTTTAAAAGTCCACCTGTGGACCATAATTCAGAAAAGTGCAGTATTTGTGTCCACACGTGAACCCTTATTCAGAAAACTGCACTATTTGTGTCCACACAAATTCAGTTTTGCAGCTGATAGCGTACAACAATACTAAACGCTGCATATCAGTGAATCTGTGGCGTCTGTGTAGCGCCAAATAGAATCGCAGTAGAGCATAATGCATTATATTGGGTCACGTTATTTATTATGCAGCTATTGGACTACGAGTGAACATTAATAATGCTTTTAAATTGCTCAAACAACCGATGTGGACCTTATGTGGAATTATATAGTGCAGCTTTGTGTTACTTGGGCTATAATATTTGAAGAGTTCCCTCGATTTCTCCAGGATCCCATTATCAGATCCTGACCTGGTGTAAATGGGACCAATTGGAAGGTAAACCCTTTCAAACAAAAAATATATTTCCATATCGGTCCATCCGTCTAGGCGCAATCGGTGTACATACATAAAATTTGGAAAAAAAACGACGAATTGACAACCTTTCATTTTGATAAGGTACTAAAAAAAAAACATACGGGTCGAATTGAGAACCTCCTCCTTTTTTTGAAGTCGGTTGATTAGAAAACCATTTCGAAATTTAAGTGTTCTGAGCTCTTAGATATTTTTTTCAGAATTTTTAGATCAGTAATTTAAGAGTTAAATAATAATAACTGAAATATTGTCCAAATTATCAATGTCAGGATTTATGGCATGTGTTCCATAGGCTAGATATAAATAAAAAAGCAACTGTCAGTCATCATCTGTCATCTAAATTTTGTCACTGCTGGTTGTCAACTTGTCACGAAGTTGCACAACAACAAAAGAGTATTTACACATATTGACAGTGCGTTCCGCGACATCGCCGTCAGCGCCATAATCGAATACAGCGTCTAAGATGCCATCGTTTTGTATCGCCAAAAGCCCAAAACTGACTCGGACTGTAATCGATTTTGGCGTGACTCGGAACAGGGGGTGATATTATGACAGAATAATGACATTTTAATTTTTTATTGATGCAATGACTAACTTTTAGAATGAGCAACTCTAAAAATCTTGAATTATAACTTAAAAATAAGAATAAACACTAAAATAAAAAATACGGGTCCCATCGTTTCCCATCTATTTTCGTATGAGATAATAAAAACAGCTCCTATTTTTTTTTGAAATATTATCAATTGTAAACCTCCCGCTTTTGGAAGTCGGTTAAAAATATTATAAAAATATATTTCAGATCCTCACACAATACGCTTTCATTTAATATTTCACACGGCATATTTCGTTTTTTAGGGTTCCGTAGATAAACAAGGAACCCTTATAGTTTTTTTTTGACCAGAATGGCGGTGGACAGATGCGAGTGGCGTTTTGGGAGAGACCTATGCCCATTGCCCAACAGGTGGGATGATACGGGCTGATATGATGATGATGAATTTTCATTATATTTACAATGAATGAGAACATCATCAACAACAGCATCACTATCAAACTGAACATGGCAACATTATTTCAAGAAGTGACGTTTGATGTTCTCAGTTCACTAATTCACTTCGTCTTTATAGTGAGATTGCGAAAGCACGTCGATGAAGCGATGCAAGATTTTACCCGACTTTGGCAAAACCAAAAGGAGGGTTATGAATTTGACAGGTTTGTATGTTAAACTATTTCAATGTTTGTAATTTGTATTGTGTAAGGATGTATGGTCATATGTTACCCCAAAACTATTTAAAAATACACTCGATATAGAGATTAGAACAGATTTAACGAATTAAATGAAATGTGGCCAGGGAATTAGAATTATGTTTCTCGCGCATTCGATATACGATATCGACACCTATATCGAGTGACCTTGTATGGGAATCGCTCGTTATTTATTTATTAATTTGGTTCACAAAACAGATAACAATCAAAATTAAATATGGTTCTCGACTGCTCTCCAAAGTATGTGAACATAGTTAGCTACGTACGGGAGGCGGAACACAATAACAACATTAAAATATTAATACAATTATAACAGTTATATTATAGGTGTCGATACCCGTATATCGAATGCGCGAGAATCATTACCCAGGTATACCATTTGAACTTGAGTTAATTAAAGCCTGTCATACTATACTTATAGACTTAGCAGAACTTTGTGATTTACCTATCTCTTGGGACAACTGTCATTCACCCCCCTAACCTCTATAATCCCGCCTAATACAAACTATTACTCGTAATACATATTATTCTACGCTGAATAGCTGATACACTCAATTTGACAAGTTCTGAGACCTGTCTGCATAGAATTTGCTCAACCCCGCCCTTTAATTCATATCTTGAAATTGCAGAATATTAATGTTCTAATTTCACAGCCACTTCAAAAGACCGTAACCTGTTAAGCAAATCACATCTCAGGACAACCTCGGTGCGACTTATATCTGCATTTACATACTGATTGCCTGAGCTATCTGTCATCCCTTACATTAAACAGCTAGAATACAGCCTAATTGCTTCTAACGCGTTTATTTAGGGCATGCAATTACTTTATAGCTGTCTACAAGTGATTTGTAACTGAATTTAAAATAGCATTGCTTTGCTTGTTATAACGGCAACAGAGTCATTCGAAAATTCAGAACATCCCAAACATGTTATTTCTATTTCCAAATAGGCTCTCGAAACATAAAGTTCTTCGTACTACATGGAAACGCGGAAACTCTGGCCAACACTTTATAGGACATAAATAGAATATTTGGAATAATATCTAAATTTCCGCAGTCTACCTTTGTACCCTTGAATCCCGGTTGAGGACAAAAAAAACAGGTTTTGGATGTTTACATGTTTGTGATGTCGCTGTTTCTGTTTCCTACGATACCGGGTATCCTAGTGTGGTGCCAGAAGCAATGTATATGTGCCTATATGTAAATGTTAAGAAATGTTATATTTTTTGTCATCTAAAATGTTATTGCCATCATTGCATCTGAAAATATCACACTGTTCTGCCTCTGTAACTGCCGACGGTAACGCAGCCATGTTGCAAAACGTGAGCAGTTAAACACTTTATTCTACGTAGTACTAATATCCAACAACTACCACAAATCAAGTCGATAAACCGGTACATGCCATAACAGGTACTATATTTGAACAGCAGCCTGTGATATTCCCCCATAGCTTTCATATCATGATAAGTGACTCACGCAATGGCATCAATCATGTCGAGGCCCATCTCCACAGTGCACCTGGCGTGGTCTGATCGCGGCTCCGGCAGTCCTGACACGCAGTAGTAGCAGTCACCCAGGATCTTGATGCGGAGGCAGTGGTTGTCCTGGTAAACATGAAGGTAATAGATATAGGATATTCGGAACTCCCGTAAATCAAAGACGGCTTAAAAAACAAGGATTTTGAAATACACGCCTGACAAATTCTTTTACACATTCTTTCGTGGAAACGTGTTTTTAAACGAAAATAATTTTAATCTTTTTAAGATTTACAAAAAGAGTGTCGTTACTTTTTTCATGTTCTCAAACAAGAATATCAATAGTGTATATGCTACAAGAGCACAAAATCCCGGTTTTGCTAAGAACGAAATAGGCACCACCGATAAGACAAATACGGAATTTTGAACTCTTGGGAGTAATCTATACACTATTGCTATTCAAGTTTCCTCTCGGGCCTCGCGCCTCTGTTAGCCACGAGCCGGAAAAACTTTGGGTGTACAGAAGGCCTAGACAAAGTTAATAACGCTACGAAAACGAAACGAAACGAAAACTCAAAATGTATGCGATTTGACATTTGGTAACGCTAGCGTTGCGTGACCAAATGTCAAATCGCATACATATTCTTAGCGTTTCGTGAGAACGATAATAGCGTTTTACATCCTGTCTTGGGGGGGCAGGATATTTCTTGTACTTTAACATTTACACAGTAATGGTACTTTCTGAACAACTTTGTTACTTTTCACGTTCTCATCTTCATTCTAAACGGCAAAATGGTCAGGAGAAAAGTAAAGGTGCCCTGATCATCGGTATCCAGTTACAATAATTCACTGGACTGAGTCATAGATCTTTAAAACTTAAGTCTTAAATACATTGTATTGATAAGAATTGGCTTATTGGCTGAAGCTAATAACTATTATATTGGGACCACAATTTTTGTCACCGCCCCAACCCAAAGTTTACAAGAAAATAATTTTTTGTTTTATTGTCGTTCTCGCTTTATATTCAACCGAAGAGCTAATAAAACGTTTAGTTGGCAATATAGGTAACAAGACTTATTTTATATTTTCAAACTCCGCAGGTCAGAAATTGATGAGCATTTTTTCCGCGCCATAAACTTGATGAATGGCTACGAAACTCAGTAGACTCAATTAATCATGTCTACGCATATTTTTATACAAAGTCGATATTGGCCTGTTTGAAATCCACTCGCTAATTCCCGGTTTGAATGGAGATTTATTAATAGAAAGAGAAACAGCACGTGTTGGAAATTAAGATCGATTGTCCTTGATTTGTTAGAGCTGTTGCAATTACAGCCGTGAGCTCGGGGTAAAAACAACGTAAAGAGAGAATTGACTTTAACTTAACATAACATTTACTTAGGCACATAAATATTATATTGCTGCATTGCGTTTTTGCTTTTTTTTACTTTTAAAGTTCAGGTAGCTTTGTACATTATTCATTTCATTAGTTCCCTGTGTTTCTGTTTATACGTGTAAGCAAAGTGGGGTTCATGTAACAAATAAAGTATTTCGACTTCGAGTATATCGCGTAATAAGCATTATATGTATATCTCCGTGCCTTACAGATGGAACCACATGTTGTTCAAGTATGGTAAGTAATATTTCTTAACCCATAGCGTCACACCTTTCCCCAATACAACCTGTTACAACCTTTACTATACTCAACCACAGTCCGATCTGCCTGCCCCCCGAATAGGGGCTGGTCCGGTCCGTATATCTATGCAGTCTGCCAACGATCTTTTGGCTGATAAGTGACAGGGGGCGCCACTTCTACGCAACTTAATTCAACGAACCTGTCATCAACACCGACCTTTCATTCCTCATTGGTCAATTAGTTAGTTCCCCCTGTCATCGCGCGCCAAAATATCGTTGGAAAGCTGCTACCTACCCACCTTGCGACTGAAAGGCAAAAAGCGGGCGATACCGGACGGGGCTGAGTTTGGACTAAGCCTGGCAGGGGCTAGCCCGTCGCCTGTTGACTCACATTGGCTAACTGGTCGAAGCGGCCGAAGAGTTCGTTGAGCAGCCGCACCAACTCCTGCGCACTGCACTGCGACGCGAGGACCGTGAAGCCGACGATGTCCGCGAATAGTATGCTGCGGGACACAAAGTATACGAGGTTCATTTTCATCTTATTTCATAGCTTTATGGATCACTTCATACAAATAAATAATCGGCCAAGTGCGAGCTGGACTCTCAGACGGAGAGTTCGGCACCATCGTAACAAAAATTACAACTTTCGAATTACTAAACCGATTTACAGTAAAATCCATCCACCTGCTACAAACGGTCAGAAGCTTCAAACTTATAAGACACCTCTATTCAGTCGTCAGAGGTTTAAGTTTAACATTATAAACCTAGCAATTAGTGTACTACGGGCTTTTAAAAATACTGAACTGACTGAGCCACCATGTGCTCAAAAACCAGCTCCTATCTACGGAAACTGTTTCTTTAGACACCAGTGCCTGTAGGCAATGTTAAACGCTAAGGATAGCGAAACGAAACGTTAACTTTTTATGTAAGTATGCGATTTGACATTTGGAATTTCTACGTGACGTCACCTAAGCAAAGCCAAATGTCAAATCGCATACATAAAAAGTTATCGTTTCGTTTCGCAACGGTTAGCGTTTCACTTTTTCTAGGGGGGCTGATCAATAGAAAGATTTTTACTATCTTGTAAAGACAATGCCTGCACTTGCAACACATTCACTGTGTGGTCCTGTTACTAAAACAAAAATATACTTTTTTGGTAATGACTTAACTGGTTTTGATGTCCTACATAATGTTTTCGTAAATTCCGCCACTCACCAAACCAAGGACGTACATTTACACAATCCCCAAAACTTCGCACAAATATTTGTGCAAAACTTTTTCGTCTTTTCTGGAAAGTCGTTGGAACGAAGCCCTACCAATTTAGGTATAATGCCAGATTAGGTAAGCCGCTTAGGATTAGGGTGATCTCTTTAGGGTTTCATACAAGTCTCATAACAGAAAGTTGGCCGTACAGTCACGATCACGACATATTGTTTCCTCTATACAACGATTTTAGATCCTACCATGCACGAAATACTCACCACACTTTGTGCGGAAACAGTTACAATGACGAAATAACGACTGTTCAATACATAAACTCCTGTTCGCTCCAAGTTATACATTTGAATTTTGTGACGTTCTTATTCGTGATCGTGGGTCACAGGAACTAGATTCATTGTACTAGCTAAGTTAATTTAAATTGAAGTTGAGTGTACAAGTATGACCATAAAAGTAACATAGCGGCTTAAATAATCTAGATTAGATTGAATGCGATCAAGCGAGGGCTTTATCGGATGAAAACGTTGCACATCGGAATTTTGAGCTCTTTTAAAATCTGATTAGACAACTGTGCATAAACTGCTGCTTAAGTAAAGAGCAACTTAAATTCAACGACAGCTGCTGCCATTTCTGGTTTACCTAAATACCATATAATACTCTACAACTGAGACCTTTACTTTATACTTTATTGCACAGAAAACATAATACAGACACTTAATATTAGAAAAAACATGTACAACGGCGACCTTATCTCTAATAAGAGATCTCTTCCAGCAATCCTAGGATGGAAACCTATATTCGGGTACGAAAATAAAAATGTAAGTATTATCTAATTACAGACCCAGTTGGGGCTGTATCCTCTATCTTATACAAGGCAACCTTATACATTCTAAAAGCTACAATCAATGTAAGCAACCGTAGATAATGCAGCATTTAGAATAGAACTGAACTACTGAATACTACTGATCATCTTCAAGCTGCCTCACGTGACTCTGTACGTCTCCCATTTTACTGGAACCTAATATTTTCTGAAACGAGAATGTCTGGAACTGTACGAGTAAGTAGTTCCAGAAGTGCTTATAACATTAGGAACATGACGCAGCACTATCTCTTCATAAGTAGGTACATTTATGCTGTCGCACGCCAACGCGGGTGGGTCATGGAACTACCGTCAAATAAATAGAGAATTCAGCCTTGAAGAAAAATTCAAATAACTTTTTGGTACCTACGAAAATAAATGCGTAAAGCTTTCAAACGACTTCTATGAAAGTAGGAAGGAGAAAAAGAATTTGAGGCGAAACTAGAAAGAGAGTACTTACTTACGTTACGTAAGAATTGGTTCCATGAAACATGAAATTCAATGCCAAATGGTTGTCTAGCTAGCAGACAGACACGCGTCAGACAGGCAACCCCACCCAGACGATCCAGTTAGCGTAAAGGGATCATTGTCGTCGATACTTAGCTCTTTCAAGCCGATTGTACAATACTACGTTAAAATTATCAAGACGTGCTAAGTCTCAGTAACCGAAGTGAAGTGGTCATTTTGTATTTTTTTTCCATTTAGTATCGATTCATAAATAAACATTTATGTACAAGCGCATACATTACTTCTAGCCCCTCACTAGAATACTGTGTGTCGCGGTAGCCAAAAACAGCGACGTCACAGGCATAAAACGTCCAAAAACTAGAGAAAGCCAGGATTCCAATCCGAGAGAGACCAACTTATCTCGGGAGGCAGAGTCTCGAACCGCAACAATTTATTTATTTATTTATTTATTTATTTATTTACAATTTACAAAGTCAACAGCACAAAAACAGTTGAATGTAGGCAGGATAATTAAGTCTAAACAAAGGCCAATTAGTGACTTATATTTTATAGGCCAGACATGTGGGTAGGGGTGATATACATAAGATATTGGACGGGACGGGACGGGAGGGGAGGAGAGGGAAGTGTGTGTAGGGTTTTGTCGCCGTGTGTGAGGTTATGTGTGCGTGTGAGTGTAAGTGAGAAATGATGATGCAACTGTTATGGCTAGGAGAGACATCATAAGGCGATATACCAAGCTGCTAACTCATTATAGCTATAACCTATACACCGTCTTCGTCATCGCTTTTGGTGAGCTGTAGCAGTAGGTGCCTCTTGAACTCAGCCCGCGACATGTGAAAAATATCAAGATGTGCGAAGTGGTCATTGTATGTACGCGGAAGGCGGCAGCTGAGGGAATTGGCCGCGTAGTTTGTGCGGGCGAATGGGACATGGAGGAGAGAAGTTTGTCGAGTTCGCTTGGTTGGTGTTCTAAGCCGCAGCATGACCATGATACACATTGTGTAAGAACTGCATGTCTAAAAGAATGCGGCGATCTCCAAGGCTGTGTAGATTATGGTGACGACACGCTGTTTCATAGTCGGCGTTAGGGTAACGATCGCGAAAGTTCAGGTGTTTCACAAATTTGGACTGTATGCGTTCCAACCCATCCCCGTATACTGCATACCGCGGATTCCAGGCGGTACTGCAGTACTCGAGGACACTCCGGACGTAGGCATAGAACAAGACACGCAGACAGCACATATCTTTGAACGGCTTGCACACTCTTAAGATAAAGCCCAAATTTCTGTACGCCTTTTTTGTGATGGCTCCTATATGGTCTTCGAAGGTCATTTTTGAATCCAACAGAACACCCAGATCTCTTATGGATTTTACCTTTTGAATTGGGGCGTTGTCAAGCAGATAAGTATGAGTTATTGGCTTAGTGCGCCTGGTGAAGCTGATGACGTTGCACTTAGAGGAATTGACATGAATGCGGTTTTTTATGTAATACTCTGTCAACCGATTAAGATCCTCCTGCAGGCTGACGCAATCATGTGTAGACTTGATATTCATATAAATCTTTTTGTCGTCAGCATACAGGAGAAAGTTAGCATGCTTAAAGCAGTTAGCAATGTCATAAAGATAGGCGACATATAATAAGGGACCTAAAATAGAGCCCTGGGGGACACCAGAAGGAATGGTAGTACGGTCAGACTTATTCTCGCCGATCACGACTACCTGACTTCTATTGTGTACATATGATTCGGTCCAACGTAGCAGATCACCCTGTATTCCTAGCATCTCCAATTTCCGAATGAGAATAACGTGGTCCACCCTATCAAACGCTTTTTCGAAATCAGTGTATATGGCATCCACCTGACCCCCGTCATCCATACCTCTAAGAACCGTGTTCACAAATATAGCCAGGTTAGTGGTTGTGGATTTCGATCTCACGAAGCCATGTTGTTCGCTGGGGATATTGCATGCAATGTTATCGTATATATGTTCGTGAACTATACGCTCCATGACCTTACTAAAAACATTGAGGATTGAAATCGGTCTGTAGTTCTCTACCGGCAATCTAGAACCTTTCTTGTGGACTGCCACAATGCGCGCAAACTTCCATATATCTGGAAAAATCCCTTCATGGAAGCACCTGTTAAAGATTTGTGACACCGGCGCAGCGAGGGAATCAGCGCATCGCGATACAAGAAGTGGCGGTATACCATCACTGCCAGGGCCCTTGCTCCTATCAAGATCTCTTAATAATTTGTGAGTTTGCTGAACAGAGACGGATATGCTAGCAGTTATTCTGTGATATGAGGGCTCCGGCAGTTCAAGAGGCGGATAAGAGTTGGCTGGTGATTGAAACGTGTTATTAAAGAAGGTGTTAAAAGCATCGCAAATTTCTTTTTCTGATTTTAACGTTCTGGAACCGTGAGTCATATTGTTGGGATAGCCGGAACCATCCTTCCTCCTAGACTTTACATAGGACCAAAAGAGTTTAGGATTTTTCTTGATCCCATCCTGCGCCAGCCTAATATAGGCCCCATGGCACTCCTCCTGCACAGCCTTGCATCGACTTCTGAGAAGAGCAAATGCATTGTAGTCAATTGGATTTTTGTGCTTTTTCCACATTTTATGACATTTGCTCTTCTCCTTAATAATGTTGATTAGGGAGCGACTGTACCATATCGGATATTGACGTGAACAGCAGGTAGTAAGCTTAGGTATGTATTTATCAATGGCTACCTGAATATTTGATGTTAGGATGCAGACCGCGTCATCAACTGAACCGTCGTTAAGGGCTGACCAATCGGTTTCACACAGATGTTTATCAATGGCATCCTAGTCACCCTTGCGAAATTGGTAACGAAGACGTCTGGTGCAGGGCGTGTTTTTTATGCTTAGGTCAAAGGACTCGATTTCCAGTGAAATGTGGAAGCGGTCTTCATTAACTGCAGAGGAGGACGCTCTGTGTACGTCAATAGGAAAATTTGTGTAAACTAGGTCCAAGACATTATTACAGACATTTTTAAACAAATTGTACTGTTTAAGGCCAAGATAATCCATTAGATTAATTAAATTAATAGCGGAGTTTTGAAATTCGTTTGTACCTCTCTTCATACAGACAGGCTCACCCGAATCCCAGTTTAAGCAGGATAGGTTAAAATCTCCAATTATCATGAAGTAATCCTCAGGGTTATTTTGAGTGACTTCACTTAACGCCATATGTTTAGTTTATACGGAACCCAGACGGGGAAATAAAGGCACAGCGTTTCATCCTTCACCAATTAAATAGTCATTCAACATCCTATTCGTACAAGGAGCATGGTCCAACTTTGTCGCTCTGGAGGATTAAAATACCATCATAAATCAAATAGATCAGTCTCAAAATCAAAACTAATCAATTTTGATAATGGTAATATTCTAAGGCGTGTCTTATATTGATTTAATGGAAATTATACCTATTATGTATAGGTATTAGGTTAGGTACCACTATACTGTTCCGTAAATTTTGAGAATACTATCTTTTCAATAATCCGTACCACCAAGTTTATTCCGTAATATCCGTTTATTCCGTAATATCCGTTTATTCAATAATTGAAACAAAAAGTAAACTTTAGAAAAAACCGACTTCCACAAACCCTATTTGATTAGATTGAGTTTAGTACAAACTGTAACCCCTTATCCCCCCCCCCCTTGGGGAATTAATTTTGTCCAATCTCATATCAGTGCTACACCACGCTACTAAGGAACCCCTGTACAAAGTTTCATGGATCTAGGTCCACCGGTTTAGGCTATGCGTTGCCTGCCCGTCAGCCACGCATTGTATTTGTACCTGGTATTGAGCAGATCTGGTGGCCATATGTGGTCTTCATCAGCAGTTCCGCATCACAATATTATGCTTACCATGTGCATTTGCACGAGTTATTATGAAAAACACAAAAATCACTATATGTCTGCCTATATTATTTGAAGAGTTCCCTCGATTTCTCCAGGATCCCATCATCAGATCCTGACCTGGTGTCAATGGGACCAATGGGAAGGTAAACCCTTTCAAACAAAAAAAATAATTTTCCAAATCGGTCCATCCGTCTAGGCGCTATCGAGGCACATACATAAAAAAAAAAATAAAAAAAAAATAAAAAAAACAAATATCCGGACGAATTGTAAACCTCCTCCTTTGGGAAGTCGGTTAACAAATGAATACTAATCTTATGAAACCCTAAAACAGACCCTACTGAAGTGGATCTGGAAACTGTCGCGTTAACTGCTAAACCGTTTTACGGATACGACGAAAATAAAAATAATTCCGGCGTATCCTCGTTTACAATCTAAGATAAACCAGCACTGCCCAAATCTACGCTAACAGGATCAGCGCGGACTAAAACAACAAAGACCTCAACGATATAAGATAAAGTATGCAACACCCAAAGAGGCCTAATTGGTTTTTCACGGTGGTGAATATAATGAAAATAAACTGTGTTGTTGGTGGGAGAATTTCATAGCCATCATGAGTGATAAGGATAAGTGAAATAATAAAATAACAATAATAAATGTAGCCCAACAATCCCTACCGAGGAGCACGGACTTTCACTCGGATACGAGTAAGCTACTCCAGGCTGTCTCAGCATGGGTTGTTGATGGAGGGGTTTCGGGCTGAACCCGACTGTCAAGACGTATCAATGCCCGGCCCTCCTGGCCTCTTACATAGCTTTACGATTACTACCACTGAGTAGCGATATATTAGGTCCTTACATATGAAATTGGCGTTTATTCAAACTGGTCACTTTGATCTCAAATATCTGGCGTTTGGTTTGGAATTCCAAATTCAAATTTATTTCAAATTAAGGCTTGTGTACTTGTGTCTCAATTTTAGCTATTCATTTGTTTTTGTGCCATTTGTTTTTTTCTTTGACATCGTTCTGTTCGCAATATGAAAAACTTGAAATATCGTGTTATACGCGAATACGAGTCCCACCGTGGCACCAACGCCGCAGAAACAGCTCGAAGGATAATGATGTATACAGGGAAGCTACCGCAAAAGAAAACACGGTACGTTTTTCATTCCAACGTTTTCGTTCTGGAAATTTTGACCTACAGAACAAACCCCGTGGACGGCTGGATACCCTTATTGTCAATGAAGAATTAAAAGTGATCTAGGAAGCGGATCCATCGCAAACCACGTGTAAGTTAGCGGCAGGGGATTTGTTGTGAGTGATGAAAAAATTGGAATTCATATGAAACAAGTTGGAAAAGTGAAAAAGCTTGAAAAATGGAGTACCGCATGAATTGAATGATGAAAACCAACAAAAAAGAGTCGAGTGCTGCGTTACATTACTCAATCGTCATTAAGAAGAGCTGCGATTGGAATGTCTCTGACACCCACCGTACTCCCCGGTCCTTGCTCCAACAGATTACCACTTTTTCCCGCATTTGGACAACTACTTGCAAAAAAAAAAACAATTCCGATGAGGGAGTCAAAACCAAAGGCTAAGATTGGCATCTGTCAAGTTTCCTGTTATATTAGATACACTATAGTATTGTAGCCGGGACCTACATCCGTGAAATCCGAAACACGGAAGCACCCGAAACAAATGTCGCCAGAAAATGGGACGCCCATCCAGTGCCTGCCTCGGCTAGCTGTTGCTACCCGCACGATCTTCGCCGACGATGTGCGAATACCCTTAGGCCACTGAATGACGCTTCGCAGAGTGAAATACTAAACCGTATTAGCTAATCTAATATAAAGGTATGTAATGTTAGAATTGTTTGTTTATCAAAGAGGCGAAGCAGGTCGCGCCCATACTGTCTGGCTAATGGAGTTGAAGGGCTTCTATGTTACTGAAACATCACAACACAACCCTGGGGGAACACAGTATGTTGCATTGTCTGGATGACGAACATGGTGTTGTTTATTGTGATATTTGATTTTATTCTTATAATTATACAAATAATTTTTGTTTGTTTATCGTGCTCATCATTGAATGCGCAGATGCTTTGCGTGATGTGGAATTATAATACAAACTTTACTTTCAATTTCACTTGAAGTTATCGATTAGGTACACAAACATAGTCATAAAGTCACAACGCCTTTCTCATTCGAGGCAGCAGCGGCACAGATTTACGCCCATTTTCACCATTTATTCAACTCATCAATCCTTTCATAATTATAAAAAAAACCTTTGTGCCGTTGGAAACAAATAATAGTGTTTTTGTCTCACCCAGTTTCTGCCAAATTTATTTTATGATTTCTCTCATTCGTAGGCGAAACAAAAGCAGTGAAAATTGATTTAGATGGTAGCACAGAGAGCAACAACCTTTGAGGCTTAGATCATCTATTTAGCTCTAAAATAGTAAGCAATAAGGATGGAGTCAAATCCAAAAACATGTACAATAGCTATGCATATGCATACAATAACGGGCCAGTGTTTCTAAAGCTTTGTTATATTATATGAGATTACCTTACCGTTCATAAAAACTGGTAACAATAGCTCTAGATACGTATGAGTTTATAAATAGTCCGGATAGACATTATTATTGTGATATTAGTTGGCTGACAGTCTGTCATTCGTTATGACGAACAACTTGCATGTATTTATAATTTGTTTCAGACCAACGCATAGAGAAAAATGATATTTCAATGCTCCTTTACACTCTAGTATTGTTACATCTATGTTACAACAGGTGATTTTAATTCAGACTCTGTTAGCCGAAATAGATTAGATCAAGTTGGCCCCGTATGGTAAAACATATTGAATAATTTATGCGCTATAGAATAACAAATAAATAAATGGACGAGGTATCTCGCAAAGGGGATTACGATCGCGCCAGTGAACCAGGTAAAGGTATTAGATTTATAGGTCAAAAGACAAAGGATTCCAAACCGGAAACTGAGAGGAAGCTCATATACCTCTACAGCTGATTTCATCGGATCAAATACAACCACGCATACTAAATCTCTAACCTAACACAAGGCGCGTATTCAGATTACTAATGTGTGTATAGTGATTGCTCGTATGCGTAAGCGCAGCACCCAGTAATGCTCTGGGTGATTCACTATTCTCTGAATCCATGCACACGAGTAAGTTAACTGAACGATTTCAAAATATGTATACTTATCTCGTTAGACAAATTAGATAAGGAGGGCGATTCTCAACTGCCACAACATCGATCTCTGCCATTTGGATCGATAAATATCGATTGTAATAAAATATCACTATAGTGAGAATCGTCCTCCAGAAGTAAACCCACGAGACATCGACGAATCATAGTAGTTAATTTGACCAAGTACATTGCAATTGGAAGTTACGATTTGTATAGAGTTTCGGGCATATTTTTCAGTGAGTGTCCAGACAACCTAGTCGTCGCCAGAAAAAAATACAATATCAAAACAATATGCAAGTCACCAGCCTTCATGGAAACTGTAAGATGCAGGAAGGAATACAACATACGAGTACAAGTGGTTGAGTGGCGCCATGAAATAACAGCTTTTATACAAGTACATGAAACCAGGTCATCCTCAGTATTGCATTGAACACTTAAAACCAATTTAAACGTAAATGGCTGTGCAAACCAGCGCTGCAATTTGCTGCAAGCTAAAGAGTTTCAGAGTCATTTCAGTAAAATAAGCAATGCTTTCAGTTTCAAATTAATGAAAGCCACTATTCTTTACAGTAATTTAAAGAACAAACTGCAGGAGGAAAACATCTTCGTCGATCACAATCATTATGATGATGACACGGCAAAACGAATCTCTTTGAAGAGAAGACATCTAATGCATATTTGATGGAGTTTCGCAGACACTTGCGGAAAATCACGTAGAAGGAAGGTAGTGTCCTACCTTCCTACTGCTAAACTCTTTGCTATCAGGATATGTTCATCAACTGGATCAAGAATCGAAAAGAAGTTCAGTAACGTTTAAGAAGTTTCGTCAAAACCCCTACATTTTTGTCTGTCTGTAATGAATGACTATGATGCATTCAGATTTTTGAAGTAAAACTTCTTGGGGCACGGGGGTAAAATTTATTTAACCTCTCAACTGTGGGTTATTCATATATTTGCTTTTCAATTGCAACTAGCCGGGTGCTATCACGAGTGGCTAAGAAATGTAACGGAAATTGGAATCGGTGACGTCAGGGTCGGCTGAAGACTTTTAAAACCGCAACTATTTTCAATACGGTTTTTAACTAATCAGATAAGATAATAATACATTCGTACAATAAAGAATGTTAGTTAGTGAGAGAAAAACCTGATGAAACGTTAACAAATAAAAATTATTGTAAGCATTCTTCCACGAGTTCTTGATTTCCGGTATGGCCAAAACCAGTGACGTGACCAAAAACTACTTCGTTCAACCTCTTTGTTGGAACCGGAACTTATGTTTGACAGTTGTGCGATGCGATCCATACAGTTTGTAAGAAAAGAGTTTCATCAATGTCACACGGGTCGATATGGATTTCTAAAATGATGAACGAATCGTTTTGTGGCCGGTAACTATGGAATAGGTACCTAAAACGCGCTGCGTAGTCGCGCAACGGGCAGCTAGTAATCGCATAAAGTCACTTAGAATCATCCAAATGTGATATTTAGTTTTCAAGCAAATTCCGATGTGATGGATGGCTGCATTAAGACTTCTTGAAAACAATAAGTAGGTACCTAGAACTGTTCTAAAGCCACTTTTTATTATATAGTGCAGTTCAAGTCACAAATTAGCAGTTTAGCTACTAAGTACGTGTTATACCTACCTATTTAATGTTTATCTGTAGTAAACGGCCAAAGCGAGGTCTACAGCTTACAGAGCCATAAGTTTAATGGCTTATTGTTTCGCTTATTTGTTTGTATGTAATTTTTGTAATACATATTTTAAAGTTGAATTGTTGTTATAACTGTTGAAATTATACGATTTTGATTTTAATAAGCTTTTGTAATTTTAAAGTTAATGCATCATGCCAGTCAATAATGTTGAAGTAAAATATCAAAATCGAGGTATGTCGTATGGCGGACTAAGGAAATGTCAAGAATAAAATTAAATAAGAGTTACGTCATCGCTTCGCGATGAAGTAACCCTAAAAATCCTAGCAAAGTAGGTATGTATAGGTTAGCGGGGGTAGCATAAGGCACGCCAGTCACCCCAGCCACGCATTTTGTCACAATTTAATGTCATTTCATAATGAATGCGCGCTATTTTATGGAGAAACATCATTGAGACGCGAAAGGAGTTGGCAATTTGGCAAAATGACTGCCCCAGACATGTACAAAGACTTCTCAACAGCCAATTAATAGCATTGAAATATTCTCTCATAAATTACTGCGTCTTTAGTTAGTTTGTAGAACTTGAAGGAAATGATTAAATAATTAAGAGTTGTCACTTCATACTCTATGATTCCGCCATTGATTAGTGACTTTTGCCATCGTTAAAAATAACATGCAACATAATTGCCAATTGCCAACTAGCAAAACTGTTGAAAACAGGAGGTTTCCAGAGGAGTGGCTAGATGGCGTTATGTTGCATGTTATTGCAAAATGGTGCTTATTTCTAGCGACGGCAAAGGTCACGGAATCATATTGGAATCACGGAGTATTGAGTAACAACTCTTATTTACCTATATTTATTTATTTTTTCTTCAAGTTCTACAAACTAAATACAGACGCAGTAAATTAAATTTATGAATGAATATTTAAATGCTATTGGCTGTTGAGAAGTCTTTGTACATGTCTGGGGCAGTCGTCCATATATTGATTTAGCCATCTTCTTTGTCATTTATCTGCGCGACTGAGGTGAGTGGCAAGCCTTATGGTAGCCCCGCAGGTACACATTAACTTGGAATAGTTGAAAATACGTACTCGATCAATTAAATAAATGGACTGGGCACAGAGACAAGCAAAGCAATGCATACATTTGAGCGAGACGGCTTAAAGACGTGACGTCAGATGGTATATAATCTGAGCGAGATGCAAATAGTAGTGACACTATTGAATGAGTTAAGTATATCACCACGAGCGCGACAAATTGTAGATAAGGAATGGTGGGAAATAAATGACATGACGTATTAAAAGTAAGTACAAGTATAAAATAATTTCAAATAATCGGACGTCTGAAACATAAAAGTAACTTGAAGCAGAGATTGGATCTCAAAATTGGAAATTTAAATCTCTTTTAGTATAGGTAGGTATAGGTGTATAGTATAGGTACCACTTAATGATCTAGCTACAGAAGTTTTACTTCTAACACGTGTACGGTGCTACACGCGTATTTTTTTTTAAGTACTATAATTCTTGAAATGAAAATAATACTAAAATGTGAATAAAACTTTTACGTGCTGTGTCATCTCATCATCATCATGGTAAATGTTACCATACATCATACTATTTAAATTGTGCATCCCAATAACATCCCAGCATTATTCTAAGAATATCTCAAAATAACGACCGGAATTCCGTTTGAACTTCTTTTCCGACTCAAAGTCGTAATTTATAAAGACACTTAAATTTTATTAGGGAACCTTCCTTAGTATATTTTAAAGGACTTTGAAACACTTTTGTGGTTTACTTCACAACTCACCTACATCTGTGTTCTATTCGGTAATCACTTCATCAGTTAAATATTCTATTTGGGAATTAAGTGGAACCAGATAATCTCGTTTTGCCTTAGTTTGCAATGCACTGTTTATTTGTCTAGAATTTGCGCTACTTTAAGCTTTGCATAGTACGGTAAATTAATTCCTTTGTTCTGTTTCATGTGTCGCTTTTAGTAGTTTGTTACATAGTTTCGTATTGTTGGAGTACGGAGTCAAGTTTTCTATCGACAAAGTGATAATCAAAGTCGAATGTTCCGAGATCCAGCTCCCACGGGGCGAACCTCTGAGGCGAAGTAAATGTATTTATTTATCTAACTTTCTCGGTAAACATTAACTACTAATGGCAGTATATTTTACCAGTTATAAGTCTGTTATCTGAGACTAAGTGGATTGGACAAGGTACTCAGAACGGATAAAGAAGTTGTTGAGTTAATCCTTCAGGTCACACGAAATTAATTCAAAGTGATCAAGAAAATGATTCAAAAATGAAAGTCCTAAGAGAATTAGATTGTCAACTTAACTCAGATTTAACATCAAACCAAGAGACAACTGGTAAATGGAAAGAGTCTGTTTATATTACACGATGTAAATAGCTGGTTTATCGGAAATGGATTCCAAGATCAAGACCACCAAAGCGACTGCATTATAATCATTAGATAATAATTTTTGTTTTGCGTCTAATACAAGTAAGTAGGCATGATAGTAATTGATCATATGACGTCAACCAGATGCGGTCAGATGCCACATTACATTACGTTTGGCAACCAAAACAAACAAGGCAGGAGGAAATCACAACACGCTGACAAGTTCCATGTCTTGGCAGATGAATTGTACGGTTGCCAAAATAATGTTCCCCTCTTCTCGGTTATTAGATGCTGTCGCTGTGGCTAGTCATTGACCGCCTCGACATCTCATCTGAGCTAACTGACCGTACATTCTTATAATGAATGCGTAATTGCTATTCACATTTTGTATGATCAGATAAATATTTGTGTCTGTTTACCAAACGTACAAGTACGTGACAAGTAAGAACACAGAATATTTGGCTTCCGTTCCGCGATGACTGTTCGAAGTAAGTATCTCAATTTGCAAAGATATTAATTATATTGAAAACTTTAAAAACTTCGTGCTACTTATTAATATGTTTCATTAAATTATCAAAAATAATCAGTAGGTACCAAATATAATGGAACAAAAACCGGATACAAAGTCCATGACGCGAATTTTTTATTGCATGACGCTAACGACATCTTTGGCCACGTTAACTGTCATTAGACTACGCATGAAACATAATAAACTACCTGCTGTACTACATACGTACAATACGTAGGTAGGTCAAATGTTAGCACCTATCTCGCAACATGTCACGCCCCATTCCGCTGGGTTTTTAACACAGAGGATAATGAATAAGGATTAAAAAAAAACATTATTGGTGCAGCCTCACCATCAAGATTCCGTCTAAATATCAAATACTTATAACAAAGTAAAATAAAAGTAATGCATCGGTCCGGCACGGCTTTTTCAGCCAATATACTTTCGTCTCGTCTTGAAATACTAAAAGTAGATAACATTCACAAAATGGTTCACCAACGTAAAGACTGAGGAAATAATTAATATTCAATGCATCTAAAGTGGCCGGTCAAGTACAAAGTAATATCTTTACAATGAATCGTAAATTATGTGAAGATCACACAAGACTAAGGTCCGACCGAGATCTCGTTCTCGGTCTCGGTCTTGGCTTTCTCGGCCAATTTTCGGCCGAGATTCTCGTTCTCGGTCTCGGCTTAAATCTGCCGAGATTCTCGGCCGTAACCGAGACTATTTTGCGCTCGTGTGAAGTCATCTGTTTATTGATAATCTGAAATTTGCCGCGCGTGCGTGTTCGCTAGGTTGGTATTATGGTATCGTCAACCTGTCATGTTATCATCAGTGCTGGACAGTTATATGACAAGCGACTCCATAATTTGAAAGGCCAAAATGCGGAGAAACTCCTTTTCTCGTGTTACAACATAAGTTTATTTAACTTTGAGTACTAATTCAAAGTTAAATAAACTTATGTAGTAACACCACTGATTGATAAATAGATGTTCATTTAATTTCAAGATTTTTTAATATAAGTAAATTTTATTATAAAATTCACGCTATTTCAATTATTTTCCCAATATTCAGTTGTAGTGTATCTAGTCTCGGTTTCGGTCTCGGTCTCGGCCGAGAATGCATTTTAGTCTCGGTCTTGGTCTCGGCCGAGATTTAAAATCCTGTCTCGGTCGGACTTTACAGAAGACTCTATTATAATTTACAACACATTGATTTTTCAGCAGTAGACAAAGAATCGTTAAAGATAATTAGTTAATTTATATCCTACTCCGGAATATCGTTGTCATTGCCACTGTGCCTAATGCAACAGTGTTTATATATGTGTAGTACCTTATACCATAGATAAAAAACAACCCTTATAAAGTAAGTAAACTACGATTTTTAGTTGCATTATGTAGATAACTGACACGTTTATTGGTTTATTTTTTTATTAGGTAGGTAATTGTATGAAAATTTTACCTCGACGACCAAGTAATTCCTTGAATGTTGCTATGAATCAGAGACTATACTATATCCAATTGACTGCGCCTGCGGGGGAATGCGGCTCGCCAAACGTTAGTTGTATTCAACGTACGCAACCTATGTACGATGACGGGCCGCCAGACAGTTTCGCAGCGGCTGACCAATCACAGCTCTCTTACTTCGTCACCCACCGCCCGTACATTTTGGTGAGTTGTGTTTCAAAGGAAAATGTATCTATGCGCTCCCCACTGGATAAGTGCTCCCTGCTTAATAGATAATAATTGCCCTAATTGCCATACCTTTTGCTATTGCTATAGCTTTCATTTTTCATCTCATCATCAATCGGCTTTACTATTTCAACGAGTTGACATATGACATCCATTACTGTAATAGATTACTATAACGTTTATTTATAAGCTGCTGTAAATGGGGTGCTTTATCATACCGCGCCGACAAAGACTGCCACCGGTCAATGATCTCAGTCAGTCGATTCGATACAAGACAAATGCTGAGTAGAGAACTCATTCATGTAAGTTAAGTATGTGTTACGCGGATATTTATCATGTTTATCTGAAGATTAGTTGCATCTTCCATTTTACAATACGAAAATTTATACGAATATGGGTTGAATGGCTTCTAGTAAAGGGTAAGGTAAGGTTGTGCCTTGACTCGCCTTGGGCTTACCGCGCCCACGGAACAGAAAAAACAGTTGTTTCTGTTCCGTGAGAGAATAAACAGTTGTTTATATTTCTAAAAAACAGTTGATTCTATTCTAACCTAGTTAGGGTTCCGTACCCGAAGGGTGCCAAACGAGACCCTATTACTGAGACTTCGCTGTCCGTCTGTCTGTCTGTCTCTTATGAACCGTGGTAGCTACACAGTTGAAATTTTCACAGATGATGTATTTCTGTTGCCGCTATAACAACAAACACTAAAAAACAAAAGAAATTTAATATTAAGGGGGCTCCCATACAACAAACGTGATTTTTTTGCTCATTTTTGCTCGATATTGATAATGGTAGCAGGTAGACGCTTAAAATGTTCACAATATATTGAGTATATTATTTACTTAAAAAATAAATAATTAAATTAATTTAAAATCAATCAATCATTTATTAAATCAATTAATGATAGTACCCATCATTGTGAACAACTTTCCCTATGAAACATATGGTCGCAAATGAAAAACATTTTTCGTCCCCCAGTACATTGCCCCGATCAGCTGATTTCAAGTTACTATGGGAGACCCAAAATTTTTTTTCGTTTGCGACCATATGTTTCCTAGGGAAAGTTGTTCACAATGATGGGTACTATCATTCCTCGAAATATGGTCAGCTAATTAAATGTCATCCTGTATAGCCTCCTGCAACCACTGTTGCACTTAACAGTTATTTATAGCAATGCGAAAATGTTTAGCATATTCGACAGCAGACACTCAACTTGTTTATCAAGAAACAAGACGGAATGTCACTTGAATTTGACGTGGGCATAATTTATGACATCCGAATCTAGGTTTAAACCCGCCATAAATAATTCACAACATCCCACGCAAAATCGTCTACCTACTTAGAGTTAAGTACATAATTATATCTGCTAGCTAGATAAAGGATCCACGTATAATATCTACTTTAAATTCTGCCTCACGTAGTGCGGGTGCCTGGCAAACCAATGCAGTAGGGGTAGCAACGGAAAATAACCCGAAAGGGCAATACAGAGATATAATCGCAAGGGCTGAATTGTATAGAAGTTTGAGATAAATGTTAATTTTCCACGAGAGCGTCTTAATATTCTGTCTGATATAAGTAGGTACCTATTTAAAAATTTCATAGGGATGGTTGACCCTCATTTGTTTGCCCCTAAAACAACTAGTCATTGTGGGCTATTCTTGAGGTGGCAAAACCACTAAACTAGAGGAACTAAAGGCACTAAACTGACAACCTTCAAATCCGACAGCTCTTGCGCGGTGGCCACAGATTCCATTTTCAAACACACCATTTTAATTATAGTTTAGTTAGTATAGTTCGTGTCGCCTTCGGAATCGCAGGCAATGATTGTTCTTAGACGCCTTTCCATGGCGATACGATACTGAATTGTTAGTTTTTTTTTCGTCAAAATCAAAGAGTACTTTTTAAAAGAGTTAATTCCAGTTTTTCATCGTCTATGTTTTAGGCATAAAGGATATATTAGGAACAATTTCATTTACGATCCAGTTGAAGGCAAACTTTCGAACGCGACGGTTGTGTCCTGTCCTGTGAGTGTGTGTTAACAACAGATAACAGTTTTTAATTTTAATTTCACTGCATTCTTATCACGAATAGACTGTAGTTTTGCGGACCCTACATTGTGCCCCGAGAACAACTTCATTTCATATTACAAAGAAAATCGTAGCGTAGTCAGTCGTATCGCTAAGTCGTAGATCTTGTAAAGTTAGTCTATTATGGAATCGCTTACTATCTATGTATGCAATCTACTACTAGTCGTCAAGAAGTCAATGACTGCTCTTGAAATTGGCTATAATATTCAAAGACTTACAATAACATAGAAACATTGAACAATATATAAATAACGTGGGTGCAAAGCTGTATCTTTGCCCACGGTATGGAGAAAAGATCCGACGATATAAAAGCATGAATCAATTCAATATTTTCTGCAACATCAATGCATCAATAAATAAACAAGATTCACAAAGTAAAAATGGTTACATAAAATCTCAGTTACATAGTTTAGTGACCTCGCTATTATGAGCACAGGAGAAGGTATTTACAGTCCGATAAGGAACTTAATCTTTTACTAACGAAGCAATCCTAACTGGAACTCTAACTGTTAATAGGTGCCGATAAACCGTGCCCAACTTCAGCCATTAGTTAGAACTGTTCTGCGTAACAAAACTTTAGAAATAGATTCATTTAAAACAATCTAAAAGGGTAACATAGTTAAGAGAATCGCCAAACTACATATTATAATCGCGCTTATGTTATTTTTTTTAAATATATACACCCAATTGTGCCTCTTATAACGTGTCATTGTATCATATACGAGTGGCCAAAAAATTGTTTTGGCCACTCGTATTACATATTCTTTAAGCTTATGTATCGTATCGTATCTTCATAAAAAAGTACTAAGTTTCATCAAATACAGTTAAAATTAGGACCGTCTTAGCATCTGCAACACATGCTGCTTAATATAATAAAAATTGCGTACCTATGTTTTAGTTTCAGTCTTTACTTAACGAATCAGAGACACTCTACGGTCATCTGACGTTCGAGACAACTTTGATGTCATAATATTTACAGATAATAATATTTACAAGTTAGTAGCAACAGTGTTAACCAACAAACGAACGACTTCAGTAGCTAATTTCATATTTTGCGTGGAAAACTAAATAAATACCTACCTGAGCGCATTTTTAATTACTTACAAAATAGTCCTTCTTTATTGTCCCTTGTGCAACGTGCAACTGGAAGGCGCTTTTCAAGGGCATGAACTATATCGGACATCATTTTATTACACCTTCTGGTGCTCCATGGCTACTAGCAGTGTACTTTTACTTGTCTACGACTTTTACATACATAATTAAGGATGAGATATACGGAAATACGGCAAACACAAGCAACATTATTTTCTACAATGCCCAATTCCGATTTCGAAAGCGGAGTCGATCTGAAAGCGACTATGTAAGACAGAGGAGCAGCGAGGCTTTATATGTATTATCCTGGCGTGAGGCATAAATCAATCCATCGGTTCGAGTAGACAGTGCCTACAATGTAATTGAGGGGATCGATCCCCAATTTGGACCGCGTCCAGAAGATTTCCGATATGTCAGCTCGTACGTCCATTATTAAGTGGAAAGTAATGATAAATTATCATAGTTAATAATCTAACATGCACTAATATAACCACTCAAATTCTTATGAGCTTGTTAGGGTGCTTTCTGGTAATAAAGGGCTTTATGACACTCATAAATAACTTTTCATCACATCTATTCAAAAAGATCTACTTTAGTCCCGGCAAACAGGGACTAAAGTAGGTCATTTAGTCCCTAGGGACTAAAAGTAACTTTTTAATTTTGTTGCCAGTACAAAGGAAAAAAATGCTGTCACTAATCAGTTTCACTACCACTCAGGCTGACAGACCCAATTAAAAGAGAGATCGATTCTAAACGCAGCCAGTAAAAAAAAAAGTTTGTACTAAAATGCGTACTCGACACAGATTAGATAATCCGATCGACCGAATCGATTGACACCGATTGGTGACAACAGAGAAACAACCTTACAGAATTGATATCGAAACACGGACCAAATAATTTAAAAAGTTGTGGAAAATTTGTAAACAAAGCGCGCCAAATCTGAATGCTGTAATTATTTCAATTTCGTTTGCGGATATGAGTAAAGAATATGAGTGAAAGTGAGTGTCTAACTCCAGATGATAACAACAAACGCGAATGACAAATACAAGATCTGTTGCCAATAAAATCACGAGGAATATATGTATGTAAAAACTAGTGGTTTTTCTGAAAATGCTTTTTGAACCAATTTTCAAGATTTAGCCAATACTAAACAATCTTTAACTATGTGGAGGACATATTTGTAATTCTTATTTTCTTTATTGTACTTAGACAAGAATGACATACAGAAAACTTATAACAGATAACAAGAGATTTCTTCCAACAAACCATTACACACACACAACATATCACGACAATTGTGTAAATAAATATAGGGTCTAACAGAAAGGGGTGTACAAGCCGAAAGAAGGTTGTTAGGGACATCATTTTGAACAACTTTCACAATTGGACCGACTTGATCAGAGCAACTTTATTTTTCACTCCACCATACAGATCAGCTGAGCGCTAGGCCCGAAATGTACTGAGTTAAAAATAAAGTTGCTCTGATCAAGTCGATCCCTTAGTGAAAGTTGTTCAGAATGATGTCCCTCTTTCCGCTTGTACACCCCTTTCTGTTAAACCCTGTATAGGTACATGTATGTTATATTATTGATTACTTACTACTTTTCTCATAGAGGGTGATGAAAAGTAGAGTGTCCACCTCAGGAGTAAAAACTATTTTTGGCTCGAGAGATGTACTTTGAATCCCTCGCTCCCTCAGGATTCTACTTTTGAGTCCCTCGTTACACTCGGGACTCAACTCTAGAATCCCTCGGTCGCTCAGGAGTCAAAAAACACTCTCGCCCTAAAAATAGTTCTTTACTCCCTTGGTAAACAATCTACTATTAGTCATTTGTAAGTGGAATTTTTACAGAGTCATTTACTTGGAAATGAGTTTGTCTTTTGTTTGTATTGTTTCAAAATGGAGTAAATTGTCATTTCAGCAGAGTAGACGTAATTGCCTAATCTACATATGTGTAAAATCCAGTTGCTATTGTACAAAGATAAGCATTAATTGTAGCTAGGATAACAAACAAACATTGTTGACCCCAACTCCAATCCAAACTTTACTTGGCTCTGTACTGTACAGGCTGCAAGACAGCAACTTCACTAACTGTGGCAAGGCTGTGGCAGTCTTGTTTGACTTTTCGTAGAATTTAGCTTGATGTATTCATACCTTAGCTTAGAGTAATACACTGACTACCTGATGTTTAGCCCGAAATTCACAAACATACACAACGAAGGCAAGATAATCAAGAGATTAAACCTATGCAACAATTTTACGTAATGACATGTTGATCCATAATTCATTATGTACCTTATAAATTGACAAAAAGCAACCATATACCCATGTAAACATAGTTCCGGGATGGTTCCGGGTTTAACCCGTCGTCGTCGGCTCGGTTGGACAGCCGGACAAGAAACTTGCCCAGCAATATTCTGAGACAGTAGTGTTAAAATTAATCTATAGCGAGATTTATTTCTGACGAAGGTGACAGAATGGTTGCGAAGGAGCTGGACCCTGGAGAGTAGTATATTTAGGAAAATAAAGGGTGGCTAGAATATCATAATCTTTGAAATGAATTTGTAATTCTATTGAATATGTATTGGAACGTATAATAATTTTATTATGGTACTTATATTATTAATTTATAATTTTCAGTATTTGTACAGCGCCTTGGACTAATAGTCTGTAATGTTGTACAATATAATTTGGATAATAAATAAATAACATCTTGCACTAAAAATTCATGAGAAAATGTGTCAATCAACTGTATATATTTTTCAAATGTAAGATTACTTTGTAAATGATCCGTGCTATAATATATTACGAACAAGAATATGTTGTCAAATGTTACTAATAGTATTGGAAACGTGGTGGATGGACGTTCTAAGTTCTAAAAGATACACAGTAATTGTTAAAAGATCTATTCGGGATGTCAGATGTCACTTATCCGCATTTTTTGCCGCTTTTTGTTTTACGGCCGGAAAGCGGAAAATTAATTTAGGACTACCCTGATGAATTTTTCTTTTGCGCCTGTCGGTTAGCTATCATTTAGTTTAGTAACTATTGTTTCTCAAGTAAGTGAATCATGTATTCCTTTTGAGAAATAAATATCTTAAACCATAAAGCTCATCTCACCTGACTTGCTCGTGCTTCTGTATGTAGATCTTGTGGAATTGACCCTCCACTGGCGATATGATGTCATTTTTCATCTCCATGGCAACATGCTGAGGCAACACCGAGAGCAACAGCCTCTCCTGTGAAATAATAATAAACAATAATGTCTATTAACAAACATTCTTGGATCTGTAAAGTACAGTCTGCGCGAGAGATGAATGCACAGCTATACAAACAAAATCGAACCGTGAGGTCAGTCCGGCAAAAGGTATAAAAACCTCTGCATCCAATTCGCGCGGACTATAGTTACCTTTGTAAAATCCAAGCATTTATGTCAATAAAAATAAATGACAACAAATTGTTACTTAAATCATATTAAACGTAGTAAAATAACATAACAATCTACGTATAATAACTAAGTACATAAATAACGGCATGTTACTGGTCAAGACCATGTATGTTGTTGGTCGTAAAAAAGTGGGATAAATAATGGCTCTTATTATGTGCAAGTAAAGGTCAGACAATATGTTTTACATTTTATTTATTGGCCTGACACCACGGGATCCCACCTTTACAAGATAAGAAAGCGGTCAGGGCTACTCTTTGTTCCGTAAATCCCAACATTGTAAAAAAAAAATGGATGATACAGGTTGTTTACGATAACGTAGGGTACCGTACACGAAGGGTGTCAAACGGCACTATACGGTACTTAGTAACGGTATATTACTAAGCCTCCCTGTCTGTCTGTCCGTCCGTCCACCAGCAGCTGGGGAGGAAGGAAAACAATAGTCCCCAGGTTTTGGAAGTTTCTGTTTCCCACGGCGGCGGCCAGAAACAATGTATGTCCCTGTGTGTAAATAGTAGATTGTTACACAAGGGACGTAAGAGAGCTATTTCGGACGAATATCCAATTTGGCGCCCGTGCGAGCGCACCTCGCAAAGGGCGCTAACGGATCGAGTCAACCCGAGATATTTAGACTTAGTATATAGTTCGAGGGTGAAATAGCTACTTACGACCTGAGGAAAGTATTATACTTTACATAATTCAAGCGAGGTAAATAAAACATTTAAACAGATTGTAACTGAAAGGTACCGGTATAACGGTTTTTTCCTGTTTTTTTTTTTATTCAATTGTTAATAATTATTCAATTCAATTCATTTTGTATTTATTGCAATAAACAACATGAATTATTAATTTTTAATTATTGTATATTTTTTTAATTATAGTTATTTTGTCAATACCTGTGTTTTGACACCCTAAACATATATATAGCCCAAGAACTCACAACACTTAGGCGAATTGAAATATTTATACTTAGCCGATTTCAATAAATAATCGTAAATTATTATTATAGTTGTATGTTTTAGGACTACGGGAGGTATCGAAACACGCGTATTGAATTTATTTGGGATATTTAAAAAAAAAACTTAAATAATTTTGGAGAAAATTGAAAAAATACCTCGTTTTTATTATAATGTTGTCCAGTTTGATAAGTAATGTAAATGACGTCACCCATAACTATGCATATGGTAAAACTTGTGTTTTGAAAATGGAACGTTTTCAAATTAACCATGTCTTGTGATGGACAGGCCAACTTACGCGGACTCCGTGGACAGCAGTAATACCTCTTTACTGAGCTTGGATGATGTCATAAATGTTATCTAGTTTAGAGCATAGAGTATTACCAATTCCAAGAACTCACCAGTTTCTCGTTCTCGTCCTCCATATCGAGCCGGGCCGCGATGCAGTTCCTGGTGTCGAGGAAGGCTCTCCGCTGGGCATTCTCCATCAGGGAGTGCATCAGGGCGCCCACCAGGTTCACACACACGAACACCACCACGTTGCCGACCATCTGAAACGGGGAGGTGGGTCAGTGTGGGCGGAAGAGGTGGATCCCCAAGGAGCGGCAATCTGGATACGATTAAGATTGAGCCGTGCCATTACGCGGGTTGATTGCACCCCCAGACCGCATAAATGGGATAAACAGAGACTATACCTCTATGTCCAATTGACTGCGCCTGCGGGGGAATGCGGCTCGCCAAACGTTTGTTGTATTAACAAACGTTCGCATACGCATACGCAACCTATGTCGGCTGACCAATCACAGCTCTCTTACCTCGTCCCCCGCCGCCGCCCGTAAATTGGTGAGTTGTGTTTCAAAGGAAAATGTATCTATGCGCTCTCCACTGGATAAGTGCTCCCTGGGGATAAAAGACCTAAGCCCCTACTGACTGAATGCCTGATGCAGGGGCAACCCGAGTAAAAATGTGGGGATAACCTTGAATTGCTTCCTTGATTGTCAAGTGTGTAGGCAAGCAGGGTCAATTTTTATGGCTTGCCCTGCGGCAGGTGCAGCGATTCCTTCCTTGCAGGCGTGTGTAGCTCCGATATTGTTCCGATCGCCCCCCTTCCTAGATCGCCGCAGGAGCAGGCAAGTCAGTAGGGGCTTTAAGTAAGAAAATATCCTATATAACGGTTCTTATGATAGAAATTATTGTAGTATTGTAAATGGGGGGAATAACCTAAAATTACTCCGCCAAATCAATTTACCTAATGTTGTATGTTCGAAAACACTAGATAAGTAAATTGCAATCCCTTTGAAGGTAAGACATGATTGCTACTGGACGAGCGAGCAGCCTTTCATCTGCATAAATAAATTATAGGAACCTAATTGCTTAATGAAAGCCTTGAGGGAGAGCCGATTTAATCAACTTTAGACTGTACGATCGTGATTATCAGAGTAAAAGCTTTTAGACTTTAACGCTCATAAAGGATCAGCTGCGTTTCCTTTTACTGTGGAGATTTAAATGCTGATTTAGTATACAAATATCTTCATGTTCAAGTAATGTGTGTATCCCTAACGATATTAGGTACATCGGGGTTAGGCATATGATCCTCAGAACGTCATCTTCGAGGTTCAGCAGAACCGGGACATTTTGAAAAGGCAGTATTTAATTGCATGCAGAAATAATGCTTATTACTTAATTGCTCATTAAAAAAAACCTTTGTAGTTCTTACATGTCAATCTAACACGAAGGACAAAGGGGCTTCACTTCGCTCACCCTCTTTAGCCTTCACCTACCCTGGACCACCACTTCGGCCTATTCGCCCTTCGCGATATTTTTGATGAGCAAACCAGTATTTATGAATTGCGATTAAATACATTCCCGATGGCATAGGTACACAATAAATCCCACTAAGTGTTCACCCAAAATTGCTAAATAAATTTTGGTTGCGAAACCGAGTTGGATAGGATTATGTGCGATTCGGCAAACACGGCCGCCGCGCCGAACGAACAACTTCCAAATGAACTGTCCAAGTATTCGAGACGGAAATCCAATTAAACACACAGGGAAAACATTTGTGCCCTTACAGTGTTTGCTGGGTGTGGGGCCGAGGAATAAGCTTACATACATCTCTTTTGAGAGAAATTAAAACATGTATTCCACCAATTCTTCAGAGGTCTACCAGAAAAAAAACTACATTCGAATTACCATTGTATAGAACGCAAAGAACTTATCATGAACCACTGTCCACAAATAAAAAATGCTGTCAAAACACCCAGTAGGATATTCTACATGTTTTAAAATAAGATGTTTATATTAAGAAACGCAATGTATTATTATATCTGTTGTGTTTTGCAATAAATAAAATAAAATAAGCGGGAAAGCCGCGTAATAAGCGCGTAATGCATACATAGCCAATGCTTTTCGGCAACGCAATCGCCACAGATTAAAATTAAATAGATTAAAGCAGACACGCAACTGTTAGGAGAGGAGGAGAGGCAGGAAGTACGCAGGTTAAATCATGTATCGTATTATTTGTAGTTACTCCTGGGCATATTTGTTGTAGCTTTCATTTTTGAGCATTTGCAGACGGACCCGTGCTTTACAAAATAAAACAAATAAATGAATGTAGCCTATTATTAGGAGGAAAAACCTATATTCCTGTCACTGTGAGCATGATTCTCGCGCATTCGATATACGATATCTACACCTATATCGAGTGGTTTTGTACGGGAATCTGTCAATATTAGTATCCGTATATCGATGGCGCGAGAATCGTGCTCCAATACCCAAAATTAAAGATTCGACATCTTACATTTATGAGGAAAAGTTATCTAACGATGCAAATGAATACGCCAGTTTCATGGCCCCAAGTTCAAGTGCGGAGCACTCGACAGGCTGGGGATTACGAGTTTATTTTAAAAGAAAACATAAAAGGAGCAGTGTGAAAATCAGAGGTTTCGTATTATAATTGCGTGTGGATTTAATGAACGTACCGTCGAGTGCAAAGGTGAATATAGACTATTTAACTATCCATGAAGGGCCAGAGCTTAGTTTAGCGAGTACTATTATCTCTTCTGTGGTTTAGCTTCGATGCTGAATAATCTTTTGACTCTCGCTCATACGAGTAGGTCACGCACGCCAGAGGTCCCGCGTAATCCACTTTTGAATCCCGTCCGAAGAGGTCCAAAATTGGGTCATAGATTAGATGTTTATTTATTCATGTAAGTATAGGAAGTGAGAAAAGGTTAAGGGGCCCATAGATTTCAACTCCAACATGGTTCATTCGGCCCTGCCCACGAAACGGTGTGTTTTATAAATATAACTAAGGCCCGGTCTTTCAAGAGACGGATATACAGTCAGATAACTTTATTGACACTTTATAAGTGTAAGTATAAGTATGATCAAATGTCTGAGATAAACAGACAGATAAACGCTATCTGAGGAATGAGAGATCGGCACTAAATCAGTACGAAAGATCTTAAGACCATTTTACAGTGACAGTTTATTTAATACCTAGATACTTTGGCTGATATTGAAAGTTGTTGAGGTAATTTAGCCAGAACAAGAAGAACATTGCTTTTATGCAACAGTAATGGTATGGTTTTTGGAGAAAATGGTTTATAAAGAGGGCCATCGCTTCTATTACTACCTATTACTTAGAATTAGAACAATTAATTAAATGTTACGAAGGTCCTTTTATCTTTATTTAGAAGCTTTGGAGCTAAATGCGTACAAAATGAAATAATTAATAGCAAAATACCATTTCAAATATTATATCTGAAATGTTACCTATTATTTTGTGTATCCCATTTCAGTTAATTATTTTAGGCAGTCGGGTTGTTGTTTTTCTACAGTTTCTCTTTTCGACATTTGTTAATTACGTCGTCGTCGCCGGGAATACTTTCCACTCCGATAAGCTTACCACCAAGTGTTCTGTAAAGCAGATACCCACGGACGTTTTGACAAGTCTGGTTATGTAAATAAACATGCCCACACGCCCTCAGACACTCGTTGTTGGGGAGCAGACGATGAAATCTTACGTTATTTGAGTGTGTAGATAGATAAGAAAGACAACGTCAGAAGCCAGCATAAGAATTAATAGCCCGAGAATTTTAGCCAAACCTTGGCTAAACTCAGCACTTTTTTTTTTATATAAATTTATTCAAAATAAGTTACACTTGTTCTTAACTTTACGTGTGGCCACTAAATCCTTGATAGGTTTAAGTGTGACCTAAAACTGTGGATTCAGACTTTTAGATAAAACAATAAAATAACCTATGTGCCGATGTAAAATACCACAGAAAGCATGGAAAGATCGTATATTTTAAAGATAGTTTACACCTCCTAACGACCTGGATAAATCCCTGCCAGAGTGGACAGACAAGTCCTTAACCAGAGATGTGTGGGCTCGAACCGGTGAGGCCTCTGCCCAGCAGTGGAACGCCGGCGCCGCCGTAAGGCGAAAAAACCTATTTTTGAACGTGAGAGTGTAGTAGTAATTGGACGCAAGTATCCAATGTCATCTCATGCACTTGCCGCCTGCGCAGCCCACGAGTCGTCTATCACCGTCCATTATCATACCACACCGACTCGGACTAAATACCTATTACTTTAGCTATACCTGAACAACTTTCACCGGTTCTGTGGAAGCCTCAAGTGGGCGGTTTGAATATAAATAATAATTTGAATTATTTTTTAATACCAGAAGAAAATGGGGGTGTTGTAGTGTTTAAGAGAATGTGTGTTGTCTGTCCGTCAAACCCTAGTCAACCGGGTGACCGGATTTTAATGCGATTTATTTATTTATTATTAAAGTCAAAGTCAAAAAAAAATATTGACCATAAAATCATACAGATTGCTTAGTCAACGTCAATATAATATTAATATTTTTGTATACTACCGCCTGTTCGGAAGTTGTGGGCTTAGGGATGGAGCAAAGAAGGGCAAGAAACTCCCCCGTACCTCTTTTAAAATATGTGAAAGCCTTAAATTTTTTTTTTTATGTATTTCTACTAAGTCTAAGGAAATACACCGAAGAGAGACGTACTGACTCAGTCCATCGCCTATTATAAGTGGTAAGTAGTCCCTAAGATGTTTCTTAAACAGGACAGACAGAACCCTTTGTTTACTTCCTTACTACATGGTAAATGTAAAATAATTGGAAGGAAAAGATGCGGTCTGTTGTAGGCAGAGAATCTTATAACAAAGGGGATCGCTGTACGCCAGAGAATATATATCCAATTGATTGCGCCTGCGGGTGAATGCCGCTCGCCAAACGTTTTTTGTATTTAACAAACGTTCGCATACGCAACCTATATACGATGACAGGCCGCCAGACAGTTTCGCAGCGGCTGACCAATCACAGCTCTCTTACCTCGTCCCCCGCCGCCCGTAAATTGGTTGAGTTGTGTTTCAAAGGATCTATGCGCTCTCCACTGGATAAGTGCTCCCTGCTGTACGCCTTTCAATATAGGAGCTGAAAGGCAAAGATCGTCGTCGGCAGATTCCTCAATACATAAATTGAGAAAAATCTAATCTAGAGCATATTTGTGTGATATGCCTTACCTATTACGACTATGGGTACAAGGCTGTCTTACTTGTTGGGGAAAAAAAACGGAAAAACGACAACTTCAGAAATGTCAAGACGGCTACAGAACTGCTATATCTTTCAGCTTACCCCTCATAATGACTATATCACTGATAGATTTGTTCCTGATGAAATAGAACACTAAGCACTATAATTATAGACCAATACCAATATCTCTAAAATGTAACTGTTTGCCAATAAATGATGTACCCAATCAAAAGCAAACAGAGAACAATAACCACAACACTCAGGTAAATTTAATCTATAAATTGTAATTACTGCGGTTGAGTATTGATTTTAGTCGGCCTGGTTTTCAATACTGTCGGTAGATAATAACAAAGCTATAACGTGTCATTTGCCCCCGTTTCACAAATGTTGTCCTGCCTATCCTTAATGTATGTCCACTGTGGGTGCGACCAAACCGTATATAGATAAGTACTGGTACATGGTATGGTACTGTTTACAACGCCCGACGCTCTTACAATAATTCGAAATATTAAAAACATTTATTTTATTTATTATTCAAATTAAATTGTATAGCATTACAGACTAATCCAAAGCTCTGGAAAAATACAATAAACATTAATTATTAGTATTCCATGATGAATTGCATTCCATTTGATATTTAATACGATTACAAATTCATTCATTTCAAAATATAGAACTGAGGACCACTGTCATACAGTCATCTCGCAGAACCTGCCACATTCTCGCACTATGTCCCTCCATGCATCACCAAACAGATCATAACATAGCGTCACGCGTTTCCCCATACGGGGTGGCAGAGGCACAGTTGTACCCACTTTTAGCCATTCAATGTTCTATTCTGCGAGACGGGGGCCAGCCCTGATGTCGAAACAGGTACTCGTAAGTGAAATCTTGTCTTCCTAACTCTTTATTAATCTGTGTCTTCAAAACAGCTAGTCAGAGTTGTTGACATTTTGGTTGTAATGGAATTGGATTACAACATTAATCCTTTCTGTAATGAAACACAATAATAAAAGGCAACAAACATATTGCAACCAAAATTTACTTGTTTGCTCACCAAATATCAGGGCGAAGTGGTGGGTCAGGGTAGGTGAAGCGTTATAAGATAATGTGCCTTACCTGTATCCTTCGTGTTAGGTTAACTTGTAAGAACTACAAAAACCAACGCACCATCGAACTACGAACAACTACCAGTACCGACGACTTAAGGATTTTTGGTTGCTGTTTTTGGTGAGAAAATAGGTAATATTTGGTATGCCATTGAATACTAGCCATATTGAAACCAATATATAATGTTTTCTATGTAGCTACAAATATAATACCTCTTTAAACTCAACATTCCCCGAGTAACTTTGTATAAATTTCACGCCTATTATGTTGTAACGTGGGATATTATGTTTTGATTATGGAAATGTGTAGGCAGCATAGCTCCTCGGGATTGTGGCAGAAACGACTTTGGAGAAGAAAATTAAATTAAACTTTTTAAATAAGACTTTATGAATGAATGAATAAATAATTAAACATTCATGTTTGTTTCTTTCTTTACGACGCACATTGAGTTACTTTACTCAAAGACGGTGCACAAGATGTGAACTGTCAAAACGGGCCTTTTATTTTGTGAAGACTTTACGTAACCTTTGCAATCAAGAAACACAGCAGTTATTACGTCACATCACACAGGTCAGTATTATCTCTAAAAAACTTATTAATTCAGAGGTACCTAACAGACAGGAAGTTAAAACTGTGAACTAATTGCTTCGAGAAACGATTAATATTAGAAAAACTTTGCGATTGTCACAAAGGAAAAGTTAAATGAGTCCATTCGATACTAAGATTCGATATTTTTTTTAGCTCCAAATTTATTTACATTTACCGAACGAAAAAATTCCATCATATTTCCAATCTGAATGCAGGCAAATATTATTTGACAAGAAAAATAATTACAAGCCATTTAAAAGAGAAAACTCTCCTTCAAACAATTTTCTCCATTGCCATTGCCTTTAATTTCTCTAACAAAGGAGACCACAATTTTATGAGTTTAGTCTAGAACTTTTCTTTACAGTTTTTTTTTATTATGATTAGTTTTTTCAGAAAAGAATCTTCTAAATGGAAAACTACTTTTAGAGAGGAAATAAATAACGTTTCCCTCACCATTCGCCGACTCCGCGACGTTTTCGCTCACTGGATTATTTTCGTTTGGTAGATTTATTGTGTTTATAAAAGAATATTTTCTCTCCGCAATGCCAATGAGCGTGTGTTGTGACTACTCGTGACATATGAGTGAATAAATCTATTTCGCTATTGGGATTGCGGTTTCATACAAACCAGGATGTCTGACTGGACGGATTGAAATACAGAAACAAACACGTACATGCATACATACACTCTCTTTGTGTAACTAGGCCTAATAATAGAGCATCTAAGAGAACCCTTTGAAGTACAAAAACCCTGTTAATTTTACCAGCGATGGTCGAAATGGGATTTTAAATGGGTTACGATGGTTTTTTATGGAAGGACGTTGGAGTCTAGAAGAAATATGGAGTTTAGCATAAACCCACATTATAGCTAGTGGAAGAGGATAGTGCACTCTCGGTGTCATGCCCTCATTTGCAGTACATCAGGGATCTTCCAGACGAGGGCTGCATCGCCCTTGCGCCTCGGGGACTAAGCTGTTCCGTTAGCTCGTTACAGGTTAACGCTGCACTTTACTGGGTTGCCACATTATGTAAAAATGTAAAAGATTTATTTTACAGAATGCTAATCTCGAGAACGAATCACTGAAGTATAATTGATAAGACAGCGTGCTTGAAAGCTAAAGAAGGATTTTTTTAACATGGCAATAGCGGTCATTACCCCGCGAGCGAAAATGTATGCGATTTGCCGCTACTGCCGCCGCGGCGTCACACTTGGAGAGCGTAAACGTCAAATCGCATACATTTTCTAAGCGGGTCCATGTCCGCCATTGCCATGTTAAAAAATCTCACTATAGACATGTAGTCATACGTTCAGTCGGTACATTGCTTAAATTATTCGGTTACGTGGGTATAGATAGGTCTACCTGAGTCTAACCTGAGTAATTATTATGTTTATTGCTGAACATGAATATGTAAGCAAATATAAAACATTATTGAAAATCATGCGTGTTCAATAACTAGCGAAGCTAAAATAATTATAACGAAAACATCAACGTGTATAAAACACAATCTGTAAAGGTCATAGAAGCTGGCAACTTTGCAGCCCACGTTGGGCGCCAAGGGGAATAAGCTCCTCCGTGCTAAGTATTTTATCATCATGCGACTCACTAATTACTCGCCTTCCTTGAAAAGTGATGTATTGTTATTATTAACCTTCTGGTTGGGTCACTATGAAGAAGTGCTCCCCATGAAAATACCTATGTTTTAATTTAAGAGCCACATACGTCATATTTAAAAATATCTACGCAATTTCGAAGCTTTTAAGCTTTTATGTTTACGTTCTTATTCAAACTCCGTAGAATATATTTTACGAGTTGCAATTTAATTAATCTTAACTTACTTACTTTGTTGTTGTTACTGCCAAATTGCATAGAGCTGTGCGTCCACTGCGTCGGAATCGGAGCGTACGGAGCGGACGGATTTGTTGCTTTGTATTGATTTCTATGGTAGTGCGTGCACTGGATCGGCATTTCTGCGCTGGAGAACTATATTTCCGATGACGTCATCCGCCTCGTAAGATTCCGACGCAGCGGACGCGCAACTTAGCTCTCACTAACGTCCTCCATTAAGAGCGAATGTTACCAACCTTTTTACGTTTTCATATCTTATACTTTTTCATAGAATGACCTCATTTTGAACTGTCAATTGTCATACAAATTATGCCAGGGATAGTTATTTTCGCATAACTTTTCGTTAGTAAAATCCAGCCTAAATGAGTTATCAAAAGCTATCACTTACAAACTTTTTTCACCAAAATCCCACGTGGCTGCCAAAGACCGCCGGACAAAAGAGAGGCTTATTTATGGCTTCCTTCAGGGTTACATAAGCCAGGAGGGTAGTGCATCGCTTATTAGGGGCAGAGAGGGCAAGGCTGCGACCTCCGGATCAGCTCACGGCCAAGCTCAGCGGCCCTCTAGAAGGCCGCAGGGAAATCGACCACCGAAATAACAAACCTACCAACCACCTAATGCGAACATGCGAACTTTGATTTTTAGGGTTCCGATCCTTAAAAGGAAAAAAAGGAACCCTTAGAGGATCACTTTGTTGTCCGTCGTTCTGTCTGTCTGTCTGTCTGTCTGTCTGTCTGTCCGTCTGTCACGATCCCTTTTTCCAGGAACGCGTGGAGGTATAATCTTGAAATTAAAATCGATTACTCAGATCTATGGTCCCTTGGAGCTGTGAAAAAATTAAACTTCTAGGTCCACGCAATCAAAAGATACCGCGATATTATGTCACAATTTTGCTGAATTTGTATGAACTCGCGTGGAACTCGCAAGGGAATCAAACCCTATAGGGTACTTCCGGTTGGCCTAAGGTCATGAAATTTGGAATGAAGGTAGGTCTTATAGCACAAGTAAAGGGAAAAATCCGAAAACTGTAAATTTCTGTCTGTCTGTCTCACCGTCTCTGTTAAGACTTTTTCTCAGAAACGCATGGAGGTATAAAGTTGAAATTAATATCAATTACTCAAATCTGTGATCTTTTAAAGTTGTGAAAAAAATAAACTTATAGGTCAACGCAATCAAAAGATACCGCCT
>OY735257.1:7655356-7692723 GCA_963457715.1 Argyresthia albistria | reverse complement strand
AGAAAATTTGAGAGGAATAGCTTTCTAGGTGTATTGAAGGCAGGAAACATACTTTCAAACCTGATCAAGGACAAAAAGCATCTTTTTCCTGCCTCCAACAACACTTCTGTATGAAATTTCCTTGCTGTGTGATGTGATGACGAATCATAAGGATTCGGAAGAAACTGACACACACACCGATACACCCTCATCTGCACGAGAGTACGAGCTTAACTTTAGACTGGAAGTTAATAACCTGGATTTAAAATAGTCAAGAGTGTGGTAGCTGTTCGGGAAGGGAACTTATAAAAGTCTCATTATTACCCATAACATCACAGTCATGGTAAGAGGTTTATCTGATAGTAGTCGTGACAACAGACTGTATTTAAAGAAGCAAAACATTTAAGAATGAGTCTCCGTATTAAGAGATCCACCCTAAATTTCGGCGAACGGTTGAATTCATAAAATTGTAACCGAACATTTACTTCGTCATTGTTATACGGCAGGCATGGAACAGTCTTTACGGCACACCTGCTCCATGGTATCCTGAACATGAAATATGACTGAATTACCGTCAAGAACAAATGCCGCGGCAAACCAAAATTACCCTTGCGCAGTCCCTTCTCCTGCCGCTTATTGACTATGCCGATGTTTCATGGGCGAGCGCAAACGAAGGGCAACTGGACAAACTCGAGCGACTCCAGAATCTCGGGATTCGGTTTATCTTCGGACTGCGCAAATTTGACCATGTCTCTCAATACCGTAAGGAGTTGGGGTGGCTTCCGATTCGTCGTCGCAGAGATTCGCACATTCTTCATTATCTTTTCAATATATCGAAAAATCCGCGCTATCCTAACTACCTTCGAGACCGTTATGAGTATCTCTTTTCGGGAGATCGGCTTCGTAGATCTCACGCTGTCTCACTTTTGGCCACTCCTCGGCATAACACCGCTGCGTATGAGCACTCTTTCGGGGGCCTAATGCTGCTCTGAGAATTTCATTACTATTTCATTACTATTCCATTGCAAACACCCAAAATGGCGTCATTTGGTATTCTCCTAAATTATTATCCTCCTTGATTGGGTGTTTGCAATGGAATAGTAATGAGATAGTAATGAAATATAAGTGAAATTCTCAGAGCAGCATTAGGGCCCAGGTTGCGAGCGGTCCGGCTTTGGAACGAACTTCCTTGCACTATTAGAGACAGTCCTACCCTTTTCTCTTTCAAGAAACGTATTAAAGAGCACTACCTCTCTCTTTCGTAAAAGTTATTGTATGTATATATTTATTATATGTAAAGTGTATGTAGTATATCAGTATGTATAAGTAGTAGTAGTTCTTCTGTATTTAGTACTTGTTCGTTTATATTTTATTTAAACTTGTTATTGTGCACTGCCTACCCTTTCATTATATAATTTTTCCTTTCACGCCTGGTTTGCTGGAAGAGATCTCTTTTTAGAGATAAGCTCGCCTTTGTACATGTGTTTTCTTTTAATGTAACTGTTTAAATTATTGTGTGCAATAAAGAATTGTGAAATGCACGTAAACACGTGTAAAATAATCAAGTCGTCAAAAACAGTTTTGATAATAAATGAAGATGTTTACACGAAGTGCAACGTTACATTTGTCTTGCAATAGAAGAGGGCAACATATGCTGTCAGAGAGTGACTGTGAGGAATGATATCAGCTAACAAGTCGGGTAAGTGGAACCAGTGGAAGATAGCCAAGTGCGACCGAGCGATTGACACAACAAGACTAATGTTCTGCTGACTAGTCTTCACAATTTGGACAGCCATGATAACCTTTTTATTTAGACACAATGTCAATAAATACACGTACAATTTCGAAAGACATCCAAGTATGATGATTATACGTACTAAGCTTGACAAATAGTAGGTACATAGTAATTTTACGAACAAGCATGTCTGCGCTGTGCTGTATATTCTATCGACGAAAATCTACAGGAATCCCAAATCAGAGGCTTTATGATTCCTCTCAAACTAGACCTCTTTGAAATAGCTCAACTGATGAGCTCCGAAAAATCAATATCGTCGCTGTCGTCAGATCCGTCCAAGCTAAAGTAAATACTAATAAGGCTTCGGTGTAGCCTATGGCTTGCTAAGGTACCAATTTTACTGGATTTCTGTCCCCAGTAGGCGATTTCTGCTTATGCCTATTCTTATAAATAGAGGTTGCTATTGGTTTTTTCTAGACTAGGCTAAGCGCGATTATTACATCTCTCTGTCTATCTGTTTACTAAAGGTAGGTGGTATTTAGGGAGGAATAATAATAATAAATGTAGCATATTGACTTGGAAAGAATGACGGACGAACGAAGCTCACATGTCGAAATGGATAGCACTCAGAAAACGCATTTTTAGGCCTCGCTTTTTTAGCTGTAGCTTTGGACCCGGAAACAAAAATACGAAGTATTTGATTTGAAATTTTTGAGACCTTTAAAAAACAAATAGGTACCTTCTCTAATTTGTTGGATTGTAATTAAATCTAGGCAGTGTTGTGTGAACTAAGGATCTTGCACGTAACAAACATAACTGTGGTTGTAGATATGGACATTGATATGCATGATTTGTAAAACGAACTCAGTAAAAACTATGCTAATCGAATGGACTTTGTGCTTGCTCGGATATGTTGGGTACAATGGATCATCGCAATTGCCTAAATCGATTAAAAAATTAACGGTACGTATATTTTAAAAACAACATTAGTATTAATAATAATAAATTAGTAAAAGGGGCATTCCATAGTGACTGGTGGGACATTTTTCTCCGGAATTCAACCAATCATGAGCTATAATTGTGTTATAGAATCTTACATAATAGTAAGATGTATCTTATAACATAGAAAAATAATGAGTTTACAAGATCCCTTAATTAAAATCCCCAGATACTTTCAGAATCTCTTGTGATTATTATTTGAATGAGTGTGACTGGTGGGACAAGTAAAATCCTTCTCTCTTACCGCCAAGTACTTGAAGACCAATTTTAGTTCGACCACTAAACTTTCAAGAGAGATTTTCTTCTTATCGTATAGTATATCTTATATTATTTCATTTTCATTAATAATTAGACTGATTACCTTTCGCAGAATTAAAAAAAAATATTTTTTGTTGTGACTGGTGGGACATGCATCCGAAACAGCATTTATTTCTCGATGTAATTTATTAGGATTAAAGTTTCCAGCAAAAAAATATCGATTTTTTATTGATTTAAAATATTTTTCTTTGCAAGTTAGTGCAAATGCGGACTTTCAACTCAATCAGCTATAATAATCAGAAATAATTTGAGAAATTCTAAATTTGAGGTATTTTCCTCTTTCTCATGGAATGACCCAAAAACTAATTAGTAAAAAATAATTTATAGGAAAACAGAAAGATATTATATTAACTGAATAAACCGCCCCGGGACGGGACATCTCCGCGCCAAAAATTCCTCTAACGCTGGCAGCATCACCGCGCTGGACAACCAAATAAATCGTTTGTATGAGGAATGCCCCGGAGCGTCCGTCAAAGCCTTTACACCTGGCGGCGACCCAGCTCCCTGATAAAAAGTTTACCCTGCGCCCCTCACACCCCAGTCTTCTCAAGCGCCAGCGGAACAAAAATGTAGTTCGTCGACAGAGCGGCACATTTGTGACATTTTTGTCTGGCGGCAGATTCGGCCGCGGCACCAGCGGAGGCAGCGGTCGACGCAACATGGGAGTCTGCAAAGGTACAGACGCACTGCGGTCCCACAACAGGGACCGCCCTCTCTCCTCTCGTCCCACAAATACACCGATGCGGCTGGCAGACAGAGCAACCTAAACGCAAGGCGAACGAGTTATTGTCCAGGAGTGTGCCAAGATGTGGAGACTGGAGAAGGTAATGCATGCAGCCACATGCCGAGTCGGGCTGAGAAAATGCCTGCAACCGCGCCAATTCCGGTCCCGCAGACTGAGCAACCAGCTCATCCCGGTTCACCTCAGACATGACCTCATTCCATGAATGCTGACTATTCAGCTTCTTCAGCAGATCCCTTCCAGGACAACGAGCCTTAAAAATTAGCTAAGTCTCTACTGATACTCAATGCGTCCTGTTTTGCCAGTACCGTACAAATGGTAACGCGGCATTATATTTCACTGATAAGAAAAGCAATGCTATAATTAACATATTTCAGATATTTAAATATACCTTTACTTTACACAAGTATTACAGAATGTAAGTAACTACCTAGCTAAAATAAAAGTAATTAATAAGTTGTTAAATTTGTATTCACGACAACACATTCCGCTCGTGGTTTCACTTCACAAGTTCACATATCTACAAGGAGCTAATAAAGGTAATAAACTAGTAATGATTCGATATAAAACTTTGTAGTCGATTATTTTTTATAGGTTTTCATAATTCGGGATTAGCTTTATTACGAATATGTGGCCAGGTAAGCCATTGTTTATTTCCAAAGCCACTGGCGTGAACTAAAATCAGTAAAAACCATAATAAATATCTAACCATAACCAACACACACTCTGACTTTTCACCAAAGACTATCTATAAATAGCTAACAGCAACTAACCATAGGCTAAGACAGAATATATTTTCAAATGTCGACGATACAGTTGTTTCAGTAGTTTTGTGTGACATCAAAATCATTACACCACTGCTCTCCTACACAAAGCGAACAAGAAACTAACTTTACTAACTCTATATACAGAAATTATGGGGAAGTTGACACCAATTAGCCCGACTTGTAGCAAAGGAAAATGTAGCTAAATTGTTACTGGCACCAGCTGGAGTTACAAGGCGCTCTTCTCTCAACTGCAAGGAACAGAAGAAACAATACCAGTTACTATTTTTCAGTGGGCGCCAAGAGAAGGAGAAGCCAGAGAAAACAACGACAAAGTGAAACAATAATAACACAAGACAAAAAGTAACGGGACAGGAACAAAACAAGATGCCATTAAACAAAGGATGCCACAACCATAACGAAAAAACGGTTTTTCGTTAGCGCCTTTCATGTGCTTCTTTATTTTTTTTTAAATACTCGACATCAAGGTACCAATCCATTTACAGGATTTGGTACCTTGAGGTCTACAAATATTGCAATCCGCTGAATACAAGCCAGTATTCATTCAACTCCTAATTAGGAACCAAATCATGTTCTTATCGCTTGTCTTAAGAGTGCACCGAGCTTCTAGCGCTAATCGATTTTGGGTATTCTTGCGCTTCGTGTATGTGTGCGTGAGGCAAACCGGCGGCGGCGGCGGCAAGAGCGAAAGCATGCGAAAGGCTAGCAAGAGCCCTGCGCCGCCCGCCGCGCCGCGCGTGACGAGCCCTGCGCCGCCACCCCGTGTCGTCACTCGCGAGTTGGTTGGTTGGTATAGTAGAACCCACGAGTAGCGTCGTTTGAAAAGCCGGCAAATTCAAAAAAAGTCTCGTCATGGCAACTGTATGTTTACGACCTGAATTAAGGAGAACGCACACTTGTCTATCACATCTTACACTAATCGCTCGGCACCGATGGGTCTGAGCACCTTTATTGGATTTTGACAGTTTTGACAACTTCGACTTTGTTGCTATCTAAAAAGCCCACTCTATGATCATGATCAAACTACAGGACTCGTGGGTTCTACTATACCTATCTATTACCAATACCTATTTACAAAATAAAACAAAAAATCGATTTCAAATAGTTTTATTACAAATATTTACGGTTAGAAACCTTTTTCCAGATTTTACACAATTTTATTTATTATGGAATATAGGAACATGATATTTTTTCTATAAAAAATATTGAGGTGTAATGGTCTATCTCCACCAAGCGGACGGCACGGCATCGGAGGGAATCGGATTTTACAATTTTGTAACGAAAATAAATCTTGCATGCAGTGTTTACAGTCTATTATAGACTCTAAACACTGCATCAGTTCAGTTCAGTTCAAAAATTTTATTGACCATAAAATCATACATATTACTTAGTCAACGTCAATATAATATTAATATTTTTGTATACTACCGCCCGTTCGGAAGTTGTGGGCTTAGGGATGGAGCAAAGAAGGGCAAGAAACCTCCCCCGTACCTCTTTTAAAATATCAGAGCCTTAAAAATACAATGTTATGTATTTCTACTTAAGTCTAAGGAAATACACCGAGGAGAGACGTACTGACTCAGTCCATCGCCCCTCTTTGGATTTCTGTGCGCTGAGATGGTAAAGACCATGCAGTTTTGTCATCTAAATATTCTTTTACACTGTAATATGACTTCTTCATCCAAATCAATAACAGCAGCATATCGGCGGGCGCGTGCGGCGGCGGCGGCTGTTATTGATTTGGCAATATAGACTCTAAGAGCCCTCGCCCACGACGACTTTTTGCAGCGCTGCAGACGCGCGTTTCGTAAACGCGCGGCAGCATCGCTACTTACGCGCGTTAGTCGCATTTGCTACGCGCTTCAGAAGCGATGCTAACGCGCGGCAGCATCGCGACTGTAGCGATGCAAACGCGCGACAGCATCGCTACTAACGCGCGTTAGCATCGCGACTGATTTTTGGTTACGTGGGCGAGGGTACACAGCTAGCGACCGCTTCGCGACTGTATCGATGCGAACGCGCGACAGCCGCGCATCTGCAGCGCTGCAAAAAGTCGTCGTGGGCGAGGGCTCTAAACTATCTAAACACTGCATGCAAGATTTATTTTCGTTTCAAGATTGTAAAATCCGATTTAGTCCGATATGCCGTGCCGTCCGCTTGGTGGAGGTAGACCATAATTATCAGGGATCGGAACGAACGAAGGTGTGAATTTACCTAAAGTTTGTAGTCGGACATAACAAGGAGCAGTTACAACCACTTGAGTTGAACCGGTTTGAATTTAACCTGTTAAATTTCGGGTTTTTGTCTAACCAGTTAATTTTTGTTTTTATTAGTTTTACATGTTCCTTACATTTGAAACACCGAACTATAAACATTTTCAAACTGCTGATTCCCAAAAAAATATAACTTTTTTATTTTTAAATTTTTCGTAAAATTTACTGAGTAATGTACTTTACATCATTCAAGCGAGGTAAATAAAACATTCATACAGATTGTAATTGAAAGGTGCAGTCATTTTTTCAACTCAACTCAAGTGGTTGTAACTGCTCCTTGTCATGTCCGACTACAAACTTTAGGTAAATTCACACCTTCGATCCGATCCCTGATAATTATAAATTGAATAATACCTTATTACCTTTTATGATAATATTCTAAGTAACAGTAAGTAGTGCAATAGAAACTCATAAAGTGAACTTAATAACGTAAAATAACATAACGGCTAAATAAGGTGAGAGTCCCAGTTATCGACCCTTTAATTTAAAATTCAAAATAAATTCTGAATGACAATCAAGACTGAGTGAAGTTGCATGATCAGGGGGCCTAGACAAGTGACATCGCTAGGTGACGTCACCTTAGCGATTCCAAATATCAAATCGCATACATAAAAAGTTATCGTTTCGACTCGCTATCCTTAGCGATGTCACTTGTCTACAGGCACAGGTAATTTGGTCTTATGGCAAGGAACACACGAAAAATTACCACACAAAACATGTTTTGACTTCAAAGCCTACAGCGCGACCGTGTCTAAATTTTTAGCGTTTAATTTTTCATCATCTGGATATTTTTACCTGTTACTTTAAGTAGTAAGTAAGTAATTTCATTGTCTATTTCTCCATCCACTGGAAGACAAGAATTTTGTTTCCACGTAATTGGTACCCTGTAATAAAACAGAATATTTTATTTAATTGTAATTACTTTATTTATCGACAAAATTGGTGTTCGGATGAAATTTGTAAGACTAATTTCATAAAAATAATTATTTTTTGAACTTACAATTCCAGAGTGTGATAAATTTTAGAATCGGTGTCATCCAAGAAATTTACCCTGTAAATCGAAAAATAGATATAGTGGTCATTCATACTTAATTTATTATAATGTTTTCCTATACACCCTACTATTTCTACGCTTACAGTTTATCCGATGACTCTTTGTTTTGTAGTGAAGTGCCAACAGCTGGTACATTTACCCTAAAAATAGAAAAAGATAAATAATTTTCCAGTATAAATATTTGTTCAAATATCGTAAGTAGGTAGATAGGTAAGTGCAAACCACTTTTAATAAGTAGGTATAATCGGAAGGTAGGAGGATTATACTTACGAAGCAACAGTATTTTCTTTGTCTTCAAAGTTCTGTATTAGTTGTCTTTCTCTCATCCCGTCAGCAGATGGTTCATAATTGTTTTGCAGTGAAATGTCAACAACTGGTACATTTACCCTATAAAAGAAAAAGAATGACAGAGAATGGAATGTGAGAAAAAATGTGAAAAATATTAGTGGAATTAATTTAGTCAAACAAACCACAAACTACAAGTAGGTAGGTAGGTATTGAGTATACTTACGAAGCAACAGGTACATTCTGTTTGTCTTCAAAATTCTCGGCCTGTAAGCTGTAAGTGTCGTGCTCTAGAAGGATAAATTAAATTGTCGTTTAGGGTTCCGTGCCGAAGGGTGCCAAACGGGACCCTATAACTAAGCCTTGTTTCATATGAATTTCTTTATTGAAAACAGATAATTTACACAGTGTTATTTACCACAATATTTTTAGGATTCCGTACCCGTATTGTGTGGTGGTACGGAACCCTCTGAGCGAGTACGAGTGCGACTCGCACTTGTCCAAATTATTTATATATATGCAAGTAGGTAGGTAGGTATACGAGTTACACTTACTTCATTTCCTCATGCAAGCATTTAGCGTTCTTTTTTCGCCAACCCCTTCTTTCCTTTGATTTATTTACTTTGTTCCCCATCTCGAATGAAGTGATTTTTGACAAAACTCTTCGTACGTTTTCAAATCCGGGCGTCTCAGTGGAAGCGACACAAGCTCCCCGTCCGACAGCTGAAGCACTACTAAAGCGGATATGGGGGAGGAGAGGCAGGTCGGGTTTAGGATGGCCGGAACGCGCATGAATTTAGGTATTTCCTTCTTATTGATAAACAAACCCACATTTTGAAAATGTAAAGTGTATACGTTATAGAAAACATGTAGTAGTTTGTTATTATTCAAAACTGACAACTTTCCGTAATTATTCAGGCCGTACTAAGGGTTTATTTTATTTTTTAGAGATAACTTTGCGAATTAATTCTATCGAGCCAACTTAATCAAATCGTGTTTCCATCGTATATACCGGCTGAGATATATCCCCAATAGTACTAATATATTTGGAAAAAAATTAATTTAATTGTTTATCACTTCAAACAAGGGTTATAAAAACGTGTTATTGTGAATAAAAAGCGCGGTGCAGGCTTAAATCTCAGCAGAATTAAATTATTAAAGCAGAGTGAGCGCTTCTGTGTCGTTATTAATTCGAGGACCAAGTTGGCCGCAAAAGCTGAATAAATGTCGACGAAGAAACTGGCGGAATATCTGAAAACTCATTATGAAGAATGGAACAGTAAACTAGGAACCGATACAAAGCTACGGATACTGCGTAATCTCCAATTAGAGTAAATCTACTGCACTACTGAGAGGCTTTACGTAGGAGTTAAGTTTGAGTCAAATTATTGCAAGTTTTCGGCTAAAGAACCCGACATACAATAGAACACAGCAGCAAAGTTGTAGCTTAGCTAGAAATATAATTTCCGTCTTTCCAACCCAGTTCCGGTTTATCACAGGGCTTGCGAAATTCAAAAGCTTAGTTTAGATCTGGGACAAAACAATTGGGAAGTCTAGAACATGTACAGTGAGGAGGAAAAGTCGCAATACACGACAGCTGAGGCGTGTAGAGGGGGCGTGGCTGTTCACGGTCGGAAGGTCAATGAACTTGGTCTACCTTATTGCTATCGCTTCTGACTTCATTGAGGATTAATACTGTCACATTAGCAAAGTCTTCATTTCCGTAAGTCATTAATACTGTCACATTAGCAAAGTCTTCATTTCCGTAAGTCATTAATACTGTCACATTAGCAAAGTCTTCATTTCCGTAAGTCATTAATACTGTCACATTAGCAAAGTCTTCATTTCCGTAAGTCATTAATACTGTCACATTAGCAAAGTCTTCATTTCCGTAAGTCATTAATACTGTCACATTAGCAAAGTCTTCATTTCCGTAAGTCATTAATACTGTCACATTAGCAAAGTCTTCATTTCCGTAAGTCATTAATACTGTCACATTAGCAAAGTCTTCATTTCCGTAAGTCATTAATCACATCATTGATTTAATATTGCAATCGTAATATGGGTCCTCCTGTGTATTTTTGTTCGTCCCTCCCTCTCCCGTCATCATCTCCCCAAGACATAGAAGAGTAAAGTATTGTAAACTGTATGTAAATGTTCGATAAGCTCGCCATTGTACACTTTATATTACCTACCGTGCCTTGTTAACTTTTTTTTTGTGTGCAATAAAGAAATTATGACTTATTATGATTATGTTTATGTTTTATGTTTTCATGTACGGTTTAATGTAATTCAGTTCGTAGAGTCAGTAGTCCAGTGTTCTGGATTTTAAAGTTAAAATCGCTTTCTAAGTAAGATAGACTCCAGTACCGCCTTTAGACACTTACGGTGTATACAGGGTGACATTTAATTAGCTGACCATATTTCGGGGAATGATGGTACCCATCATTGTGAACAACTTTCCCTATGAAACATATGATCAAGCGAAAAAAAAATTTGGGTCTCCCATAGTAACTTGAAATCAGCTGATCGGGGCAATGTACTGGGGGACGAAAAATGTTTTTCATTTGCGACCATATGTTTCATAGGGAAAGTTGTTCACAAAGATGGGTACTATCATTCCTCAAAATATGGTCAGCTAATTTAATTTCACCCTGTATGTACAGTACAAATACACAGGCACGGTAAAGGAATGGATTGATTTGATTTGAAACATATTCCCAACTTTTCTAAAGAAACTTGGAGGAGTACACTTGGCAACTTCACGTGTTTTCGGATAAACTGTACTTGCCAACGGCCGACCAAGTTTTTTAAAGAATTATCCACAGTCCACGCGATGAAATTACAATAGCTAACTTTGGAGGGATATAAAATGTATTTATTATCATAGTAAAAGACACTTAACATAAAGGGGCATAAAACAATGCAGCCAATAAGTAACCTTGGATATTACAGACAAAACATAAAACTAGAATCCAAAAGGTCAAGCACAATGCTCAAGTCACAAATCAAAATATATATGCGTTGCTGTATCAAAGTACCGTAAAACGGGGTGAATAGGGACGAAACTCAACTTTACGTAAGATTTTCTCTGTTTATTTCTGTACTCATAATTTCGTACTTATATCACGTTTATTATCAAAACGTCTAACTTAGCCATAGCATCGGAACCAACGCAATTTTCAAGCTGCGTTTAATCTTGCGTTTCAGGCACAAAACAACCAACATTAGAATATTTATGCTTGGGGCACTGGAATGCATGCTTGCACAATGCTTATGTGAACAAATCGTGCGTGGTAATGGTCCTGTCAGCCAATCAAATATAATGACAAACTAATTTCCACACACGTGAACACGGTGAAATTTTGCATTACTTGATCACCGTGCTCGTATATTGTTGCCTCGTGGCTAAGTTATGTCCTTGATATTCTTAAAAAAGTGGCCAAGTGCGAGTCGGACTCGCCCATGAAGGGATGAAGGTTTGTATTGAGATACACAGCATAATTTATTTTTTTCACTCTCTTACTTTAAAAGATAGGGGGGGTGGGGTTGTATAAAAATCGTAAAGAGGTTCATAGAATACTAATAATTCTACATACCAAGTTTCAACTGTGTAAACCTGACAGTTCTCAGACAGACAGACAGACAGACAGACAGACAGACAGACAGACAGACAGACAGACAGACAGACAGACAGACAGACAGACAGACAGACAGACAGACAGACAGACAGACAGACAGACAGACAGACAGACAGACAGACAGACAGACAGACAGACAGACAGACAGACAGACAGACAGACAGACAGACAGACAGACAGACAGACAGACAGACAGACAGACAGACAGACAGACAGACAGACAGACAGACAGACAGACAGACAGACAGACAGACAGACAGACAGACAGACAGACAGACAGACAGACAGACAGACAGACAGACAGACAGACAGACAGACAGACAGACAGACAGACAGACAGACAGACAGACAGACAGACAGACAGACAGACAGACAGACAGACAGACAGACAGACAGACAGACAGACAGACAGACAGACAGACAGACAGACAGACAGACAGACAGACAGACAGACAGACAGACAGACAGACAGACAGACAGACAGACAGACAGACAGACAGACAGACAGACAGACAGACAGACAGACAGACAGACAGACAGACAGACAGACAGACTTGACGAAACTATAAGGGTTCCTTGTTTCTCTAACGGAACCCTAAAAAGTACTAATGTAAAATTAGACCAAAGCCACACTGTCTTCGTACATCTATTACGAGTAATAAAATCTATGTAGTTAATTCCTCCTTATTTACGGCTTAGCAAAATACCTACCTTCATCATTGTCTTGTTTACCATTATCGTGTAAGCTGCTTTTATACTCCTTTATTATCCGCATTACAATGAGTTGTATACTTATACAGCATAAACAAAATCTTCGACGATGATTCCGTCCATCCTAGGTTTGATTGATGATGACAGAGAACTCTTAATAAAGATAGGCTCGCATTTGTACATGTTTTTGACTTGGCGATGTGTCTTTATTTTGTTTTTGTGCAATACAGTACAGTACAGTACTTATAACGATAGATAAAGATAAGTATCCCCCAGCTGTGTTTTGAAGAACTTTCAGACTAGCTACGTTTTGAAGAATTATTATTGTTGTATTTGTTTTGGCCATCACCATGTACGTCTGTTGTTAAAATATCAATCCTACAGACAAGTAGTTGTGCCTTCTCAAATGTCAGCTCAGTTGGCCACGAGTCAACATGTGGCGGAAGCAGCAACCACGGCCTCGGCCAAGGGCGTAGTCGGCGTCGCCGGTAAACAACCGTTCCTTCACACGAAAACCGATCGATAGAGCCTTGGAGGAGGTTTTTATATCAATTACCTTACGCGGATGTTGAATTGGAAAATGATGTGGAGTTGCTAAAGGAAACAAATTAATCCGGCGATAAGACACCATGTTTGACACATTTTTACAACAAAACCAAACCTAAATGCGTAAGCATACTGTGCGATTGTAGTGCCGTCTCAAAAACAAAATAAACATTACGCATTTTCCAATAAAAGGCGGCAGAGACACAGTTGTGTCCATGTTAGCCTGATATTTACATCTGGAAATTATACAAGTATCTAAGTTTGTAAATGTATGATCCGTCCCGCTTTTATCAGTATCAGCCTGCCAGAGAACGCACTGTTGAGTGTCTCCACATGTTCATGCCATTCAACTCCGTCCTGTAAACTCCTGTGCAAACCGCGCGTCCCCTGTTTTGCTGCTATCTTCGCTATCTTAGGACCATCTGCCAGGAGGTCTGCCGACTGATCTTCTCCTCTTGGCTACCACTCTGTTACCGATCTGGTCCATCTGCCGTCTTCTCACCTCGCCAAGAGTCCTGCCCACTTCCACCCGAACCGTGTTTTTTTAAATCGATACCGTATCTACCAATACATAATTGAGTAGGTGTAATTGTAATAATATTACAGATACACTTTGAAGACAGACACCTACTAGTTACTAGTGTTAATTATAATCTGACAAGAGTCTTCAACACCAGCTGGGCCATCATAACTTATCAACCGGTTTATACCAAATCGATCAACGGAGATTAAACCTCACTCAAAAGCTCTCTATCCAATCAACATTAAAATTTTAATCAACATACATGATACCAATTAATTACGCGAAGTGTTGATTTGGATTATATCAAAACATTTACACCCTATTTTAATTACATTACACAGACAATATGTATAAGTTCCTATGGATGAGTAATATTAATCTAACACCCCAAGCTTAGCTTAAAATGTGGGTTTATTTCCCGAAATACGAGTAAACCCAATTTAAACTGTGTCAGTTATTATGAAGCTGTCTTGTCTTGTGTCAGGGTCGTCGCCCTGAAACTTTGTGACAGTTTGAGAAACGCGATATTGAGATGGGGAGGCAGTCGCTCACGTCCGAAGGAATTACTTGGAACCCACAGCCCTTCACGTCCTTCCCGGGTAGTGCTAACGAGCGACAAATCATCATCATCATCATAATCATCAAATCATCTCAAGACATTATAATTTCCAGGTTCTCAAATGAGAACCTGACCACTTGACACTGGCAAAATTAACCTCAAAAGAGGTTAGGACGCCATTAATAAAAAGAAGAAGAAGAAGAAGAGTTGATACCATAGAGTTTGCATCCTCCTTTCTGCCTTGCATATTATTATCTATGGTTGATACGGACGAGACGCGAGTTCTAAAAGCAGGTTACTAAACTCATAATAACAAATAGCGGCCCGCGGTAAAGTTTGTAGATAATGCACGATTCGAACAATCCTACTCGCGGTGGACAGACCAGCGTCCAAGATTATCCGATCTGTAATCCAGGTAGATGGACGGATGACAACATCGCTTCGACATAAAGTGGAATATGTCCTCTGTTTAATGATGATGATGATAATATTTATCACCAGCTTGATTGACACCACATCTGAGCCTCACGTCACCAAACTTTATGCGCGCGAAGGCGCGGTGAGCCACGCCCGTCATACATCAACTCTGGCTATCTATGTGAACTTGGCACCCGACACTGGATAATTAAAAAATATAATTTAGTTTTCACTTAAACAGTCCTAGACAGCTTATTTTTTACTACAAACAAAAATTCTTTCACTACAAACCTCTGCAGACATGCCTCTATCAAATCTATCGTTTGGTGTTAGCGTAAAAGACTTTTGAAGGTCGTATTAAAATAATTTTTAAAGATTTTTTAAAACTATTTTTTTTTCTTCTGTTTTACTACAAACGAAATAAGTTTCACTACAATCCACTGCTAACGATTATTGATAAGATTATTATTTTTTTCATTTGGGGGATGTCATTTTTTTATTTCTTTATACTTATATATTTTTTCGAACTACTACAAACGAAAATAGTTTTACTACTATCCACTACATACAGTAATCTATCGAAAAACACAAAAAAAAACTGTTTTTTTCCAATGTCGGGTGCCAAGTTCACATAGCCATCAACTCTGTCTCGCTGAATACACTGTATCTTGATAAACGGCTGGTGTTTGTCAGCACGCCCATCCTGCCGAGACGCGAAGACACCGAATATCCGACGCTGGGGTTACTAGCCACCAAGAAACTGATTTCCGTTCAAATTCTTAAATAAACTTGCAACTGTTTCATGTTTTAGCGACTCTCCGCTCCTCACTATTTCTGTGTTGATAGATCCAAGCAAGTCCCGTCCGGTGCTCAAATCGTGTTGTTGTTTGAATATAAACTGCGACCTAATTACTGAGATAAGAAGGGGCATTCTTAACGTTTATAAGAATTAACATTCCGTGTTAATGTCGATGCCGGTACTTGCAGTCTCCCTCTTTCTTCTCGTACATTATAAATTAATTCGAACACTGTATTGCCCTTCTCTATCCACCACAATAACAGCCTAATCCGGTAATGCTTGTGGTATCGTTTATAGCTCTTTCTGCTTTAAGTAGGGGAATCATGCTGTAGTAGCTCTACCTTAACTCTTAATGGGAATACATTTTATTGTTTAAGCATAATTTAACGCCTAAAGTTACACAGTATCGTTCTGATGCAATGGACGTGTGGGCATTCCTTTTAAAATGTATGTACAAACAGTATATGATTTCACATTGTCTGTGCTATCTATGAATGTGGTTGAGATTACACAATAGTCACGTAGGGAACGTGCGAGGGCTGGGGCGGGGCACCCGCGACAAAGGGGGTGAGAGGGGGGGGACCGACGAGAATGTATCTATCTTAGATTTCGTGAATGAACGCTGGATTCAAACTTCAAAGTGCAAGTTTACGCATGATGTTTTGTTGCTGATTTTACATCGTCATCAGCTGGTCCCACATTGGTATCAGCCGGTCATCCCTTCTCCGTAGATACAATCTTCCTTCTTCTTTCAAATTGACACAGTATTTTTGTAGCAGATTGTTAACACCCACTGTAGCGTAACGTAAGGACAAAAGAGTCCTTGGAACAATATTGACATTAAAATTATAAAAAAATTAAATTAAAATTATTTTGACAGTGGGTACCAAGACGTCAATGAATGTCTAATTTTTGACGTTGGTACCCACTGTCAAACTAATTTAAATGTATTTTTTTTTTATAATTTTGGAGAAAAACAATGGCTCGACTTAGGGGATAATGGCAGGATGCATGATGTTCTTGTTAACGTAATCATCATCATACTTCCAATGATCTTTGGAACTAACTCTTCTTTGACAGGTTCGTTGCATTAAGTTGCGTAGGAGTGGCGCCCCCTGTAAACGTCACACACGTGCCAAAAGATTGTTGGAAGACTACATGGCATGACCGCTAAGTATAGTCGAGTTCATTAATATTATATGAGCAAATCCAAGGCTTCAAATATGGAATGGTACCATAAATATCTGAGCAGATTCACATGTTATTGATGAATCTGCTCGATATGTATAACTTCCATGTACATTTATATTTGATGCCTTGGCATTGCTCATATATTAATGAACTCGACTGTACATGTGAAAATGGGGCTATGCGCTCCGTCAGGGATGGTCAAATTAAGTCCGAAAAGTTTCTGAACACCTATTGACAAAAATAACTCAACATGTCAGATCGACTAGTCTTCTAGAAAGATGAATAATTGAAACAAAAAGTAAACTTTAGAAAAAACCGACTTCCACAAACCCTATTTGATTAGATTGAGTTTAATGTAACACAAACTGTAACCTATTATTCCCCCCCCCCCTAGGGGAATTAATTTCGTCAAATCCCATCTTAGTGTTACCCTACGCTACATAAGGAACCCCTGTACAAAGTTTCATGGCTCTATCTCCACCGGTTTAGGCTATGCGTTGCCCGTCAGCCACGCATAGTAGATTGTATTTGTACCTAGTATTGAGCGTGGTGGCCATGTGTGGTCTTCATCATCGCGGCACTCACAATATTATTAAGTTATTATTAAAAACACAAAAATCACTATAGGTCTGCCTATAATATTTGAAGATTTCCCTCGATTTCTCCAGGATCCCATCATCAGATCCTGACCTGGTGTCAATGGGACCAATGGGAAGGTAAACCCTTTCAAACAAAAAAAAATAAATCCAAATCGGTATATCCGTCTTGGCGCTATCGGGGCACATACATAAAAAAAAAAACCATCCGGACGAATTGTAAACTTCCTCCTTTGGGAAGTCGGTTAAAAATAGGGTTCGGCTGGGCACCCGAAGTTAGCTCACGGGAATGTATGTGTCTCTCAAACTTTTAATGGATATGGATACCAACAAGGTCAATCACGTAATTATAACCTTAAGTTATTTATTACTTATGGATACAGCGAAGGGGAGAATCCACATGTGGCCGTTTCTTGCTTTTAGTTGATGTAAGTATGCATACCACTAGACTAGACTAAAGAGACGAAGATATTCCGAATAGGAATTCCTGATTCAGTAGATTAATTTATTTGGAGACGACTGCTATTTAATTACCTTTTTAATTAGTACCTAAAAGGTGTCCAGCAAATACAAGATGCCGTCGCTAATGAATTCATGGTAAGTAAGTAGGTATATTAAGTATAAACAAAACAATAAACATGATTATAATTTTGGCAATTTACGAAGATTTGTGATTTTCTTTATTATTACACTAACATCAATCTCGATCGAACCCCCAACCCCAAGCAAGGTCTTTCAACCAAAGGTCTTCAAAGCCATCAAAATATTCTTATTTGACTTAGGCTGGATTTTACTAACGAAAAGTTATACCGAGAATAACTATCCCGGGATTAACTTGTATGACAAATGACAGTTCAAAATGAGGTGATCTGATCTATGTGTCACTGGTGTCTATGAAAAAGTAACAAGTTATCCCCGGGATAGTTATTCTCCGGATAACTTTTTGTTGGTCCAATCCAGCCTTAAAAAAAACAGGTTATTTTGCAGCTTTAAAAAAATTGCTATAAAACTTGCGTAGACCTAGTAGAGTAGGCTGGCTAACATGAATTAGCACGTAAGTAGGTACCTGGTGACGATCATGTTCGATGACACAATCAACATGAATGATGATGATTCAATTAACACTTTACTCAATCGTTATCTTACTGAAATGGCAGGCCGTAGAGTAAAAATACTATAAGTATGACTATGTATTATTAATACATTGTACTTATGTTTAATTTTTGTTTTTTTGTTTACAAAATTATTTTAGCAATACAGTGTAGCTACAACTTTAGAGTAATAAATGCAGCTAAAGATCCTTAAATATATGTAACTTTGTCAGGCTAATATAGTAAATAAAAGTAAATGTAGCCCATTAATGTCCCCACCGAGGGGCACAGGCCTTTACCCGGATCCGAGTAAGATTGAGTCAGGCTAATGGCACCTATAAAAGGTTTTGACATGTAAGAATCATTTAAATTTATTGATAATAATATTTTATCGATACTTTTTGTATTCTAAAATGTCTAATTTTAGTACTCGTACCTCAAGTGGCTATAAATAAAAACATTATATAAATTACCGGTTGAATTTATTAATGTAGTTAATGTTAATGCAAATTGATGTTGTGAGGAAAACAGTACTGATGTGATCCTGCAATACAAACTCATTCCACGCGACATCTGGCTTGCCGACAGGCTTAGATCATCCAAACGTGATGTTCGATCATCAATCAAAGTTCGTAAGAACAATGTATACCCTAGGTACTTATTAATATATATGGCTAATAGGGTCGCATCTTAAAAACCATGCAAGCACAGATGTAGATCTTGACTGTACTATATACGAGTATATGGAAACAAGTTTAGTATATAAATTGTGTTGTCTGTGTAATGGAGTCACCTCTCACATTTCTATAACTGAATTCCATATAGGATTGGAAATATGAAGAAGAAAAGTTCATTTTTAGGGTACCGTACCCGAAGGGTGCCAAATGGGACCCTATTACTGAGACTTCGCTGTCCGTCTGTCCGTCCGTCCGTCCGTCCGTCCTGTCTGTCACCGGGTCCGTCTGCACGAACCGTAATAGCTAGAAAGCTGAAATTTTCACAGAATGTGTATATCTGTTGCCGCACCAACCACAAATACTGAAATACGAGAGATATTGCAAATTAAAGGGGGCCCCGATACAAGAGACGTGTTTAGATACACTTACGCATTTCAAAATGGAGATCTTGACTGAAACTGTTTATTTATTGTCATAGCAACCATGTCATAAACACAATATACTACACATTTAAATATGATAGCATATTTCGCGTCAACCCACATGGTTGTGGTAGCTCAGCTCACAGGTATGATGTAGACTCTCAATCCGGAGGTCGTCGGTTCAAATCTCGTGAAGGCATAAACTTTTTAAATTTTCTTTTTGTTTATTTTTTTATTGTTTTGAGTGCTTTTGATTTGTTGTACGATGGTACGGTACCCTTCGTGTGCGATACCGACCCGCACTTAACCGATTTTTTTCCAATGCTTCAAGGAATCTTATTACAATAAAGGGCAATTCTTGCAGTTCTAAAGCAAAGGTTTATTGACCGCATCCAGTCCTCAATCGGAATAATGACTAACCGTGTGTTTCGTACATAACCACTCGACTAGCAGTTTGCTCCAAAATCCACAAAGCAATAAATTGAGTTTATGCATTAGCTGCCGCTTTGCGAAAATAAACTCAGGTGTATGTTTGTTAACTTTTCCAATTTGTTTAATCCTGTCAACAAATTGGGCGTATTTATGATAATCGCCACGGCTAGTTCCCGTTCATCGCCTATGGCTCGATGGATGACTCATCATCACCACTATGAGTTGCAACTTGATTCAGGTATATCCGCGTATAGATACATTTTCCTTTGAAACACAACTCGCCAATTTACGGGCGGCGGGGGACGAGGTAAGAGAGCTGTGATTGGTCAGCCGCTGCGAAACTGTCTGGCGGCCCATCATCGTACATAGGTTGCGTATGCGAACGTTTGTTAAATATAACAAACGTTTGGCGAGCCGCATTCCCCCGCAGGCGCAGTCAATTGTATATTAGTCTCTGGGTATATCAAACAAAGCTGCGGGCAATTTTTTTGCAAACCCGTTATGCCTTTGCGCTTCTGGCCCGTCACCGCAGGTAGGCAGCGATCTACCGAGATTACATCATCTCTATCTATGGCCATTGACTTTGGGATTGAATATCTCATCTGCAAAATACGTACCTACCTGTATTTTCATCTTGCAAGCATCCGAACTCGGGCTGCAAATGGGGTCATTATACCTCCTCGTCATGATGTTGTGCTTTGGCAAGTAACTTTTCTCATAAGTTACCTCAATGTGCGTGTCCACAATTGATTTGGAACACATCTGTTGGCCTAGTATTTATACTATGACGATCATTATTTTATTTTGTATTCCGTAGCATTGTTCGTAATGGAATTTTCAGGTAGGTAGGTCGTTGTCAACAGATTGGTGGGTGAAGTAGAGGTACCTAGGTAGGTACACACATTCACACACACACACACACACCCTCACACACACACAAACATCGACTGACTGAGATGAGAAGGTTAGGTTTAGTTTAGTAGATGTTCTTTTTCTGTCGCTTGACCCCTTGAAAGAGTTTGCACGTGTTTCGAGGATCTAATAAACACTCCTTAGCTTTGTGTTTTATTTGTTCCTCTCCGTCTTTGGCACTAATTCAGCTTTATAGGATGCTAGTCAACCTACTGTCTGCATTGACCTGTCTGCCACGCCAGGATGTCAAGTCTACTGGTAGAGCTTTTCAACGATCTTTTGGCTCACGGTGACAGGTGGAACTACCTTGCTTGATGACCAATGAGGAATTGATGACAGGTTCGTTGCATTAAGTTGCGTAGAGCTGGCGCCCGAAAAAACGTCACTCATCATCAGTCAGCCAAAAGATCATTGGAAGACTACCGTACGCACCTAATAGGTAGGTATAGGTTATTTGTTGTTTTACTGCTCAAAATGTCACTAAGATGGTAGGTGTAGGTGTACCAGGAGGCCGATTCTCACCCATTACTCCCAACCCAATGCGTATTCAACAAAGGGCAGGTCCTTCGCATTAAATAGGCGAAGGTCCTTTCGATTGGTCATTCGCCTATTGAATGACGAAGGACCTCCCCTTTGTCGAATTCGACTTTGCTATAGAGACGAGAATTGGCCTCCTGACCTGCCTCCTACACGTAGAACACGCTGGCTACCAGCAGCGCCGACTGCCAGCGCTTGTCGGCGCCAACCCGCGCAGGTAGTTAGTGCAGGCAGTCTATACTTGAGCCGAAAACCAGCGTCGACCAGCGCCGAATGCCGATACGCCGACCTGCGCTGGCAGTGCTAAAAAAGTGAAAAAGTGGCCAAGTGCGAGTCGGACTCGCCCATGAAGGGTTCCGTAGTAGCAAGTAATGATATGACTGGATGTTTGTGTAGTAACTTTGTTTTTCAAAGTGTTTGAATTAATGACAAAGTTATCTTTGCGATTTTTAATAAATGTTTTATATTTCGTATATATTTATTGCACATAAAAGACAAAAAACAGAAAATACAGAGAGGTAATTTACAAAGGTAAGCTTATCTCTAAAGAGAGATCTCTTCCAGCAAACCCAGGATGGACAAAGAAAAATAAAATACAGATTTATTATATCTTAAAAACTGCTATTTTGTTCAAACCAATTTTCATCGAAAGTTTATATTGAGATACACAGCATATATTTTTTATAGATTTATCACTCTCTTACTTTAAAAGTTAGAGGGAGGACACAATTTTTTCCACTTTGGATGGGTCTGTCTCTTTAAAGATTGACTTTGAGGAAAAATGGTTTTAAGAACCTCTACTTCATTTTTGAAGACCTATCTATAGACACCCCACACATGTAGGTTTGATGAAAAAAATATTTTTGGTTTCAATTTCATGTATGGGGAGTTTGGGGAGCCCCCTTTAATTTTTATTTTTTTCAGTTTTTGTAGGTATAAAAATCGTAAAGCGGTTCATAGAATACATCTACGTACCAAGTTTCAACTGTGTAGTCCTAATAGTTTTGGAATAAAGTTGCTGTGACATACGGAGGGACGGACGGACAGACAGACTTGACGAAACTATAAGGGTTCCTTGTTTCTCTACGGAACCCTAAAAAGGTAGGTAGAGCTCACAGTAGAGGTACTGCCTAACTATCTATCTAACATAGAAGGGTATCCAGTTTGTAAATCATGTTGACTAGGTGAAACCATCGTAGGTAGGAGGTATTCCAGAGCAAGATTATCTGACTACCTACGTATCTATCTACTAAGTTACGATAAAAGTTAATCATCTCTTCAATTTACATAGCGGGTTCCGCCCTCTTATCGCCACTCCGACCTCCGAACTAATAGATTCAGAAAGAGGAAAGATGTAGGTAGGAAACTAACAGGAGATTGAATAACATCTGCCGCGGCCCGTGGGAACTTGACCTAGCTTGAAAAGCAGCGCGACGCAAGTTGTACAGAAGCCACCATACAAGAACCGGATCATTGAATCATCACAATTTACAACCCAACAGACGGCTGAAGGATCAAGCCCCTGGGAGGAACCGGCTCCGGCGAGCAACGGCTGCTTGTAAATCACCCTTCTCTTCACACAAATGGACAACGGGCAGCCGGTCACTCGGCCGACTCGAAACAAAAAGTATAACAACAAGGAGTTTACATACCTCTTTAGCAGAGGCAGAGGGCGACGTCCCTGCGGCGTGCCAGAGCGATCGGGAGGCGCGTTACCAACATAAACACTGCACCAATGAAACAAAATCAAAACCAACAAAACCCTTTATCGGGGTGAACTGTTTGCACTGCTTTCTGTCACGGTTTTCGATCACTGTAATCCAATTTCGTGGGTCGTGTGATTAATCGGGGGTAACAAACCCGCTTCAAAAACACAAAGGATTTGGTCGCGACGAACAAGCGTCTACCGCGAGATTCGCTCGATGACTGGCGCGCGCCGCGTTCCGTTCCGTTCGTCCAGTCCGGCTCACACCACCACAACACAGTTGATCACAGTTCCTACGTTCCGTTCCGTTCCGTGAAGTAGACGCCTTGCTTGCTTTTGCCGGATAGGTGGCTGTGGCCTGTGGCTGGGTGGGTGGGATGGGATGGGAATGCGGCAAAGCGGCGGCGGCGGCCCATGGTGGGCAGCCCCCATGCAATAGCAAAGCCAGCAGTCGGTCATATACCTACTAAGGGAACCTTTATCAATCATAAGATCGCAACCGAATTCGAAATTAAAAATCTTTTTTTTTATTGACCATTAAAATATAATATTAATATTTTTTGTATACTACCGCCCGTTCGGAAGTTGTGGGCTTAGGAATGGAACAAAGAAGGGCAAGAAACCCCCAGTACCTCTTTTAAAATAAGTCAGGGCCTTAAAAATACAATGTTATGTAAAGAGAGACGTACTGACTCAGTCCATCGCCACTCTTTGGATTTCTGTGCGCTGTGATGGTAAAGACCATGCAGTTTTGTCATCTAAATATTATTTTACATTGTAATAAAATAAGACTTTTTAATAGACCTTTTTTGACATAGTTTTTGAACCTCCTTTCTGGTAGAGGTCCGCTGCTTTATTAGGTATTTTATTATAAAAACTAACACAAACTCCCATAGAAGGAATTAGTCTGAACCACAGATAAAATACCCAAGATACCGTATAGTCGAGCGGCCCCCTCAAGCAATGGTACAGTCAATTGACGATACCTACGAGACACGCCCTTTCTGCTAACTTTAGTCTGCGGTCGGCGTTCCCATACGATAGCAATGTTGTCAAAACCACATCGTAAAACTATTAGATGGGCGTAGGTACTACTACTTACCTACAGGAAAGTCTTACCTTCGCACAAAAGCTCAAATGATATACAATACACCCAGCCAGCCCCTATTGCTTACAAAGGACAATGTCCTTTTCCTATAACCTGTTGACCACCCCTGTCGTGCAAATCGACATGAAAAAATGTTTCTAACCTAAGTAGGTAGGTACGAAAAGTGTATAAACGGCTAGACATAATGAATAAAGGTTGTGGACAGTAAACACTGACGATAACAGATCGTACCTGTCTTGGTACCTACTTTACAAGCTTAAGCTTTTAGCTATTTATTTTGATCGAAAATAAAATTCAAGGTCTGTGTCAAGGTCAAGCGAAGTTTGATGATTTTTAATTTATGACTGAAATTATATTTATTTATTACGATATCTATTACCTTCCTTACCTACATTGCTAATTTTATTGGTCAATAACCAGCATATTTTGTTACTGAAATATGGAAATTAAATTAGACACAACATTTGAACATTTTCCTGAAAAGTGCGTGGTAAAGCGAATAGGTGCCTATACCTTATCAATCACTCACCTTTTACTGGTAGTCACATATTTAATTTGACCTAACTACTTATAAATGTCGGCAGCCGATCGTAGAATTGGACACATCATGATGTGCCCAAACGTGCAATATCATGAAACGATAAGAGGCAACACTACGGTAGCTTAGGTGAAGACTAAAGGGGGCGAGCGCCTGCCACCACAAGCTGTGCCCAGTATTTCCGTGGTGCCCCCCTACAGGCGTGACGTCACCAGCACTCGCCTGGAATCTTGGACATGGTCCAGACCTTCGCCGGGGAGACTCGCTAAATGCAGCGGCGTGACATTCGTGACTCCCGCCTCTCGCTTTTACCATGACAGTTCAATATTCAGATGTGTATGGAATGTATGCGTAAATAAATAATAGGTGAAGTGCGGGCAGAACCGGACCACGGGTTCCGATTACTTCCGATCACACTTGGAGAACGATACACGTGTAATTAGGTTTTCACATAAAACACTAAAGTATAAAGTCATCCATGTACAAAAACAAAATAAATTATTTTTGCAGAAAGACAGAAATTTGCAGTTTTCAGATTTTCTATTTATAGAATAGAATAGAGATTGTGCTGTAAGACCTTGCTTTGTACCTTTCATGATTGATGATGATGATGATAGGACAACGGGAAGTATCTATAGGTTTTGGTCCATTGCGATTACTATGAAAATCCAACGTTTTTACAGCATAAACGGTCGTAGCGTTCGATTGCGTTGACGAAGTAGAAGGTTGATTTTTAAATAATAATAATAAAGCGTCACGCCTTTTCCCATACCTACACTAACGGGGCGGCAGAGGCACAACTGTGCCCACTTTTAGCCAGTGATCCAATACTCCTTTTTTGACAGGAGGCTAGCCCATCGCCGCAGCTATGGAGTAATGAAGGTTTCCTCACGATGTTTTCCATCACCGTTAGAAAGTCAGTCCGTATAATGTAGGTACGATAAATGACTAGGTATCTCATTGGTAAATTATCAGCACCGGGATTCGAACCTGCATCTCCTGCGTGAGAGGCAAGCATGAAACCCACTAAACCACGGAGCTCTTCAAAAATGTGTGTAATTATAATTATGAATATATAATACCAAAATTCTTTGTAAACAAACGGTCAAGTGTGAGTCAGACTCTCACACGAAGGGTTCCGCACCATCGTACAAGAAACAAGTGCCTGACAGTTATTACGAGAATATCTTCAATCTTCATCTCATAATTTTGCCATCTAAAAATTGAAGGCGCTTTCATACCTACCTGTTGAAATTGACTTAATACTATTAATACCCAACAACACCCTATTTTTTTCGTGTACCTATTTCAGTATTTGTTGTTGTAGCTAGTTCGTTCATGCGATACACCCTGCTGACGGACAGACGTACAGACCGACAGACGTAAAAACGGCAGCCCTAGACTCGTAGACATCGATGGACATCGGTTTCATCTGGGTGCAGATATCAAGATTTTTCGAAATGCCAGGAACATTCAAAATTTTTAGAACCCTTTAAACAGGCCCTTAATTAAAAGGTTCGTTGGTGTCCTTGTGCCCTCGTGAGGTCACTAACTACCGAGTGGTTCACGTTCGCTTCTCACGCAGGAGATGCAGGATCGAATCCCTTGCTGACCTGGGTAATTAATTTATTATCTTAGGCACCTACCTAACCTTAGACGTTTCTTCCACGTTGCCTATTTCCTATTTGGCCTTACTGCTGCTGAAGTGGAACTGCAATTTTGTGCTGTCATTACGTAGATAGATTAGAGACAACGGTCGCTCATGTTGAGGCGGTCAAATTCGCTACTTATTTGATTACTCTACCACAATTCACAGAGGGGGAGAAAATGTCTCCCCGAAGACGGCAAGTAGCAAAGTTTATAATTTGTCTTATTTTATCACCTAAATTGTTTCTCGGAAAATGCCAACCGACGGGGCAGCAAGTGTTCAGCGACTGTTCCAGAATAAATCACAGGAGACGCCATAGACTGGAATAGTTACAAACCTACTCCGTGGTGAGTGGTGACTGAATAAAAATTCATATTGCAATATCTCGATCCCACATGAGAAAGACCCATAGATTTTTATTCATACAGCGGACAACCATAGCCCGAGACGTTCTCAGCGAGCGAGCGTACGTACGAGCGTTTTCAGACTATAACTTAGTTGCGTTTTCTAGAATACCAATATCAGATTATATTGGTAGCCTGGTAAACGCAAATAAATATTCTGGGGTTGTTTCGAGCGAGGGGATACAGCATTCGTAGTGATTTGATCGAACAAATAACTTTCGAAGTCACATAGGAAACCCATCACAAGCAGGCTATATCATCTAGTCTAGGCTATGCTATAATATAAACTTATCACTAAAGTAGGTAAATGGTAATGAATAAGTAACTCATTATTCTTAAACCGATCGTGATCATTATCCTAAACAAAGATTTCATCATCCGTCCACAAATGCAATGTTTCCTTTCGACAGGTTAATGTACGACTAGAGCCGCCTTGAAGCTGGCATTACTGGATGCACAGAGCATCGCAAGCTCAGACACCACTCGAGACGAGATGCCCTCAGCATCACAGATTATCCTGCGCCATTGAAGGCGCGCGGTTGGCATGCCAATGAGGACTTTATCCTGTTAGGAATACCATCTACGTTTCCTGTTTCCGTGACGTGGACCAGCGTGAACAGTAGGGTACTATCGGCCAAATTCCGATTAAAGTCAGAGAGGTCTTGTTGACTGTTGTAGCCTTTATTTTCGGTCACCGGTCACAATCATGATTGTACTCTTTATGGAAGTTCATGATTTGATATCTCCAAAATCATTCCAGATATTCACAGGGAAATTCCATCGCAGGCTTCCAAGCTAATATTCGGAATTCAGTTCAAGGCGCGTATCCAATTTGCTTACCAAATAAATACAATTTAGATATCTAATTCCGACTTCGACGCGCGCGAACCCAATTGCATTTGCGCGGATATTCTCGCTCGCTAAAGTGCAAGTTTGGTTTGCTAGTTTTCACAGAGGCAGGAAACGGTGTTATCGACCTTGGCGGAAGCTATCCAGGAGCTGGCTGGCAGACCTGCGCTCTGCAACCTACAGCTACAGCTACAGAGCTATTGGTACAGCTGCACTATACCTGCACACTCGATCGAACAACGACCTCGCCGTACGAAAATACATCGCGAATGCTTGCGGCCACTTGTGGCAAAACAAGGAATATGTGTTTTTGTGACATGGCAATTTTGAGAAAGCCAGTATCGGAGTTCCTCCCTTTTAAGCCTGACTTCTCATATTTTGCTGAAGTCTTGGTTATATGATCCTACAACTCTAGTTACCACGTATGTTGAACTATGTTGGAAGTTGGGAAAACAGTTGGGAATTCTGCTAGCACAATGACAATGACCTGCTCAGTGACTATAACGCGAAGACAATCACAGACTTCAATAGTGACGACAACGCTCAACTTTAGGCAGGTCCATTCATCCATTAGCTGGCTTTTGGAGTAACTTTTTTGGTGGTAGAAATTGATTAATTACCAATTACTACAAGTCCTACCATATATTGCCTAAAAAATGATCGTAATCGGTATTCTCTCATAAGGACATAGGCCAAACAAACTTACAATGGAGAACAATTATAGACGTCGGAGCGAGAGGGTCCAAACGGATGATATCTAAAGTTGAGCGTTGTCGTCACGTCAATGTCACTGAGCGGACATTGCTCTACCAATCTAAGAATCCAGGTTGTAGAGTGAAGGCCCTAGCTTCGTGGGCATTAGCTGGTTCCACACCAAACGATCCATCTGGGATCGGGCGATCCAGCGATCCGCGATCCAATATGTCTGTCGAGCTGTAACCCTCACATTTGAAAGCTTCATGAAAATAAATTCTGACAATGCCAATAATTTGTTCGTAATTAGTGCTAATTAGTGCCAAAATGGACATAATCAGTGCCAACATAGTTCCGCAGTTCTAGGCATAAGTTTGTGAGAAATACAGCTAGATAAACGTATGCCTATAACTTCGGAACTATGATGGCACTAATTATGTCCATTTTGGCACTTATTAGCACTAATTATTGGCATTGTCACAATTCATTTTCATGAAGATTTCAAATGTGAGGATTACAGCTCGACAGACATCCACAATCCTGGATGGATGGGAACCAGTTATTGAAATCTCAGCCTAACGAAATTCAACATAATTTCGTAATGTTGTAAACAATTTGTATCCTACACAACACAACAGCGCAGGATTATAAGACACTGGAGAGAGAATTTTAAAGCATTTTTCGTTTCAAACAAATCTTCCTGCAAAATGAACAGTTATTTTCTTTCAGGTAGCGGAATGATTAGATGGACGGTCGGTGGTTATTATTTTTTGCGAGGAATTCGGTAGGTGTAATAAGATCCATCAACCTAAATTCGATCCTACAGAACGGTTATGGGCTCTACTCACGATGCAACCTGGCTTGCAAACTGTCGCTGCAACTCATAGAAGGCAGGTTGCAAGTTGCAAGAAGGGTGACCATCTGACCGGATAAAGCCGGTCTTGATCGGATTTTTAGGTATTAGACCGGACTACGCCCGGATTTTAATGTCAGACTGGATATTTGTCATACATGTCCTCCCGCTCGAGCGACTGTTGCCGCACTGAGCGAGTGAGCAGAGCACGGAACTTGAATGCACACATGCTAGTGAAATATACTTGTTCTATCTGCATTCTTTAATGGCTATATTTCAGTGAAGGATTGCTTCTCTAGAAAAAGAGAAAAACTCAATCGCCGAAGTCCTCTGTGCATTAAATGGAACAACAGAGTCACTCAAGCAAAGAATAGAGCAAAATTTCATCCCTCTCATCCTTTTTGAGAAACGCAATATTGCCGCAGCTGACCAAATGAAGATAAATAGCGAATTAAAACGAATGTACGAAGAATGTATGAACAACATAAACCTTTGGGGAACGCCCTTACAATCCGTCAAATGCTTTGAATGGATGTGTCTTAAGAAGGATCTGCAATTTCAAATAATCACAGGTGCTCTAGTGTTTTTGAGGGACAAAAGAATACCTATAGATGACGCAAAACTATTTGAAGAGTTCTGTCTGCTTAAGAATTTTCTTAACATAAAGCAGAGCGACTTTTATGAAGAGCTTGCTGAAAAGCAATAGTGTATTTTTTTAATACAATTAACGACAGCTCAAGAGTTTCAGAACTTCTGAAGATTTGTCAGTATTTCTTTATATTTTGCCACACAACGCAAATGTGGAGTGAGTATTTTCTCTCATGATCTTAGTGGATCAAAGAAAGAAATAGACTTTCAGTGGAGTCAGTAAGAGCCGTATTGCTTACGCAATACAACATACAAACACGTGACGTGCGAACAATTTTATAGTGAAATAGCTGGAAAAGCCAACTTTTTGAAAAAGGTTGCTAGCAACCAAAAATATAGGAATAAATAATATAAATAAAAACGTTATTATATGCTATGATTTTTATTTGATACACGTGGCCGGATATTTTTTTCAAAATCGTGATTTTTAGACTTGGCAGACAGGATTTTGCATTTTTAGGCCTGGTAACCCTCTTGCAACCGCTAGAAAAGGACAGAACAGTGAGTAGACAGAGAGAGAAATACAAGTTGCAGCAACAAATCGCGAGACAGATTGCATCGTGAGTAGAGCCCTTCATAGAGCTTCAAAAATAAAGAAAAATCATCCGATCGAATAGGCACGTTTAGAAGACTCGTTAATATTAATATGCTTACTTATATTGATATTATTCCTGCGTCTGCCTACATAAAATACTCTGAATTTAGATGTTGAATCTAGAAACATTTTGAATACAGCCGGAAACATTTTGAATTTCTACATTACCTATGTATTTTTGTGTTTTCTTTTGTCTCCAACAATGACAGATTTAACATGATACATCTTTGAAGGTCTCGTTTTATTTGATCATTTTATGTACCTCATTATTTTCTTGCCTCACCACAACTCACAACCGACGCTTGATACAGTGATGATGTATGGTGTAACGTGACTAGCCAGGCCGGACAGATGAAACGCAAATTGGCACTAAAATACAGGGTCAAATTTGATAGTCCATAGTATACATACATACTCTGGACTTGAAAGCCAAAGTTTTCTCGAGTTAGTGTTAACTCGCATTCCGTTTGTACGTACGTTTGGGGCGTACGTATCCGTTTATGTTTCCCCTGTACTTATTACGCCAAAGGTTGAATCAAACAAAATAAAACATTAACCAAACTCGCAATCAATGAAACTTGGAGTTAAAGTCAAATATGCTTATCAGTTATTTAACGCCATTCATACGTCCATCATAAATAACGTTGGAACAGACCGAGAAGGTTTATAGAGAGATCTAGCTGCCCGATATTGAAATACTTATTAATATTTATTGGGTGCTACTTACGGCGGCGGCGGCCGATAGAAACTTATTTGGTATATTTCATTTGCGCACATTTAATACTGTCGGAAACTAAAGATGTTAATCAGTACATTACACATATAAGATAGGTCGATACCTGTATCTAGTACCATACAGGTATCGACCTACGTACAGACATGTCACAGTATCGGTTTATTTAGATACTTAAAAGTTCATAAATCATCGCACGTCGCAAACTGTACTATACTTAGAGAGCATACATATTACCCATACCCCCCCCCATTGTCTCATTTATGTCACCGTCTCATATGCGAGAAATACACACAAAGGCGTCAAAAACAATGTTGTTGCTTGTACCATATTGGTTAGTATAACAACAATGGACATCTTCGTAGAACGAAGAAGACATAATGTGTTATTGGAGCCTTTGAAAACATCTTGTTTTCTAGCAATATAGCGAGTGATAAAGTTTCAGTCTGAAAGCTAGCTCTGAAATGTGGGCGCTAAGCAGTAGAATACATACACCCACATTTTCTGTGTGAATCTGGTGATATGAGATTTTAATGCATTTTGATCAAATCTGAGACAAAATGCTGAAAATTCGGTATTTGGTATCTTATTGTTATTTGGTACTTTAACGTTTATACGTTTCAGTGGAAATACATTATGATAAGTCAAGTCAAGTAAAAAATATATATTGTTCGGAAGTTGTGGGCTTAGGGATGGAGCAAAGAAGGGCAAGAAACTCCCCCGTTACTCTTTTAAAATATGTGAGGGCCTTAAAAAAATAAATTTTATGTATTTCTACTTAAGTCTAAGGAAATTACACCGAAGAGAGACGTACTGACTCAGTCCATCGCCCCTCTTTGGATTTCTGTGCGCCGAGATGGTAAAGACCTAGCAGTTTTGACCATGCAGACTTACTTTACTTTACTTTATACTTTATTGCACAGAAAACATAATGCAGACACTTAATATTGGAAAAAAACATGTACAAAGGCGAGCTTATCTCTAATAAGAGATCTCTTCCAGCAAACCTAGGATGGAGAGGATAATTTAATAAAACTATATTTCTTGAATAGACTGTTTTTGACCTTTCTGGTAAGTCCGTTGCTTCGTTGGTTTATTTTATTATAAAAACTAACACACACTCTCATAAAAGAAATAGCAAGCGCGGGCGGGCATAGCAATCTAATACTATAAATTATGACCTAGTCTAAAGTAAATCTATGTTTTTTCTGGTGTACATGATATTTTGATAAATGTATTGACAGGTTACAGTAAGTATATTGATATTTTTAATTCGTCCCTAGGATCTAGTTAATAGATAGCCCGAATGGCCCTTTTATGTAAGACAAATATCGTGTTTATATCTGCCGCTCTCCCCCAAAGTAGTATTCCGTAAGACATTAATACTATGGAATGGAAATAACTAAAGTAAAGCAATCTGGTAGTTTCGACATCTGTAATGTGTCTGATTTCCCTGAGCGCATAAATAATCAGCAGGGCTAAGTCTTCGAGCGAGACTAGTAAGATGAGGACCCCATTGAAGTTTCGAGTCTATGGTGATTCCAAGGATAATTGTTTCCTCAACGAGGTCCAAAGAGTCCAGCCAGAGGTATGAGATCAACAAGCCCTGTTCTAAGCCATTCATAATTTTATGTTAAGGGATCGTTCAACAATTACGTGATCATTTTTGGCCGTTTTTTTAACCCCCCCCCCCCCATGTGATCACAGCGTAATCTTTTGTTTTTAACCCCCCCCCCCCCCTCGCGTTGATTACGTCATCTTCGTCCGTGCTTAAAATTTTGCTGTTTATTAGCACTGACACGTTTCTATGGGTCTTAAATGACCTAAATTTGGGAAGAGGGCGTGTCATTTTGTCAAAATGCTAGGTAAGACCTATAAAGTTACAGTTTTGATAACTTTTTACCTAAAATACACCCAAAATACTTACTTACTTCCTCCAATATACCTATAACAATACTGATGCTTGGAAAAGTCGATAAAATATGCCGAAAAAGTATAAAAATACTGAATCTGGTCACACTGTTCCACAGTTTGTCTATAGCAGGGGAAATCCCGTTTCATCTATGTAATAGTAAGTGTTACCAGTAATAAACTTCAAAATTGGACGTAAATATTTAAATATAATTTATTTTCGGAAACGAAGCGCAGATGACGTAATCATGGATTCTTCCCCCCCCCCCCCAAATAATCCGATGTATATACAAGCACCCGACCCCCCCCCCCCCTTCCGGTGATCACGTAATTGTTGAATGATCCCTAAGTAAGTATCTTACTCACCCCTCCATGTGTTCTCACCTCCAGCAAGAAGATGTACCTAGCGAAAAAAAATAAATTACTTGCTTAACTAACTATTTGTACCACTCTGAGGCGGGGTGGCGGAACTAACTAGCCACCTCGTCGTCGACAAGTTAATCCGAATTGATCCGATTACGCGCCTCCACATCTTCCGTCGATCTTTCTCGTTTCTCGCGTCGATCTTCAAAAGCTCATTAGACACACCTCACAGCTTCAAGCCCTGCCTGTTTTTATCTTATCTGTGAATCAGTGAACTTAGTGCGCTAACTACTACTAACAAACGTTTTCAGTGATAATAACAAGTGTGCAGGGCTTATCCTATCAGCCGGTAAATTAATACATAGGTGTTAGATCAGTGGACCCGTATTTATTTAGATTACTATGACAAAATAATAGAAGATAGGTGGCTGAGACCGGTGATGTACCTTTCTTACGACAAGGAACTTCAAGGAAGGACATTGTATCACTAGTAGGGGAGGAATAGAACATCTCCCGCAAACAGCTAGTTCGACCTACGATTACCATGGCCTACCATCGTGGCCATGTTCAGTGATCATGTCACTACGCTAGTAGGTTCAGAGGTAGTATGTAGATCGTAACAAGTGAACAGAGCAATTTAACATTGACTTTGAAACTGAAATTATGGCACTAGGTATACTTACTAGGAGTTATGGCACGCGATCCTCCAATTCCAAGCGCAAGGCAAGTTCGGAAATTGAGTACCTACCTACCTATACTCTCATCAATGCCAGCCCATGGACGATCGTACGATAACCCAAGTAACAAGCAGCGGGTCCGAGGAAATTTGATAGAAAACTAATTTTAGGTCCGTGTTCATGTTCGTTCACTTGCACGCTTCGCTTCCTGTTAATAAAATCACAAAAGGTTTTGATAAGCTGATTGCTGGAGGTTGGATGGATTACGTGGCATGGCGCATGGCAAAATGAAAGTTTCGGGGCAAAATAGGTACCAATAGGCCCTATGTTTTATGGGCCTATTAGACTACGCTGTCGGCAGGGCCCTGTCTGACTCACTGTCTCTTTCTAGTCGTTCCATCATGAGTGAGACGTCTTACAAATCGTGCCCTGCCGACAGCGTAATGTAATAAGCTCTTTAGCTTCGTAGTAAGAGTAAGAGAGTAAGAGAAAAGTATAAAGGATGTTTATCTTACAAGTTAACTGGTTCGCCGACAAATCTTATATAACAATAGTTCGCCATTGTTCGGTCGTTCTAGCGGTGTGCTTCTGAGAGAGAAGGGGGTTAGTTAGTATAGTATAGATTATAGATTCTTAGTATAATACTACCATTGAACTACTATTACTAGCGTTATTATTACTACGTAGAAATGGCAGCTCAATGAATAGATATTTTATACTTATAGTATACGACACAGTACAAATGACTATATATAGGTTGGTAAGTTGTAAGAAAGACTTAATTGAATAAAGAAAGCGTATGGAACGCTTTCTTTATTCAATGGGGAAAAGATCACCCTGCCTAAGCAATCCTGGCAAATTCCACCTGACCTTTCCTTGTTGTCATTGTCGCCTACCAATAACAACGGCTCAACGACCTCAAGTCCTAATAATGTCCAATATCAGCCAAATAGCCTATCCTAGCACCTTGGGTCAGAGGCTACCTTCTTAAGGTAAAGGTCATTCGGGTACCCGCTACCCGCCCGCTCGCGTGTTCACCCCTTGCACATCAAAGCTGAATCATACCCTCTGCTGAACAGGGTTTGCCTCTAATGATGCCAACAATAACTCTGTAACTCCAGCGTTGCATGGCCGTGTTTGGTGAGGGTTGGCCGGTTGGCTGCTGAGGTCAAGGTTGTCTAAATGCCTCTGTGAATTTTGGTGGCTCGATAAATTGTGACCGTCAGCATGGAGCATGTCTCGTTTGCCTTTGAGTTGCACTTTATAGTTTGGAACGTTTTGGTATGTAGGTACCTAACTAGTCTAGCTTGAATAAAGTTTTTCAATATTGTCTGTTGTTGGGCTACCTAAATAATATTTTTTATGTATCTAATAAGTGCCGTTTTTTCATTCCTCAGATAGCGTTTATCTGTCTGTTTACCTGGGGCTTTTGACATTTGACGCGTACAAAAAGCATCTTAGAAGGTTATCTAAATGTTTATCCGTCTCTTGAGAGACCCGGGCTGAGTAGTAATCAGTAGGTACCTAACTACCAAGGATTGAATCGGTTACGAATTTAAAATATTAGTGATGGTCAAAAAAATAAGGTCGGGTCGGGCGGCGCCTAACCGTTTAATTTTGGGTACCAATTCAATACTTGATACCTCCAATGTTGCAAAACGTAAATGAAGGGCCTAACGGCCAAGAAATTAATCCAATAAAGGTGGCTAAATATACTTATATTTCAATCTAAATTCTGGCTAAGGCGCTGCTGCTGGCATTACGCCACCAAACAATACAATTCTAAGCGGCATTTCAGCACCATTTGTGTTTGTGACGCATTTCTCATTTAATTGACATGATTATGGCCTGAAGTAGGTACTGCGAAGTAATGGAATGATGATTCAGACAAAAGCACAAGCAGTCCTTAATTGGATTGGACTGGACGTATTTCTCATTAAGATCGTCTCTTTGGCAGGGCAGGGACCGAACTTCCTGTACATGCTATTATAGTGTGTACCTACTTTAGTCCTTTTAGGGTGCTGCGTGCTGAGCTAAGGGATAACTTTATGTTCACCAATAGCTTTTTCTCGATAGGTTTTTTTTTACCTATAACAAAATTGCAAGTGCGCCCAAAAGAAGATTTCAATGAATGAGAAAAGAGTTTTATTTTACCCCTCTCGCTCCGACGTCTATTGTTCTCCATTGTAAGTTTGTTCGGCCTATGTCCTTATACCGATTAAAAATAATTTAGTAATTCCGGACATTTCACACCTAGTTACCCTAGATATTAAATCTTTTATTTCTTCGCATTCTCCTTAATCGCTTCCTGATCTCGATCATCCCCGTGAATAATTTCCGCAGCTCAGTTCCGTCCCGTAAACGCTCTCAATCACTGAACAAATAAATCATTTCAGCCAAAAGAACATTTCATTCCATCCCAGTAATTGTGTTCCTTCCTCATAGGTCTTGTTACCTACCTATACAAAGGTACTTTCCTTTATTTACATAATTTCCAGGAATTTTTGTTTTTGGTATCGGTAATAAGTAATAACCGGTAATATACATACATATAGCCGCATAGCGAAATATTAAGGGCTCTACTCACGATGTAATCTGTCTCGCGATTTGTTGCTGCAACATGTACCTATTAAGGGCTCTACTCACGATGTAATCTGTCTCGCGATTTGTTGCTGCAACATGTACCTATTAAGGGCCCTACTCACGATGTAATCTGTCTCGCGATTTGTTGCTGCAACATGTACCTATTAAGGGCCCTACTCACGATGTAATCTGTCTCGCGATTTGTTGCTGCAACATGTACCTATTAAGGGCTCTACTCACGATGTAATCTGTCTCGCGATTTGTTGCTGCAACATGTACCTATTAACACGCTGGGTAGCGTAAGGACAATCCAGTCCTTGGAACAATATTGACATTAAAATTATAAAAAAAAAAAATGACATTAAAATTATTTTGACAATGGGTACCAAGACGTCAATGAATGTCTAATTTTTGACGTTGGTACCCACTGTCAAACTAATTTTAATGTATTTTTTTTTTTTACAAAAAAAAATAAAAAAAATGGCTCCAGCCAGCCGGTTAAGGGCTCTACTCACGATGTAATCTGTCTCGCGATTTGTTGCTGCAACATGTACCTATTAAGGGCTCTACTCACGATGTAATCTGTCTCGCGATTTGTTGCTGCAACATGTACCTATTTCTCTCTGTCTATCTTCCCATTCTGTCCTTTTCTAGCGGTTGCAAGGCAACCTTCCTTCTATGATTGCAAGCGGTTGCATCGTGAGTAGAGCCTATAAAAGACAAGACATTTCCTTATTGATTTCCCCACAGAATCGCGCATTGGCTTAATTGGTGAATCAACTGATCGTATATTCGTACCTACCTATAGTATAGTATAGAAGATAGGTAGAAGTAG
>OY735257.1:7607066-7655156 GCA_963457715.1 Argyresthia albistria | reverse complement strand
GAATCCGCAAAAAATAAACATATTTTACTCTGAAATATAGATTTCTACGCTACTATCTGATAGGATTACCACATTTTGTCGAATATTTTTAATGTTGTCCAATACCGTATTCACCACGCATTCACTCTGGACGAGGCCTTATTCTCATGCGTTCTTAAATGACTACATTATTCGATTTATTGTCAGAAGCATGGTACTTCCCTCCAACGATATTTTTCCCGTCACGTAAGAAGTTACTGAGCAACAGGGGTGGGATGTGTATGCGGCGCCCAAAAGTATTATAATACACACTTTGGTTTGCTGGATCTCTTTTTAGACATAAGCTTGCCTTTCTACATATCTTCTCTGTATTTCAGTGTGTTTTTAAAAGATCATAATATGACCGCAGGCGCAGCGCGTCATAATAGCAAGACCGTGGTCTCTTGTGGTCGTTGGACATTTCAGTACTTATTAAATGTAGAAGTTAAGTATAGTAAAGTTATACTCAGAATGAAATGCTAATTCACAACAATTTACGATTATAAATACGAATGAAAACTATGACTACTTCATTAGTTTAAACCTACTTAACATTTATGCGCATATTTTATGCTATGAATTTTGCGTAGCTCAAGGCCAAGAAAGACGTTTCGTGAACCTTCACATGAACAAACACGATAACATTTTCCACATTTGCACAACCCGTACATTACATACCTTGCTCTGTGATTGCACTTGATGCTTCAGTTCTTCATTAGTCCGTGTTAATTCATCTATTCTATTATTTCTTATTTCTAAGTCTGAGGACGCTTGAGTTTCTAACTCCTGTATCCTCTGAAGTGTCAGTTCTGTTTGAACCTAGAACAAAGAAGACAGTCATTAGGTACACTGTAATAACAACTAAAGTAGTCCACACCTCCCTTTCTAGTGGTCACATCTGGTCTCCGTTTTAGGAATACCTTTAGTGTGAGGGATGTATGAATGTATGTATGTATGTATGTATGTATGTATGTATGTATGTATGTATGTATGTATGTATGTATGTATGTATGTATGTATGTATGTATGTATGTATGTATGTATGTATGTATGTATGTATGTTAAATGTTTATAAACATGTCCTCGGTAAAAATAGTGTCGCAAAAACGCTTGATGACTAAATTAAATTCCGCAAGCGTTCAACGGAAGTGTCGTTAACTTAACATACTTTATTAAACAAAGTCTCCTTTAACAATTTTTTTCATAACTTTAGTTAGGGTCCCCGCACACGACAGCCACAAACGCCGCCACGTGAAGCTAGAAGCGGCCACAAAGGAATCGCACGAGTGACGTGTGGCGGCGTTTTGAAGCGAGTGGCGGACACGTCAGTCGCGCGAAACCTCACCCGAGTGGGGGACACTTCAGTAGCGCGAAACCTCACCCGAGTGGCGGACACGTCAGTCGCGCGAAACCTCACCCGAGTGGCGGACACGTCAGTCGCGCGAAACCTCACCCGAGTGGCGGACACGTCAGTCGCGCGAAACCTCACCCGAGTGGCGGACACGTCAGTCGCGCGAAACCTCGCCCGAGTGGCGGACACGTCAGTCGCGCGAAACCTCACCCGAGTGGCGGACACGTCAGTCGCGCGAAACCTCGCCCGAGTGGCGGACACGTCAGTCGCGCGAAACCTCACCCTAAGTCTATTATATTATAATCAGCTTCCTTTGTGGCCGCTTCTAGCTTCACGTGTCGGCGTTTGTGTCTGTGGCCGGAAGCCCGTGTGCAGCGACACTTATAAGTAAGGGTGTCCTTGAACACTTGGGGAGTTAAGAGGGAACTGTATGCGATAGGGATTTAGCAGATGAGTTTGTATGTGTGTAGTGTACGAATGTGGGGTATCACAGATACTATGATATTATGTGGGTATGTAGATATTTTTATATGGAAATCAGTTTGTGTTTGAGCATTAAACGTGTACCAGGCTACTCCTTGGTTTTATTCTAATATATCCGTAAATATACAATATTTGGCGACGAGAAAGTAACTTACGCGTTAATTAAGTGATTAACAACATAGTAGTATTGGTGTTTACAAAGAAAACAATCATGTCGAGTAGTAGTGCAAATGTAATGTTCGGCGACTCGCTGACCTTCGACCATCGCACAAAAGAATGGGGCATTTTTAAAAGTCGTTTTGTCCAGTTTTGCACAGCAAATAATATTGATAATGAGACGGAAAAGCTGGGAGTGAAGCGACGAGCTCTGTTGTTGACGGCTTTGGTGGAGGATACCTACCGTGTCGTAAGAGATTTGGCATTCCCATCAGACTTGGAAAGTATAACCTACGTGGCGCTTTTAACGTTGTTAGACGCACAATTTGTACCAAAGAAGAGCACTTTTGCCGAGAGGTACAAATTCTACAAAGCGGAGCAACGAGTTGGTGAGGATCTGGCTGAATGGGCGGCGCGGGTGCGTAATTTGGCGCAATACTGCGGTTTCCGTGGAGATTTGGATGCTGCTTTGCGAGACCGGTTCGTGTTAGGTCTCGAGAACATCAAGGAAAAGGAGAAGCTGTTCGCGGAGAGTGTGGACACCCTCACGTTCACCCGAGCCTTGGAGCTGGCGCAGAGCGTGAGATGTGCCCGGCAGGCGCTGCAGGCCACGCAGGCGGAGCAGTCCGCTGCTGCGGCGCCGGCGCTGTATGCCCTTCGTGCGAGCTCAAGGGCGACGGCCGCGACCAAGGGCACTCGTGTTAGTGATAACAGTGAAAAGCAGTGTGAAGTGTGTGGTTATAAAAACCACTCAAAAGAGAAGTGTCGGTTCAGTAATTATAGCTGCAAAGTGTGTAACCAAAAAGGTCATTTGAGACGTATGTGCAAGTCTCGTATGCAAAACAACAATTATTTAGCTGCGGATGATAGCGACACTGTTGAAGGTATTTATGATTTGTTTAATATAAAATCGATTAACGGTAATCCTATGCGACAGATGGTCACGATAGCAAACAATGATATAGTTTGCGAAATAGATAGCGGCAGCGCAGTTTCAATTTTGCCTCAAAAGTTTTATCAAACACATTTGTCTCAATACGAATTAAAAACATGCAAAATTGTGTTGAATTGCTATAACGGGACTAAGATTACACCGCTAGGATGTTTGTTATTACCGGTGACCTATGAAGGCATGACAAGATCGATCAACATTTTTGTTATTGCTACGCATTACAATCAGCCGGCATTACTAGGTCGCGATTTTATTAGTTCTTTCAATTTACAGTTATGCAGTGCTGCTGCTGACTGTAATAATATACAACAGGACAATTGCGCAACAATCATAAGAGATAAATACGCAAAGCTATTTTCTAATGAATTAGGTACATTCAATAAATACAAGATTCATTTAAAAGTGAAACCTGACGTTGAGTTGAGATTTTTTAAGCCACGCCCGGTACCGTTAGCATTAAAATCTAAAGTGGAGGATGAACTTAAGCGACAAGTAGATTTAGGTATTTTGGAAAAGGTTGAGCATGCCGAGATAGCTACACCGATTGTGCCCGTGTTACGTCCCGACGGAAATGTGAGAATTTGTGGTGATTACTCCGTCACATTAAATAAGGTGTTATTTATGGACAACTACCCTCTTCCCCGTATTGAAGATTTATTTGCAAAGCTGCATGGAGGGGAAGAATTTTCAAAATTGGATCTTTCGCGGGCTTATAATCAACTGGAATTAGATGACTCGAAAAACCTCACTTGCATCAACACACATAAGGGTTTGTTCCGTTACAATAGACTGGTATTTGGATTGTGTAATGCACCTTTTATTTTTCAACAAACAATGGAAAATCTAATTGGTGATATTGAGGGTACCTGTATATTTTTAGATGACATACTCGTGACAGGGGAAAATAGACAAATTCATATAGAGAGGTTAGAGAAAGTATTACTGAGATTAGAAGAAGCAGGACTGCGACTAAAACAAGATAAATGTGAACTGTTTAAGGATTCTGTCGAATATCTGGGATTTATTATAGATAAAAATGGCCTACGTAAATCACAACAAAAGGTGGAAGCCATTTTGAATTGCAAAAGCCCAAAAACAATCAGCGAGCTCAAATCGTTTTTGGGAATGGTAAACTATTATCGATGTTTCGTACCTAATACGTCTAGTGTGCTGAGCCCGCTACATCTGTTACTACAAAAAGGGGTAAAGTGGGAGTGGGGAGAGAATCAGGAAAAGGCGTTCCATAAAATTAAAGAGGAGTTAACATCCGATAGAGTGTTAGCGCACTATAACCCCGAGTTACCGATCGTGGTGATGTCAGACGCAGGGCCTGAGGGCCTCGGCGCGGTTCTGGCGCAGAAGCAGGCGGACGGCACAGAGCGGGCGATCGCATACGCGTCGCGTTCCTTGTCAAAGGCGGAACGCAACTACGCACAAATTCAAAAAGAAGCAACTTCCATTGTGTTCGCGATAAAAAAGTTTCACCATTATTTGTATGGACGCACGGTCCCATTTATTTTAAGGACCGACCATAAGCCACTTATTACTATATTTGGAAATAAAAAAGGTGTCCCAGAATTGGCAGCAAATCGCTTACAACGGTACGCTTTATTTTTATCAGCGTACAATTTTAATATAGAGTACGTTAAGGGTGAGGACAATGTTGCAGATTTCTTATCTCGGTCAACTAATGACAAAGAAATCATCGAATCAGTGAAACAGGGTGAAGATAGGAGTTTGTATATAAAATACATATCAGACTCAATGCTATCACCAATCACAATGAAAGATGTTGAAGTCGAAACGGAACGAGACCCGATTTTAAATAAGATAGTATTTTTTTTAAAAACTCGAATGCCTGCTAAATGTAATGAAGAGGATTTAAAACCGTATTTCGCATGTCGTTCGGAACTATCACTAGAAAATGGGTGTATTTTGCGGGGTCATAAATTGGTGATTCCATCAAAATTTCGAGAACAATTGTTAGAAGAACTGCACAGCTCACATTTCGGAGTGGTAAAAACAAAGGCAGAGGCCCGGTCGCGAATGTGGTGGCCCAATATTGATAAGCATATAGAAGAAAAGATAGGCTCCTGTAGCGTTTGCAATACGTTACGTACGGCCCCGCCCCGCTCGCCGCTCGCTCCGTGGCCCCACCCAGAGCGAAAATGGACTGAATGCAATCTGATGCAAAAGACAGATAGTGCGGCGGTTTTAGAAAAAATAGGAGAAATTTTCAGTAGATTTGGTTTAGTGCGTACGTTAATTTCAGATAATGCATCGAATTTTGTGTCCAATGAATTTCAGGAATTCTGCAGAATTAATGGAATAAAACACTTAACTAGCGCACCTTATCATCCAGCATCGAATGGGCAAGCTGAGAATAGCGTCAAAACTATAAAAAAAGGGTTGAAAGTTACATTAAAAGCGAATGATAGTCGTAGTACAATTCAGAAGAAAATAAATAAATTCTTGTTCGATTATAGGAATTCCATACATTGTACAACCGGTTTTTCACCAGCACAACTAATGTTTGGCCGCCCGTTGCGCTGTCGTTTCGATCTGTTGCGGAACCAAGTATCAAATAATCATAATGATAGTGTTATGAGCAATCCGTCAACAGTGCCGCCGTTGTCAACACAAGCTAATAGAAATGTTTCTTCCAAACAGATCTCACAATGTGAACAGTACGGCGGGAAGCGGAACACAAGTTTCTCAGTAGGAGATAGAGTACTGGTCAAACATTTTTATAACAACGGTAACAAGAATACATGGAAAACTGGCTTAATTAAGGAAAAAGTAGGTACAAGAATGTTTAAAGTTTATATACCAGAAATCAACATAAATGTAAAAAAACATGTAGATCATTTGTTAGCATATAAGGGTTCAGATCAATTGGCATATGAATGTGATGATGATTTAACCTTTTATGATTGTACTGATGTAATAACAGCCTCAACTGCATCATCAGAACTGCCAGAAGCACGTCTCGAGGGAGAAGGGGATAGTGGTGAACAAATCGTTCGTGATGATGCATTTGTAGACTGTTCCTCGGATGACGGCACTACTGGCACAGCCGAGTCTGAGTCAGCTGAGCAAACGGAAGACCGCCGTTATCCATTACGTTGCACAAGGAATCCTAATCCTTTCTATGTAGCATAGTCTAGATGTAGGTTTAGGTAATTGTGTTAGTTAATTAAGTTAGATATATTTCTTAAATATGGTGGAGGGATTGTAGTGTACGAATGTGGGGTATCACAGATACTATGATATTATGTGGGTATGTAGATATTTTTATATGGAAATCAGTTTGTGTTTGAGCATTAAACGTGTACCAGGCTACTCCTTGGTTTTATTCTAATATATCCGTAAATATACAATAATGTGACAGTGACCACCAGTTTCTGAAAGAGTGATCAAATGTGACAGGCGATTAAACGAAGATTAATTCAAAATCCACACGTGATTGCTGAATGAGTTTAATATATTGTCAGAGCTAATTTTCCTTTCGTAAAACAGGTGTTAAGACTTCTAGGTCCAACTAAGTGAAATGAGTCTCAAATGCCAGTTTCACACAGAGGCAGTACATACAGCAGATAATAGTAGGGACAGAGATATGCGTCAATCTACTTTCTTTTTCTAAGCGAAACAAGGAGAGATCGATTGACGCATAGCTCTGTCCCTACTGTTCGCTGCTGTACTGCCTCTTCGTGTGAAACAGGCATAAGAGTCAAGAGAGGAGTAGACTTTTGGAAGTGGAGTGGTGGTCCTCTTGCCTGTTTAACAGACGTGTGTGGCCGCGCCTGCGCCGTGGAGCGTAAAAAGTCGGCTCCCGAAGGCAGTAGCGACGAAGGAGAAGGTGGGTACTGCAACAACGATTGAGCCATCAATACCAGCGTCACTTGAATTGTAATTAATTAAGAGGAAATAAGTAATCTTATAAATGGTTTGTACTGACTAACTCACTGATACATGCAAACGATTTATAAGATTAATCATTTCATTTTAATGAATTACAGAGTAGCAAGTTTTCGTTTATAACTTGTATTTGTATTGCAACTACTGATAAACGCCTTATCTATTACATTACAGCTTATTTCGGCTTTAGATAATTTCTCATTTGGATGTAACTGCCGTAAGCCGTGAAACAGTCTATTTTCGGCTGCACAACTTATTTAAATCACACAACATATTATTTGGAGACATATTCCTATTTGCATTACATGTCATTAGCTTATGAGGTTGACAGCCAGGCCTAGTTACACCAAGTGAAAGTGGAAGTTTCGCAATGCCACCTGTCCCAGCATATCTTGAATAGTTACATGCTGAATGTTATTTTGATTTGCAAGCATTTGAAATCAAGAATGACAAGAATCTCACAGGGGATTGAAGTATTTGAAAATACAATAGAGGTGAAGTTAGTCCATTCCGTACTTCTCATCAAAACTATAAAAACTATTATCAATAGGTACCTGAGATAAGGAGGCCTGAACAAACAAGGCATAGATAAGTCGGATATTACAACATGCATCGGAATCAGAATATCTTTCTTTGTTACATCACGGTATTACCAGCTAGACAGGAAGTCATCAGAGAAACAAACGGCTGACACTAATAATGAAATGACTGTCACTAGAAATCTAAACATTAGTTGAACTGTGCTGGCCCCTTGTCATCCAAAAGGATTATTGTATTGCTGGTCCAAGTGGCAAAAGGGCATGATAATGATATGTAATGTATGTAATAATCAAAGTATCTTGTGACCGGTTTACACCTCTCTCATTTGACAGAACAGAAATAACCACACAATATCAGGGCCATGCTTCTTATGTGATTAAAATACATTGTATCTTATATCTTCCAAGCACATCCACAGCAGGCTAAACACACGCCTGCGGCAGGGGCGATCTAGGGTGTAAAAGTGTGTTAAACTGGAGCCGCCTGCTGTGTGTGTGGGTACACAACACAACTCCAAGCACACACAACAGACAGCTCCAGTTTAACTAACTGTTCTAACCTAGATTGCCACGGATACCATGTCGTCTTTAGCCCACTTTACTCCAACAGCCAACAAACCCTTTCCCCGGCTACTCACCATAGGGTAGTTGGCGGCCTGCGGCGAGGGCGGCTTGGCGCCGGTATGCCGCACCGGGCTGGACGAGGGATGCTTCGAGAAGTACTCGCGGATGTTCTTGTCCGTCGAGTTGAGCCGCTGCTTGCCGCCGCCTCCCCCGCCGCCGCCGACGCCTTCTTCACCTGGAAAAAAGACGCCATTTTGTTTTGTCAATTGTTCCGTGATTGGTTTGTTCGTTTTACATTTGGAATCACTTTCTTGGATCGCTTTTTAGAGATAAACTCGCCTTTCTACACTATTCTTATAACTTTGATTTCTCAATTATTTGTGTGCAATAAAGAAATAATGAAATTAACAAATGCTTTTATCCATCAATTTTAACGTGTTACAATACAGCAGTGCTGTTATCAGGTAAATAAAATTACGTTGATTCAAAGTAAAGATTTACAATACCATGATTATCTTACTTAGTAACAGCAGTGTCATGATCATGGGTTCAAAGATTCTTCAATACATCAAGCATTGTATTGATAATTAAAATTATACCTTGGTAGTTTTAGGAGTGCTAAATTATTGCTTTGAATTAATACAAGACCATTAAGGTACTATTGCATAGAGTGACATAGAAATAGATGTTTGTGTGTTTACCTTTCCGTTTTCTTTTCCTCTCAGGCATGGCGATGGTGGGTGCGGCCCCACTGGGAGGCACCTGTGGACCAGGCCCTGTGGCCACTGTGGAGCCACGCATCACACCAGGCTTTTCAGGGGTTACTGTTTCTACTTCCTTGTCACTGTGTGATGACCCTGCAAAGTTTATAAATCATTAATTACCATGAACCATTGTATTAGGTATTGTATTAAATATTGGTGGGGAGTTCTAAGTAGCAAACTATGTTACTAGGGCCATTCAGGTAAGCTATTACTACCTACTTGTCTTTCACACTGATTTGCTTATACTTTTAAAATTACCTACCTATCCTATTTATGATTTCACAAATTGGTCATAGGTACAACACAACATAGGTATTGCCAGTTCAGTTATCATTGTTTATACTTTTCAACCATCTCTGACAAAATTACTCCATTCACAGAAGTGCTTTTGTTTCCAAAACAATGATGAACTTTTCTAATTGATCAGATCATGGTATGTAGACTCTTGTCTTCAAAAGGAATAATCAAAAGAGTTTAGGAAGTGCAGGTGTCAACTCACGTCTGACCAAAGGGCGCAGCAGGTCTACATGGTGTACTATCTGTCCACTTTTACTGTCGTGCATCGCAGCATCAAGCGATCTCCACCATGCAGAAAGACAACGTCACTTTCCCACAGGCTAACCAGCATTCTACTCATCAGTGAAGTGTCACAAGTGTTCCGATTGTATTGCAGTATTCGAGCCACCAGAAAATTTAGGTCCTTGCGAGAATACGAGGTTAGTGAACGGGCCTGCACCCGGCCGCAGTTAGTAAACACTCGAGGCACTATTCACATCACAATACTTCACTGCACAAACATCACTAAAACACAATTTACCTGTGCTCATGTTGGAGTCTTGGCTGTGTACAGGCTGCCCCGTGTTGACAGTTTGCGGAGCCATCACAATTTGTGACCCAGCTGACATCTGTAAAGAAAAGATGGCGTCTTTACATATGATTCGGCCACTTTGTGTTAATTTCACTCGCGACGTCAGCGTGATTCCACGCAATCACTATTTACTCACGATTCACATGATTGATATTCATTTGTTTTTACTATTTACAAATTATTTGAGCACGTATCAAGTAAATAACCTCAACAGGAGTTTGACAAGTCGTCGTAAACGTAAAGCGCTTCGCGACAATCCAATCCAAACCAACCAGCCAGCCAGCCAACCAACGGAACGGACGGATACGCATCCGCGGCACGGGGCGCGGGGCGCGGCGCGGTAAGCGAGAGGGGGCGGGGATCATCACGAAGTTCGCTCCGAATGTAGTAGTAAAGTAATAATAATACCGGCGCCATTTTACAAGGATATCAAGGCCAGAAATATTTATGTGAGTATACCTACTTACATAATCAATAGAAAATACTTGATAACGTACCGTACGAGTATTGATAAATATGCAGTTGTGCAGTTATTAAATTAACGATTCGTAAATATTTACAGATTTCGTAACCTGCCTGGCCGATTGAAGGGAACAAACAATTCACCGGTTCACATTCACACAGTTCGGCTCGCTTCGACGAGCTGAGTAACTGCAGGCGGGTCAACAGCCTGCAATCGGCTCTTGTTGGGCAATGGTGAATTTTGCACAAGTTAATATACAATAGCACTCTATCTGATTCCTAAATCTTGAGATGCGGCACTTTGATTTGAGGTTAGAAAAGTAGCCGTTGTTTAGTTTGTCAGTTGTCACTTGTCACTCGGGAAAAAGGATAGAAGAGGCGACCGACCGAGTCGTAAACCTGTCCTATCCTAATCGCACAATCACAAGATTGACCGATTCACGGCGATAATTCCCCACAATGAGGTGGGTGTCTCGGGGCGGGTGGCGGTCGGTCGTCATTGCGCGCTAGCGGAGAGCCCCGACCGGGGACTAGTAGGTTGTAGGTACCTCAGTAGGTACTAGGTAGTCTAGGTACTACGTGATAGCGGGCGGGGCGCTCGTGCCCCACAACAAACTGCTTAGTGGCTTACTGGACGCGGCTATGCGACTCAATATACCTATCCGTCCCATACCAATTTTACCATGTATGACGTATGTATAGGTAGTATGTAATTGCCGCTGCTAGTTTATGTCTGCAATACGGGTTTATTTATTTTAGGAGAATTGAGACGCTTGCTACACGGAGTGAGAGGCTACCAGTGGTTCGAACTAAATAATTCATATTCAATTCAGACTACGTAAGTACGGCTAGCGATGATAGATGAAGTGAAGCTTAGGTAAGGTAGCAACTAGGAATCTACCTATAGTTGAGCTTGAAATAAGAAATGTACCTAAGTGTATCATCAAAATTGTTCTAGGTAGGTAGGTGTATTTTTAAGTCTAAATAACTAGATTCATCTAAGATTAATTCTGATCTGAGATGCTTGATGTTAACAATAAAATTTAAGTTCAAAAATCTATCAAGTTAGCAGCTCAATGACATCAGAGCCGAGATACACATTCGGTTAAGTTCGTTCATTGCTTGCCCTCTCTTTCCCTCTTTACATTTCATTGTGCATTCCTCCGTTTGTGCGTTTTGCACAATCCGGTTTGGTTACTCAACACCACTGAGTGGGTAATTCGTTCCAGACCAGGCATCCCCTTTCGTAGCAAAACGCTAAATAGGTTTTATCTCAGCAATCCAGACATAGGTGGCACTAATCTTTCACTATGTACCTACAATATTTAATATTTAAGACACTACGTTTCTATTGACAATAACTAAAATCGAAATCCTAAATTAAAATTGTAACTAAGTAGATAATCGAGTAGAACTTGAGTAAACGTAACAATAATAAGCACAGCACTCCAGTCTTCAATAAATCATCTTCAGGTAGAGCGTTATCCTGCCACTTCCGCAGGGCATAAAAAAAGACCCTAACATCTTTGTGTTCAAATCTCTCCGTTACACCGTGGGCCATCAGACCAGAATGTTCATTTTATTCATCTCACAAGTGGTGTTGTAATTGTACCTCTATCGGTACATCTACTACCTCTCTACTACTATGCTCTCTCCGCCACCGCCCCGCCGCCGTGCCTCTCGCTCTCTCACCTCAGATATCAATGGCCGTACTCTCCAATTTTAATGGCAAACTTTAATGCTAATAAACACAGCCACGAAGTAGCTACAGAAAAGATAAGAAACGAAAACAATTAAGTTTGTGTAAACAGCGATAAGCAAATGTCCAGTGTTACAACTTTTTGAATATTTAGGTGACATAATCTACCATTCTAAGCGATTAGCCAAGTGGTGTACTGGGTACGAAATAACCTTTGTGCCTTATAAATAAATATGATGTGGACACAACTTATTTGTTGACTCCTCGTAGTCAGATATAGCTCGACGCCATCTGACGCTTAATTTTCCGCCAGCACAGCACACTCCAAGTACAAATAACTAATCGTTTGGCTGCGCAGTGCTTATTGTCGCGTCTATTTTTAGCGCACCTTACTTCAGGCGAATGGAAAGTTAGCAAACTGGCAGCCTACGAACGAAACGAACGTACCTGGATCGAGCACACGCCGATATACTCTAGGCACGCTCGTTGATAAAGCGTTAAATATGTGCTTCATGTTTCAATATAAAATATCAAGATATCAAGAAAAGTTGGTTTAGTAGCGATTTTGTAAGTTCAAATTCTTTTCCGCAAAAATTACGCAGAAGCGAGGTCGGATAGGGCTCAGGGGGCGACTGGCTGGGCGGTAAGTCGGTAGGTAGGTATAGGTACATGATAGCATGTCGTCCCCTACCGTCTCGAAGCAGGCCAATGCCAACCGAGTGCGAACAACACCGCGGTTATTGATCACGTTGCCACCGCCACCTCCATCCGCACCACACTCTACCCAACTCCTCTCAGAGACGTAAAAAGACAATTGTTCCACTTATTAACCGGCTAGTATTCAAATCTGAAACATCCAGATTCAATTATTCTGATGATCGGACAAGTAAAATATAAATCTGTATTGTAAACGAAGTGTTTGATATTAAACATTTTTGAAGAAGAAAAAACGTGGCGAAGTTTGCAATTCTTGGTTTTTCACTGCTTCATTCAATGCGAGATTTCCTCTTGCCGCCGCGCCCCGGTTTGCTTTCATCGCTATTCACTCGATCGAATATTCCGAAGCAACTATTTACGAGTGAATAAACAATACTGTCGTAAATATTTTACTCTTCTCTGAATTGGAAACTTGCGACATTCCAATCTGTACACTTCATAATAATTTATTATTTTTACCTAAAGGTGTGTTATGTTTTCATGTATGGGACAAAATTCAGCGTGAGTGCAACCATAATAACAGGTTATCACATTGAAACAACCGAATTACTAAATCCTTCAAAGTGCGCCACTCCCTAGGATATTGCGTCTCAATTTGAAGACAATCAATACCCAGTCACATCCCTGTCCCACATTTATTGTCGGAGCGCAGTTCGGAGTTTCCGCAAACCCCCGAAATCCCCTCTTCGACGGTGCGCCGTGCAACCGTGTGCTGCTGTTTAACCCAATTTTCTAGTACGAGGGTGCAGGGGTGCAGGGCCCGGGTTAGAGGGGGATGGGGAGGGAGGGCTCGGCGCAACTTCAGCCGCAAGTGTGCACCAGGCGCCACGGGATCCGAACTCCAGCCTGCAATATTGATTATTTCAAGTAGCGACGCAATATCATCCAGATAGCTCAGCTCTCGAAAGGCGAATCTTTTCATCTTACTCTCTATTCCTTGTCAATTAAATTATTCTGGAGTTAACTGTTTAACAAATGCCTAACAACTTTGTATTGCAAGTTCGTGCATCTACGATATTTTTCGGATTTCATTTGTCTATTTAAGCATGTTAAATTCGATCCGATCTCTGAAGAATCGCAGCTGCGCAGTCCGCAGACAGATGTCACAGTTATAAACCTGTATTTGTATTAAGCAAGCCTATAGATGCTACGATGTGACTAACCTGCATTATGTACCTGTGTCACCAGCCATTATGATAGCACGAATCGAGACACACTGCAATTCTTTACAATTGCTGATGGATGCAAAACTTTCGTCCTAAGATACGGGCCAAGCTAATCCATGTGATTACGTCTCACAAATAAAGATTCATTTTTCAGGTCTTCCAAGTGAAACAGTTGTCTAAATTACGGCTTGAAGACGAGGATTATAATGATCTTATGATCTTTATTAACAGAAAAGCAATTATCATCAACATTCTGTGGAAGATTCCAACGTATTGCCTGTCCTTTCTTGGACATGTTCTTTAAAAGGTCGACTGGACATGGATTCATCGTAAACTTATCAAGCTTCTTAAGAGTTATTTTTTGTTTCAGGGCACCAGCCCAAACCACAGTTAAAATTATGTTTTGGATAATTGTAAAGAGAGAAAAAGTGGCTTCTCGTGAACACTCTTTAAAAGACATAGGACTGGAGGTTTTCCTATTGCACATTGCTTAGAGATTAGTTGCATGAAAATCGCCACAATGGTATAAGAATCATAATTGTTTGAACTGTGTAATTTATTCTATGGGCTTTTATGCCTGCAATAAACGATTAATAATAATAATAAATAATTCACTTTTAGTCGCTGTGTGCAACAACGGCATCGTTACCCAAGTGTTAATTCGAATGGTGTATCAAAAAGTAGTCAACAACAACACTTCTAAGTTCATAAATAGATTATGTAGTTTTTGCTGTTGATATGATACGAAAGTTAAGCGGTATAAGCAAGGGGGCGCAGTGGGTCATGCCCGCCGCTTGGCAGAGCTCGGGCGGGGCGGGCGGGCGACGGCGGCGGCGGCGGACCTTGCAATGTCGCGACGCGGCGCGGCGGGCGGAGTGCGTGACGCTCAGCTGATAGCCGCCGCCGCCGCCGCCCGGCCCGTTCATTGCCTCCGCGACTGCGGAACGGAGCAAACGTGCTGTATGCTCCACGATATTATGCAACACCATCAGCCTGGACCGCGCTCGGCACATTGGAACGTGCCGATATAGTGATTGTTATTTTGTGAGTGCGATCGTGCGTTGTAGATTCCATTACGTTGAGTGCGGTGACAACCGGTGCGGAAGATCTGCTAGTGTAAAAATAACCGCGGAACCGGGCGGCTAAACGGTGGAATGAGGTTTGACGGCACAATGTAGGCGAGGCCGTGTGTTCCAACTTAAAATTCTCCCTTCGCGTTGAATGTACTACCGAGTGAGACTACTGCATACCACGTGACGTGACTGCGTCTTATTGTTAGTGCCTCTCTTTCACTCAAATAAATCTTCGATTTATTACGCTCGAAAAATTAATTAAAGTGAAGGGCATCAAGCATCTTCATTCTGAGACCATATCTATTTGTGGACTTTTATACGAAGTGTATTCCATTTCTGGAACTACATTAAAGAATCAAAATTTTATAGGAAATTGCGTAATTAGCACGTCATTTGCAACCTCCCACTGTTTGGTCTTCTTCGAATTTAGTGTAAAAACGTCCATTCCATCATCGTTCTCTATTGCTCAATGCCCTTAATGCGCTTGGTTAGAAACAGGAAAGTACGATGTCATTGGTCTGGGCGGGTATTCAGAAATCACAGAGTTTAACACTTGGAACGGGGGCCCGCTAGGCGTGCCATGTCATTGACCCCGCGGCCTCAGGCGAATAAAGCCACATATACCTCTTTTAAGACCGGCATACTTCCCTAGTCCTCCCACTTGCTTTATCTTTATACAGGGGCTTACAAGGAGCTGTATGAACAGGCACTCTGACTGAAGAGGCCGGCCGTCCGTAGTCCGCACAGTACCCTTTTCAAAGTAAGCATGACATCAACAAACTACAACTGGGTAGAAAGTATAAACGGTACCTAATCGGTAATACATATGAATGATGGCGTTAAAGAGAGCTCGTAAGCGAGATACTAAAAAGTAAGTACACATCCACCCAGTGGTGCAGAACTGCAGACACAAGGTGTACAACGAACGAAGTTATTTGTGACGATGCTATTTTTAGTCGTGTTTACATTGGGAGAGCGAACGTAGAGCAATCAAGTCACGGATACATCTGCGATTTTAAAACACGTCACATGCAAGAACTAATAGCCCGGCGCACATTATAGAATTCAGATTTTTGGACGAAGAAGATAATGTCTAGATTTTGTGTCAATTGGCTACCAATCGGCAACTCTTATCTTCTTCTGAAACTGATATCCTCGATAAGCATAATCAATAAACTTTGTTGTTGTTACATAACAGAACTCTAAAAACTCGATCTAATCATAATATCGGCTAGGTACAAATGGCAAAAATTGACGTTAAAAGTCCACGGCAATATCATGTTATTGACACACATTAGCTTGAGATAACTCACCGTCCTGCATTCGGAGGCCCGTTGGGTTTCTACTAATATCGCCCCTGCGCTCACCTGCAAATACGTGATCAACACTCTGAATCTGAGCGAAGAAATCGCCGATATTTACCTATAGGCTTCTTCCTAACAATAGATTTTAGCGTAATAGGTTCATAGGTATCTTCCCTAGAGGTGAGTATGAGTACAAGGGTCAAATAAGTATGTCAACATATTTTCAAGCATTCTCCCGTCTCATTACATACTTGGCCTAGGATTTGAAATGAGGTAGCAAAAATTCTACTTTAAAGCGCTTGCAATACACAGGCAGGTAATGCCAAAATTATATGACACTGCTAAAATTTGCATTGAATACATTACTCAATGAACCTATCAGACAGGTAAACAGATCACTCAACGTTAATAAAATACAGCAAGCGGATAATTCATTGTTCTTTGAAGGTCAATATGTTATACATAATGAAAATCATCGCATGTCGGTAGGGGGTATAGCAGAGTGCGGCAGAAAAGATATTAACTAGCCGCCATCTTGTATTGAACGACAAAATGACAGTTTCACAGTCGACCCGACGACGATTGAATCGATTAGGCACTACGGCCTGCGATGCCTGCATGAACGCATAGTTACCAGGCCAGTCGTTCGCAATGGCCACTCGTGACCACCAGGCGAATTAACTAGAAAAATAGAATTAAAATAAGTGTAAAGAACTAAGTTGCGAAAATATTCGAATTTGTTACTCACTTAATCGGCTCGGTGAGCAACAAGGAGGACTTGAGCGATAACGTAGATCATTTGAATTACAAATATGAAAACAAAACAACAACGTACAGAACTGATGCCCTGGCGCGGCGAAGTGACGCGTCATTCGGATGAGAGAGGGGGCCGGCAAGAGGCGCGGAGGGACGGGTGCAGGCGAGACACATATAATGGAATTACATATCTACTACATAACTAGCTTAGACGAGATCGCAACGATATAAATGTGCCATGTGCACCGGTAGAGGCAGGCACGAATGTGCGCTTTACGTGGCTCGGCAGTTTGCTGAACGAAATCGTTCTGAGTCAACCGCGGAGGGGCGACGGGTAGGCAGGTGGGCACGTATGAGAGGTCGCGGCCCATTATCGGAGATCACGTGATCAACGAGACACATTATACAGACAATAAGCTCTTATTTACTCATTCGTAAACAACCACATCCATTAATTGGGTAATGATTCGAATCGTTGAACATACGCAAGAACAGCTTCAGGATACTCTTTACACAGATATTATTTTGAAAAAATTGTCTTTATTTGATATTTGCTAATAAGTGATTAATAAACAGAACAATCTCATCGTCCATGCCGCCGTCTAGGAACATGGTACAAAAAAGACTATAGACGATGATGACATTGAAACGTTCGTTTCAATTTACCGTAACGGTTGCGACAGTAAATAATAAACAAGCAAATATTGAAGGCTGTAACACTGCAAACGCCGAAGAGGATAGAGTCGAGAGTTATTGTTTATTATTAGCAGGCATCACAAACGATAAAGCGGCCATTTTCTTTTGTACACGTAGCGCAAGCGAGCGCGGTGACGTATCCAGTGATACATAGCAACGTCTACCTACCGATACTGGCGAGCACTGGAAACGCGAGGCGAGAACAAAAGAATATTCAAAAACAACATCGCATCGCCACTGCCATGCAACCTATTTGCCTTATTTAGCTCAGCAATAAATGATAAAGATGTTTTCCATATGTTTGAAACCAGACATTTCAAAGAGGTTGCACTTGCACAAGCAGGGAGGTTTTTTTTAACCTCGTGATCAATCCGACGGTCTTCATCCATTCCAAACACAAAGAGAGATATGAGGTCAACCAAATGCGGTCGATTTTCAGAGTTGAATAATGATTCCTAAACTGGATTTACATAGAAACCACGACTTAACACCATCACACACTATTTCGTATGCAACACTAAGCCTTAGAAGAAAAAGCATCCGGTTCTCTTCTTCTATGGATATCAATTCAAACGCGATGATTTTCTGAAATTTTCTCCGTTTGAATATTATATGGAAAATAAATCTGTTCTCTTTAAAAATCCTCTTAAACAGCCACTCTATGGCTCAGGTGAGAGAAAGAATTTGTCACAGATTTGATTTTAAAGCTGTTCCGTTTGCTTTAGAATCACCAGGGCCCATGATTGAGGAACTCACTTTAGCACCGAGGAAGCGGGCCTCAAGAAGCTCCTGCTTGCGAGGATCCAGCGCCGCCTGGAATTGCTCCATCTTGACGCCAGCGCCTGAAAACAACCAATTCCTAATGAGTTCTGCCAATATGACCTTTCTTACACAATGCCCATGGATTTTCAGAACATGCCCCGTTTATAATTATGAATGAGGTGTTTAATTTAAGACACGAAAATTTGTATCATGTATGCCATGATGACTAGCTGGTTTCAATGAATATGTTAATAACCTAAAGTCCTAAAAGATTAACTAATGATAGGAGTAAAAAGCTGACTTGACTGGATTTAGACTTTCGGAGACAATAATATGAACATGCATTTTTATACAAGCTTTGCAAACAGCAACCGTGAAAAGAATACTCATTTTTTGTCAGATAGGGACAGGGTTGGGTTGTGTTTGTGGGGCGGGGAAATTCGAGTCGATGAGTTTGGCGCAGTGTATAAAGCGAAGTCGAGGTATACTATATTGTCGGGCGCAGTTATGTATGTTAAATGTACATATCGATCGGTTGCCAGGCACTCGCCATCGCCACTATGATCTCACCTCCATCCTACACAAGTCTCCCGGTACCCCCTCCCCCCACCCCCTGTGATCCCTACCCTGCCTGCCTACTAACTACCCCCCCTTTCGGCCTATTATACGAACGAAGTTCTGCCATTGCCCGAACTTCTCTTTTCAGGTTGCAAAAAAATTGGCTTTGGCTGGAGGTTCACCGACTTCCCAAAGGAGGTTTACAATTCGTCCGGATGTTTTTTTTATGTATGTGCCCCGATAGCACCTAGACAGAAATTATTTTTTTGTTTGAAAGAGTTTACCTTCCCATTGGTCCCATTGACACCAGGTCAGGATCTGATGATGGGATCCTGGAGAAATCGATCCACTTCAAATAGGCAGACCTAGTGATTTTTGTGTTTTTAGTAATAACTCGTGCATTTACTCACGGTAAGCATAATATTGTGATGCGGAACTGCTGATGAAGACCACATATGGCCAACAGAACTGCTCAATACTAGGTACAAATGCGTGGTTGACGGGCAGGCAACGCATAGCCTAAACCGGTGGACCTAGAGCCATGAAACTTTGTACAGAGGTTCCTTAGTAGCGTGGGGTAGCACTGAGATAGAATTTGACAAAATTAATTCCCCAAGGGGGGGGGGGGGGGGGATAAAGGGTTACACTTTGTACTCAATCTAATCAAACAGGGTTTGTGAAAGTCGGTTTTTTCTAAAGTTTACTTTTTGTTTCAATTATAAGATTCCATTGTACTCCAAACCTCATCTTCGTCAAACGAGTTCAGAAAGTTGGCAGTGAATTTTAAATCTTAATTTGATTTGACAGATTTGAATATAAAACTTGATAATATCAGTAATATTTTAGCATCCCTGGCATCCTTTCAAAACCTGTGTGAGTAAAAGAGAAGAGGATAATCTCATTAGTCGCATTAAACCAACCACAATATACCCACGAACGATGTCACTATAAATGAGGTTCGAATTGTAACAATAACGTTGCTATTATCGTCAAGAAACTAATATGTAGTAAAAAAACTGAACAATGCTAAAGAACCAAAGAAGCATTACGAGAAACTCAAGACAAAATCGTATTCTGACCTAGTTACAGTTTATAAAACATTCCGGTATCGATCCTTGGAGCCAGTGGTTGAGATTGAAGCAAGATTTAGTTCTGCATTTCAGATTTAGTTCTTTATACTAATCAGATGGATTAGTAGATTTATTAATATCTAGACAGGTATGGTATTTTCCATGAAAGGTTTAAGGTTTAGCTTTTTTTTTCAATGAATTTCTTTGGATTATAATAATATGCAAATTAAACTACTCGTATAATTTTGCAACTATGTTTGCCAGCGACTAGTTTAAAATACACCGAACATTTTGTACGGAACTACAATTGTTCGTAAAAACAATTTACGAACTATAATATAATTTATTTATAAAAACAGCACCTAATTCACTTCACCGAAGATGGAAAACTTGGTAAAGTTTTGACAACAAACTCAACACAGTTGGCATAAAGGGCTACATCAAGTCGTACAGTATTGCAAGTTAAAACTTGAATGTTAACCCCAGCGGGCCTGGTGACAACAGAAACGTGCGGCTTTGATACGAACTCTGTATGCCTAGTATAGTAGCAGTTCAAGCAGTTGATGAGCGGCCGTCATGCCGCGCAGACGTCTCTTATACACATGTAACACAACATACGCCTGTCGACCAGCAGCAGGTACCTACCCTTGCAACGGGAGTTGCGACGGCCTCGCTCATTCGGACGATCGCTCATCGTGACCGACTCCTTGAAATGCATCTTCCGACAACACTCAACACCGCATCCACATTCACATGTAGCATCGGCCTGCCAAAACACAATCCGACTGTCACACTTCGTCGTCACGAAACCGAACTCTAGTCACCGTCACCTCCCACAATACGCGTTCGATACGCCCGCCGGTGCCATAACGTTTCGCATTTTCGAGCAGACGAAAGTGTTTGTTGTCGAGGTGCGAGTTTAGGACCGATCGTGTCGGCGCGAACCGGCGTTCGACCTCGGACGCGGACTGTCGGGCGCGCGATGCGAGCGGCCGCTGCCGCCGCCTCCGTCGTCGCGAGACCGGACCTCGCGTCTCGGTTCGGGGCGAGGATGCGGGAATCGGCTTCGGCGCAATACCCGTCACGAAAATAATAGGAACAGCGAGTGCACCTCAGAGGCGGAACGCGACGCGGTCGGTGCGAGCGAGACGCGGATAAACACCAGACTGTTTACTTACGAAGCTCGAGAGCGGGGGCAGGCGGCGGGCGCGGGGTGAACCCGCGACCGCCTGCAATCCGCGCGCTGCAATTACCGACTCTACCTACACTACGTGGACAATTTCATCTTGCTTACCGAACGAGAGAGAGTGCATGCAATAAATATTTAAACAGCTAATATAACCACAATGCGAATTAGCAAGAGTATGTACCGCTATCAGCCAACAAAATGTATCAATGATATGTATGAGGCGGCGTGGTCTACCGACTTGCTTTCGCGTCTTTGACCGTGACCCCATTTTCATTTTAAATTCGTAGTAATTCGTACGATCCGTGATTAACATCTACACAATCGCACAAGATGAAACTTAAGCCCGGATGGAGCATACCATCTGAAACTAGTTCCGCCTATTTTAGACTTGGGAAGGAAAGGAAAACAGACCAGACTAGGTACCCTGTCGACACCAACTAGGTAGGTATCGACTAGGATTAGGTTAGTGTCATCAAAATATAAGCCTTGCTCATTGTATTTAAATGTGGCACGTAGAGCGGTGAGCAATGATGAGATTCAATCGAGCCAGTGGTGACTGCATTCCGAAGTCCCTCCCCACGGGCCCTCACCTCCCCGTCCTTCCGGCGCTGGTCACGTGACGCGCCGATTAGCCGCAGAACGCCGCCGCCGCCCCGCCACCGAACAGACCGAAATAGACCGACATACAACAAAATACAATCGCGTTCAACTGCAGTAAACTCTCACGCCTGCTCGTCGACAGTCGACAGTGAGCGACCATCTAGCTGTACCGGTATGTCGTCAAGCAGAGAATCAAACATGTCTGCCGACGAGATGCGCTCTTGTCGCTGCACTCGCTAAACATCCTCGATGAATTAATTCTGCGCTCAGAATTCAACGGTTTTCTTTAGTTTCGTTCATCCGACTCGTAACGAGGTCCGCACATCCCCCACACGATATCGTAGACCGACCGATACAACTTTCTAACAATCGTAACCGCGCTAACTTCACGAAGGAAAAGTAAGTAGATAGTTATTCGATCTAGTACATAATGACATTGCAGAAACTACTTTATTTACTAACGTCTCGTGCGTGCTATGCTATTACGATTTTTCAAAGACAGTTAGCAACATTGGTTTTTTTATTATAACGTCCTTACATTCAACGAAACGTAATAAAAGAGCTCCGTGATCCGTGATAGGGCGCGGATGCTGTAGTCAAAGCGGAGTAAATAAGAGCAGGGCTAGGTGAGTCCAATCTAAATAACGCGCAGAGGCGGAGGGCCTTATTGTGTAGCGGAGTAGGTACAATATAGGTACATCTGTATGTATGTACTCCATTACGTATACATTGGGCGGGTAGTTATGTGTATGTATATATGCGAGTGAACAAGCTTTGGGTCGATGGACGCGCGCGAAGTAACGCCGCGACTGCCAACGAGACTAATGTAATGAGCATTTTATTTTACATCTAGCGTCACTTGTGGTGTTGCGGGAATGGTGAAGGTCTTCGTTCTCTGACACAATTGCAAATATTTGCACAATTGTTATCGATTAATTGTTATTATCAAAATACCGTCATATATCAATGGCCACAAAACCGAAATAATCTATCGCAACACCGAATAGAATCAACATCTGTATGTATGTAGACGAAGAGGTAAATTGCCACCATGTCGTAGCTATTAATAAAAATATCGACCCAATACAAGAATGGGTGAGTATGTCTGCCTTGCCAATAGGTGGGGGATAGTAGATGTAGAGTAAGCAGTACCTACCTATATCGGAATGGCACGCACCCAGCAGCGAACACGCGAGAAACCAGAGCAAAGAGCGATGTACCCGCGGGAAGGAAACCTCGCAACTAGCACTGAATATATGCCTGCCGTGTCACACATACACGCACTGAGAAAAAGATAGCTGTGTAGGCATATAACCAGTCCTCATTCCTTGTATACTTCTAACTTGTCCGGATAGTAATGAGTGTGTTGGGACTTGTGAAGGGTACAATGTGAAACATGTAGAAGAATACCAGAATGCCAGACATTAGGTGATTTCGGGAAAAGGTTGAAAGACTAGTCCAATTACCCGGAAACAAGCATAAGTAACTCATTCATGAATGATGTTATATCTAAATGGAAAACAAATCAATAGTATCGAAAGCAGTATATTCCAACACGAGCAACCAGAATATCGATACCTACTAAATACGCTGTGAAGTGAGCCAAAGTTAAGTCGATGAAGAACTTTCAAGCCCGATGGAAATAAAGTGGCCTAATAAACCGGGAGCGTAGATTGTCGAGAATCACGCAGGGTTGCCGCAAATGCCGACAAGAAAAAGACGACACGATCAATACAGGCTGCAAAATGTACACGTGATCGCGTCACTATATAACACCCTCTCACCCCTCGACCACACCCGCAAACACCCACCCCCGGGCCCGGTGTCGACACTAAAGGATTTTTCTATCCCCTTCTCCACTTTGCCTATTACCATTCCATCACACGACTAAGCGAAATACCCAACAGCAAGATCCCAAGCAAGCAAGCTAAGCAATTTCTAAATTCAAAAAGCCATGCCATGTTTGTGGTTGCATTTGTCATATTATTCAATCCCGCCGGGTGTGGCGGGCATTCGCTATCAGTAGCGCAAATGAATATAAAACAAGAGCCGTGTGAAACCAGTTCCCGTGGGCGAGATACGGCGGCAATGCGATGGTGGCGACATGTCGGAGTCGCAGAGTGCGTCTGCCTGTACCGATGTTGCCACCCGATCCGACTCCTGCCCAATGACCCAACTCAACAACATATAACATGTATTTGTTTGCATGCAAGGCCAAAACAAAAAGTTTACAAAGATTTTGAAATCTCCCCGAGCAAAGGATCCTTCCGCCTGGCATATTCGGCAAGAATCGTTAAATTATCCGGGTAATTTGAAGAGGTACCAAAAATGGTGGAATTATTTGGAAGGGGCTGAGGGTTTGAATACAGGAGTGGAGAGGGAGGGTGGTGAACCTGAGAACCGACGAAGACGAGATGTCCGGATCATTAGCGTGGCTCGTGAATAACTCAGCGGAGGGTGGGTGAGGCGCGAAGCAAGCTGAACACTCGCCGCAAAGGGTTGTGACTCCCATTCCGCCGGTCCCGGCACGTCCGGTCGATAGCATTCGCGAAAAATGCCGCAACCGACCCACGCCATCCGTTCCTTTCAGATTACATAACGCCCAACAGGGGTACATGAAACGTTGAGCTAGGAATTCGGGAAACAAAGGACGAACATAAAGATAAGATTAGGAAAAACAACAAGAAACTCATTAAAATATTTAGAAACATGATGGGTTACTCGAAGACAAGACAAGTCAGCAATTCAGAATGGAACGATCTTATAAAGAAAAATACCAATCGTGATCGACTTTCTATTGCCAAGTCAGTCAACCTAGCATAATTTCTTTGGAACATATCTAGACAGGTAGCTACTTTTCACTCGGTCGGTGTAAATGAAAAAGTGGCGCGTTCACTCGGCTCGACAGAATTGGCGACGGTACTGATGCGATGCACAGTATTTGCAACGGATGCAGCGAAATGTACAGTTCGTTGACCTCGAGCAGGCCGGGTTTCACTCGTCGAGTAGGTAGCGCCCAGCTCTGCTCAGCGCCAGCGCAACGTAATCCACAATGCGAATCAATTGCCTGAACATAGGACGTAGACGTGGCAACAGCGCCACCGCACGATCCGAGACTCGCAGGCAACTCACACGGAGCGGAGGAGCCATGTCCGCCGCCGCCGCCGCCGATGAGAATTATAGACTCACACAAATAACTCGCGAGACCATTTACTTGTGATCTGTGACTCCATAACCCTAACTACTTTTGCACACAAGTTTTGATAATCTATCACCTTGTAAACGTAAGGCAGCTTGCCCTAGAAAACTAATCGATATGGCAGGCTGCTCAGAACTATGCTTATGAACATAGTGTAAGCGTTTTATTTTAATTAAATATTATATCAATAGTTTACTTCAGGCGCAACACCTCAAGGACGTAAGTCCGCGCGTGCAAACAACAAGCCACACGGAGCAAAATTTATAACAAAATAAATGTTTGAAACACAACTCATGATATGTATTTTTTAGAAAAGTTATCGGATAGCTATTTGGCTACACACAAACGTATTACAAACATACGCAATATTTAAATGACTCATCTAATTAGCAATGCAGGTAATTGGTTTCCTTCAAAGAAGAAGCATTAAATAAAACACACATAAGGTGAGTAGGAGTATGTCTGTTTCACGATTAGTATTGTTCGTGAAGGGCAGAGCAAGGGCGACGGCTGATGCCGCGGGTGTCGGTTCCAAGATCGATCCACGTCTTATATACTCGCTCTACATAAGGCCGAGCGAGCTATGTGGGGATTCAACTGCGAACGCGATGCGTCAACTGATAGATGCACTGTGCACGGGATCCCGCGAGAAGCCTGCTCCCTGCTTCCCGATGCGTCAGCGGGAGATAGCAATACGAACACAGATAGAAATCCATATTACATTAGCACTTCACTACATTTTACATAATATTTGGAGGATCTGTTTGGGGGGGACAATTGAGCACGGTGATTCGAGATTCAAGACAAAATGGTTGTCCCAAAGGAATTCGAATCACATAATACGAGCTGCGAAGGAGCAAACATCTTCAACAGATCCGAACCGGTTGTGAGAGAAAAACTGCGTATCGAGCAAGCGAAGATTACAGGGTGTGCGATCTAGATAGGGCCTTTAGCAGCGTGCCTGCGGTCGTGCGGCGCAACGGGACGCAGCTTAACGATCGACGTAGGGATAAACAAGAGCAGGACCATACTTGAATCACCACGAGGTGCGGTCAACGAATTCCAGGGGTTCACATGATTTAAAGTTCAGTGAAATCTCTTTTCTGTCTTTGGAATTTCTGTCTGTAGTTGTAAAAAAAATCAGGAGACAACTTCAGGATTCATTTTTGAGTTTGGTACTTGCAATGAAATTGCTGTAAATTCGTAGCTGGACAAAAACACAATTGTACGCCATATCTATGTTAATCTTTATCGTTTTACCCAAGAATGACGTAGGAACTATGTTAGCAATTTGTGATAAGCAAATGGTCACAGATTTTTCCATTGTACTTTAAAATGTCGGAAACGTTCATGATATACCTACCTATACCTACTTACCTAATGAATTTTGTAAGCAAGAGCGAGCAAAATAAACAAATAATAATTACAAGAACAGCATTAAAGTTGCTTGTGTTACCCAACATCAACGACCTGCATCATTACATGCAATGAAGGTTTTAAGGAGCCTTTATTTTTTTATGTCGTCGCAAAGTGGGTGCTTACAGGGGAACAATTACAAGACACTTCTCAATCTCAGAATTTAATTCATGAACAATGGGTTGCTTCCTGAATGGTGGTAGATGTAGAGGTGTAAAAATAAAGCGTAGTTAGGTACAAAAGTGTGGGGCAAGCAAGGAGGCGAGGGGGACAGGGGGTCCAAATCGTCAGCAGACGAGAGTCGAGTGGGAGCTCGGTGACCTCGCTCGGGTCTTATATTGATCCGCACCCGTGACGTCACCACCCACGTGACCGCACTCTAACATGGCCGCGATCGCAACAACTGCGCCACTTGATTAGCGCCATAAACGTCAATCTCGGACTCCAACTTTCTCAAATGATCCCGAACATTAACTGGTTACATCCTTAGGTCCGCAGATGTAATCATAATTATGCTCTCGGATAAGTCTATAGAGAAGTTAATCCCTTTATTCGTCCCTCCCTTCCCTTTTTGACTTAAGACATAAGAAGGCATGATCAAAGTTCTGCGTAGTACAGATAGGGTTGCCATCCGTCCGGGTTTCCCCGGATTTGTCCTAGCTTAGAGGGCGTCCGGGCGGGGAATTATTTGTTGTCCGGGTATAACAATTTAAAGTCTTGGGCCGCCCGCGACACACGGTGCAATTTTACATACCATAGTCAGAACAAACAAAAATAACAATTTGTAACAAACTGTAATAAGCAGAGATCGGATATTCGGATGCATATTTACCTAAAGTTAGTTTTTAACTGTAAAAGTATGAAAGCGGCTTCTAAATTTATTTTTTTATCTAGCCCATTGCGGTGTCCCACAGCTGGGCAAAGGCTTCACCGGTTCGAGCCCACACATCTCTGGCTGCAGTTTGTTCCATCCACCCCGGCAGGAACTTATCCAGGTTGTCCCTCCATCTCCTACTGGGCCTTCCCCTTCTCGGGTGTCTAATAATAATTTATCTAAAAAAAAACCCGGGTAAAAGGTATGCCGATATTGTGTAACTTATCGGATGCATATTTATTTAGCGTTAATATTTGATCCCTGATGCAAATATGTGTAGTGTGTATGTAAGGGTACAAGGTCTGAAAAAAAAAATGTTTTGATAACCCCTCGAGTGTCCAAGGGCACTCAACGGGTTAAATTATGTTTCCATATGTATTAATTATCAGTAACTAACATTTTAATCACTATCTATCAATATGATTTGATCACTTAAATCAGAATTGTTTCGATAGCAAAGTGCATTCCATATTAGCCAACACCTGAACTTTAGGTAAATATGCATCCGAATATCCGATCACTGGTAATAAGTTTTTTTTTGTTAGGTACATTTAAAATGATGATAAAAGATGAGTAAATTTAATTTTAATGTCTGAAAATAAATAAAAATGTGATTGAAATTTACTGTTTTTTATTACAGTGACTATGTTTCACAAAAACTGTCCGGGTTCTGGCTCTAAAATCCGGGGTTTTTAGGCGTCTTGTCCTGGTTCCCAAATTTTAGAGATGGCAACCCTAAGTACAGAGAGCAACACGGCCTGGCGTAGTAGGATGGCAACTTAATGAAAAGCACTACGTACGCATCATGATCTCATTTGTGTCGAGCCTGTCAGAAATATTCCATTACCATGCGATTCCCATTACATACTGCTGCGCTGTTGATTGTAACTAAACACTCAAACGCAAGGATCACATACCTATCTAAAATTAGAAATGTATACTCAAACGGCAAATCATCAATGCTTTGGGGAATTTCCGTTAGTGGCATTTTTTATCCCTATCTGCTGACCAGGTAGACGATCCGAGGGATTTATCATTGTGTTCACTTACCTGGATATAAGATCTTCTCCGTCATGCCTGCGGATCTAGGAAGCTCCCCATTGAAAACTGGAAACAAAAAAAACAACAATGAATGCATGTTATGGGTATATTTCACGAATGGTAATTTTGCATATTGTATCGCCGATTTCAATATTTTTTATTGGATCCTGTAGTTAACGTTCCTAGAAGTTAGGCTATGTATGTAGGCAATCTATTTGGCCTTTACAGTCCTGAAAAATCGCAACTGAAAAAAATTGCCGGCCACGTGTTTGACATACGGAACACGTCGGTGATTTTTGTATACAAATTGACCTATATTGACATCCACGTGTAGGACATGCAGAACACGTTGCTGATTTACACTCAGAATTTAGGACCATGTATGAAATAGGGGCAGTTTTGTGACATTAATAAATAAAATAACATGCTAGTTTTTTTTTTATTGTGTTTAAAACTCAGAACAATAACTAAAGCATAGAAGTAGCCTAAAAATAGCAGTTATCAGAAACGAGTCTATCTCAACATTCGTTTAAGCCCTAATTCATGTGTAAGAGCGAGACAAATGTCACGTCAGTTATACGTCCTCTAAAGGCAATCGAATACTGTCTTATCTGCCTGTCTTGCTTCACGAAAGAATGTCTAGTGATGTGAATACGATAATAATGACGATAAAATATATCGATAGTATGTGCTAATAACTATCAAAATGATGATGTATTAGAAGCCCCGCAGAATGGTAATGTGCATATCAAATCCATGCGGACCATTAATAACTCTTTATTATATTTGAATATCCAACTATAAATACATAATGAATCTGCCTATGTTGACAATCAAGGTTGCCCTAGATTACATCTTACCTAGTAACAAAACAAAATTCAACCAAAGGATATCAAAATAAGTCAGCTAATATTATCCGACTTATTTTGATATCCTTGGTTACACGATAATTGAAGGACAACAATAGCTTCTTAATTTTTACGGATCATCATTGAGTGATCATCACTGAGTTAGCGAAAAAGGGGGCAGCTATGTATAGGTATGTCAGGTACCTACAGTACTTTATTTATCATCAGCGTATTTAAGATTATGAAGATATTGCTGAAAAATTAACAAGGAAGTACCTATTTGATGAAATCTTAGTAGTCAGCAAATATTGCCAAAAATCTTTATTTTCTGCCAAACTTTAAGATGTGTTGAAATTAAAAGTATGATTAATTTCGTATACGTAATGTTTATTTGATTTAATCCACATTCAGCTGCCTCTTCTCAATGTCTCGTTGTTTTCCGGAACACTTCAGTGTCCACAACAATCTTTTGTTCTGCTTTTTTCATAGGTTTTGAACTATATCTCGAGGTTGGAACCTGTAATCAAGATGATACAAGATAATTCAGTACAACATCTGAGAAGTCGTATGTAGTATGACCATGTATCTAAAGTCAACTCTGAAGTCCATGAATTGACTGGAATAAAATCGATATTTACAAAAGATGTCATCTTGTTCCCATCACTATCGACAATACTTCGGAATAAAAACATTTTTTGATAAAAGGACGAGATAGTTAACTCCAGCATAGGAAACCATGGATGATTTATAAAGTTTATAGGTTTTACGTGTTCATTGCAACCAAAATGCTGACTTTCATATTTAGTCATTTTAAATGGTTGCAAATTCAAGGAAAGGGACCGAATTTGTATACAACCACAGAGCCTTAGCCAGGGGCCTTGTTTCAAAACATCCTTTTCTTCTTAATTATTCAGTCTTTAAGTTCTTCTAATTTCTTCTACAGTACGGACTCCTTTTTTTCGTGGCATCTGATGAAATAATAATACTAGTTTCAAATAATCGGTTAAGTGCGGGTCGGTATCGCACACGAAGGGTACCGTACCATCGTACAACAAATCAAAAGCACTCAAAACAATAAAAAAATAAACAAAGAAAATTTAAAAAGTTTATGCCTTCACGAGATTTGAACCGACGACCTCCGGATTGAGAGTCTACATCATACCGCTTCGGCTAACCACAACCATGTGGGTTGACGCGAAATATGCTATCATATTTAAATATGTGTAGTATATGTGTCTATGACATGGTTGCTATGACAATAAATAAACAGTTTCAGTCAAGATCTCCATTTTAAAATGCGTAAGTGTATCTAAACACGTCTCTTGTATCGGGGCCCCCTTTAATTTGCAATATCTCTCGTATTTCAGTATTTGTGGTTGGTGCGGCAACAGATATACACATTCTGTGAAAATTTCAGCTTTCTAGCTATTACGGTTCGTGCAGACGGACCCGGTGACAGACAGGACGGACGGACGGACGGACGGACGGACGGACGGACGGACGGACAGACGGACAGCGAAGTCTCAGTAATAGGGTCCCGTTTGGCACCCTTCGGGTACGGTACCCTAAAAAGAACTGAAAAAAACTGTCAAGACGAATCGAATGAGCGACGAAACTAAATAGGGTTGCGTCGTTTGGTAACAGAGTTCCCTTGGCTACCTTCCGGCTCCATCATCAGACCCTGGACCTTCATGTAAGGCCAAATTACTTGTCAAGAAGAATCAAATGAGCCCAAACGCGATAGGGTAGCATGTCGTTTGGTAACAGAGTTCCCTTGGCCACCTTCCGTCTCCATTATCAGATCAGTTTCATGTTAGAAACTATTGCATTGTCATCCAACTTACATTCGTATGCAAAATTTCAGCTCTAGCGGAAAAAGTGGGTCAAAATAGCGTTCAAAGATTCCGTTACAAACACATACATACAACAGAAGCTAATCAAAGCGTGTTAAAATACCGAAATAAACAACTATTTCATCGACGTGGCTTTTTAATCAAACACGTGGTTAGAAAATTATCAAAAATCCACGTGGATGACGGCTTTATCAGACCACGTCTTTGATTCTTTCGGAACGTGGCTATCAAAATATAACCTTAAAATTACTCTAGCACCATGTTGTTTCATTGGCAGTATTTTCAAACAGAAACCTTTACAAATTATGAAAATCGGGAAAATAGCAAAACAAACGAACAAATTATGACAGCCACGTTTAATACACGTTATGATTTTCGTTTCCCAGAATTAAACATTAAAAAATGTTTACCTTTGACTATGATGTGAATGCGCCGGAACCGCTCCGCAAGGCAAATGGCCGATGTTTGTTTTGTTTTTCATCGGTGTTGCCACTGCAGTCATTTCAGAAGTTACCAAATCAGCGATACAAATGTTTGTGTCCACGTCGATGACGAAAAATATTATCACAAGATTGGCGACGATGATACATCGCGATTAAGTAAGGTTTTATGAACGCCAATAAATATTTCCGTTAGCACCACTTATAGCAATTGTAGGTATCACATCAGACCAAGCCAATTGGCAGGTAAAAATTAATGAAGTGCAAATAATGGCGAAAAATTGAATTATCACGGACCACGTCGATGATATTTCGGTTTTCAATGATGATTACATTGTATTTAAATAAATATTTAGAGGCATGAAATGTGATTACCGGACCTATGTTGGTGTAGATCTACCTATAAAACCAGTTTTCATAATGATATTCTGACTAGAAATGACTGTTTTCAGTTGTCACGCTCGAAAATTGTTTCGTGAAAATGGCCCTTATAACAAGTAGTAGGAGATAATGTTAGTCACGAATCTCAGGTAAAACATACAAACAGATTTATTATTGTAGTTAAAGATTAAGATGTTGACGATCACAAAGGATATGCAAATGTACCTATAGAGTCGACAGCAACGGGAGTTACATGTGAGTTAAAATAAAACGTTGACATAAAAGCGGTTGTCCTTGAGCATTTGGCTAGCTAACCGCACCTGTGGTCTGCGTTGTAGCCATATTACACGAACAGAGGAGGGGAGGGCGCAAACAAAGGCAACCCTCCATCCCCGTCCTATTCGCCGGCTCTACATTGGAGCAGGTACAGATTGTGCGCAAAACAACCGATTACGCAAAAAAATAAAACGTCATAAAGTATGACTCAATGTTGATATTTATTGTTTGTTACTGTATCAAACAGGAGGGGCCTGCTAATTTGCTGCCTGACACTGAACCAACTTAGTTTTGGTGGGTCTGACGACTACCTATTTTAGAGGTATTCTAAGCCAAAAAAAAAACACTAGTAACTGAAATTGGTAGGCAAGAAACTTTTCAAGAACTTCCGCATACGCGCGGGTTTTGACTGATCCTCATTTTGATCGACTCATTCATTCATTATGGACATGGTTTGGTTTGATAGATGAAAATTCAGAAATATTTCACTGTACAACAAAATTTACACTTTTGTCTGATGAATGACTCACATGATCTTCTAATTTGGCGTCGCTGATCCTAAATATGTTGTAGGGTTCCGTCAAAGAAACAAGGAACCCTTATAGTTTCGTCAAGTCTGTCTGTCTGTCCGTAAGTCACAGCAAGTTTATTCCAAAATTATTAGGACTACACAGCTGAAACATGGTATGTAGAGATGTATTCTGTGAACCGCTTAACAATTTTTATATAAAAATTGAAAAAATAAAATATTAAAGGGGGCTCCCATACATGGAATGGAACTGACAATAAAAGTGTTTTCATCAAACCTATATGTGTGTGGGCGTGTCTATAGATTACGTCTTTGAAAATGACGTTGAGGTTTCTAAAACCATTTTTCCTCAAAGTCAATCTTTAAAGAGACAGACCCTTCCAAAGTGGAAAAAAATGTGCCCCCCCTCTAACTTTTAAAGTAAAAAAAAGTAAGAGTAAAAAATAAAAATAAAATATGCTGTGTAGTGTAGGTATCTCAATCCAAACTTTCAACGAAAATTGGTTTGAACATTTATTAAGCAGTTTTTAAGATATAAAACATTTATTAAAAACCGCAAAAAGATAACTTCGTCATTCATATAAACACTATGAAAAATAAAGTTACCAGTCTTTTAATTACTTGCTACTCCTGAACCCTTCATGGGCGAGTCCAACACGCACTTGGCCACTTTTGGTAGAACAATCAATTTCCAGAAATTCAAAGAAAAGAAATGTAAAAATACAATAAATTAATTATATTGTTCACTGTGAATCCTGGTATGTGGTTGTTGTTTAAGTTTAGATTGTCAACATTTTCATGTAACAAAGTATGTTAGCTGAGGCAGTTGTTTTTCTGGTTCTGCTTTTAATCTCACAAAATTATAGTTCCAGCTGACAATTTCTATCATTAGAAATCATTATGTCCAGGCTTGACCATTCAGGACTAGGTATGATGTATCTATAATCTATTTGGTAGTGGACCAAAGTGATTTGACAGGTCAAGTGATACCTTAGAACAAAGTGTTGTGTCAAAAAAATCGAGAGCATTTGTTCAGTGAATGATTGTCTGTTTACTTTATTGTCGAAGTTATTTCTAAAGCCCTGATAGATGCTACAATAATAGTCCTTACTAATGTCTACATTTCGTAGGTGTACACGAAAAATGCGACATAAGGGAATTTCAACTATAGGTATCCCAGAAAGTTTCGATGTTCTTTGTCAAAGGTCGACCCATGTAAATAGCCTATAACCAGTTTGCGCCTTAATTAGTGTTTTTAAGCTGCCCCATTAGCAAAACTGTGAAATAAGTAGGTATGAACTATTTATTCATCTGAATGTTTTATTACATTCATCTAATCAATTCAAAAATACATGTCAATATGATTCAGAAGCGAGCAACATCATTTCGCTAAGTGACATTTCAACCTGCGAAATCACTTTGAACAATTAACTCATAGGGTTATAGATATTGCTAAAATAAGGGTCACAATTTTTTGCATACAGTGCATCAGGGGCACAGTAACACATATATTGTATAGACAATATTATAGTATCTGTGATAAGATGTAAACTTGATAGGCTCTCAGGATTCATGGCATACTAGAGGGTAACGAGATACTTGTAGCTAGTGAGGGCTAAAGAGCATATTACATTACTCTGTCGGCAGGGCCCTGTCTGACTCACTGTCTCTTTCTAGTTGTTCCATCATGAGTGAGATCATGCCCTGCCGACAGCGTAATGTAATAAGCTCTTAAAATTGTAAGCAATACAAATCACATGATTATAAATGTGTCATCCCTACCAACAAAAGTTTTCAATATCCAGTTGTTTTAAGTTGTGTTAAATTAATCAGGCGATTTAAATTGTGTTCATATCGTGCAGGCTGCTGCAACTTGTGTTCATATCGTGCAGGCTGCTGCAACTTGCGACAAATAATGATAATGATACAAGAAAATAGGTACTTTGTAAAATGTGTTACTTTTAGAATACTGGACTTGACTTCATATCCAATCCATCTAAGATAATCATTTAAAGTACACTGAACATTTATCAGACCTTATTTGTAATTGGGTAGACTGGTAAGTACTAACTCAGGATGTAAAGAGAGAGGACTCAAGATACTACTTGCAAGTGGGAGTGGAATGGATGATCTTGGAAACGAACAAGCAGGCAATGTCAATAAACTTTATGAGTAAGATAAAGTAGCACAAGGAAATAAAACAGATGAAGAATTAAAGTGCGAGGATGATGTTAACTTGTAGTGAGTCTTTTGGTGTAAAGTTTGGAGAAGTAGACAATAGGACATTCGAACAAGTTTGCATGTAAATACAGTCACGCACGGTAGACACTTACCATAAAAGCTTTCAGAGGTCAATCCAAGTATTCAATACACATCACGCAATTATCAATTCTTAGTCCAACCATATCTTAGTTAGTATTACAGATTTACAGCACGGCGAAATAATCCAAAAATTACCACTTGTCTTCTGTCAATCACTGCGAAAATGGCGACACATTTACAAGCAAAACAAGATGAAATTACCACGAAACCCCCAACCCAAGAAACAGACGTTTCACTAAAGTCCTTTTTACTTTCATTTGTGTGATTTGAGTACAAAGTACATAATAAAACTGTTTATTTACAGAAAAATATCCTCTAATTTCTTTCCGACACACACGCACACACCTAAAGAAATTACAAGACCGAGATCCGAGCGAGACCGAGACAGATTGTTTTTCTATCGGACTTCCGGTGTGTTCATGGATAATCATTTTATATTCTCGGTTTGCACGAGCTTCATATCGTGAAAGATGAATCAGTCGGTCTACGAAACAATAACTTTTACTAAAAAATACAACGCTCCTGGGCCTGGGGGCCTTGCTCAGAACAATAATTGTTCTGAGGGGCCTTGGGGGCCTATAAAAAAATAATAATAATAATAATCAATAATATCAACTCTTAAAGCAGCAGTGTTGCTGGATAATCGATTATCAATTAATCGATTAGTAGGTACCTAAACAATCTAACAAATCGATTTTGTCGATATAATCGATTGGAACGATACTATCGATTCTCATACTTATACCAATAAAATCGATTATAATCTTCATTCGATTAGTCAATTATAATTGCTGTTTCTGATAATTAAATCGATTATCGATAGTATCGATGGTGTGAAGCAAAACAATATAATCGATAAAATCGATACTATGGACACAATTGATTAAATCGAGGTATCGGTTTAGATTATATTGTTACGTTACAGATTACACAACAATATAATCAAAAGATACCTCGATTTAATCGATTGTGTCGATAGTATCGATTTAATCGATTCTATCGTATTGTTTCTCACCATCGACTAATCGATTATAATCAATTTTATTGGTACAAGTATAAGAATCTATAGTATCGATCCAATCGATTATATCGATAGAATCTATTCCAGATCGATTTGTTAGATTATTTATATGTACTTATGAGAATCGATTAATAAACGATATACGATCGATTATCTGGCAACACTAAGCAGGCTGACATTACAGACGGGCAACAAACAAACAAGGAAGAAAAATCCCAAACGGGCGCGGCGCGGTGGCCCCACTTTCTCAACTCGTTTGCTCAACTAAAAGTCTTCACAAAATAAAAGGCCCGTTTTGACACTCACGCCCGCCCGCCCATGAAGTTTTAACCAAAAAAATAAATTCTCACGGTTTTGCAATACATACTTTAAATCAACTTTGGCGTAATGCTAACCCAGGCTCGCATTGCAAAAAACGGCAAAAATGGATATGTCCGTGTCAATATGTGTAACGCTCTGTCTCTTTCTTACAAGGCGAACATTCGTCGGAACATATTAATGTATCAAAGCTTAGATAAAAAAAAACGGCCAAAGGTGCAAAAGCCACAGATTCACACTCAATGTCAAAGTGACAGATGTCCATCTACCCCCCGTTCCGAGTCACGCCAAAATCGATTACATCGTCTACGAAGCCGTTCCGAGTCAGTTTACTTATCTCAATGGTTTACATCAAGGCCCCTGGCTAAGGCTCTATGGTTGTATACAAATTCGGTCCCTTTCTTTGAATTTGCCCCCATTGAAATTGACTAAATAGGAAAGTAGGATTTTTGGTTCCAATGACGTTAAACGGGCCTTCACCTTCATGTGACATCAGGAACCGTGTACTACTCAACTTGTTCATGTAATGAACGAATGAATAAAAATCTATTGGTTTTGACCCCATTGAAACAGCCTAAATTAAAAAGTTCACTTTTTGCTCGTAAGTGACGTATCTTAATATGCTTTTTAATTTTATTGGACTTTCTAAACTATCAACTGTCATGTCACTGTCAGTATTATTAGGTAAAAATAACCACGAATTATTTTGAAATCATGTATCAGTTAATAGAAAAGTTCATTTTATTGTGTTTCTTGGCTAAATTATCGTCAATCTATCTCCACCCAATAATCAATAAAGTCTTGTGCGTAAGTGGCTGTAAGTGCCGCGTATGAATCAGGAAAAACCATACGGGATACATATTATTTCAATCGGTGAGTTTAGCCCAGATTTCTAATTGATATCTTCCTGGACCTATGGTGGAAACACGTAAAACCTATAAACTTTATAAATCATCCATGGTTTCCTACGCTGGAGTTATCTATCTCGTCCTTTATCAAATTTCTGAAATGGTTTTATTCCGAAGTATTGTCGATAGTGATGGGGAACAAGATGACATCTTTTGTAAATATCGATAAATTTATTCCAGTCAATTCATGGTCTTCAGAGTTGACTTTAGATACATAGTCATACTACATACGACTTCTACATCACACATACACAGAGAGGGGCACTGGAAATTTTTCCGAATAACTGAGTTTGGAAAAATTCGAAAAGTTGGAATTATTCTGGAATTATTCCGAATCCTTCCATTTGGGTGGGAAAATAAGTGTTAATATTGGAAAAAATTGGTTGCCTGTAAAGTCGGTATACGGGCGAAAGTTTTACGTGACAACGACTTTGAGTGGTAAAATAATTTTAATGTGAATATTCATTCGTATAGTAGGAAGAAGGATGAAATAATAGTAACAATTTAAATCATTTATTTATACAAAGAATTATATTTAAAACATTAATTTATACAAAGAATCTCGCACTGAATTTCATATTAACAAAATTTTATTTTTACCTTTACACATACATACGTATTTATATACAAATATACATACAATAACTTGCAATACATTTATGTCTTAGTCATTTATTTCATCATGTTATATTATCAGTCTGAAATTATTTACCTTTGCTGTTTGAATTGTTGCGATGGACGAAACTACCTTCACATTATCACTACACAATTGTTTTACAATTAACTGGCAACGTGTAAACTTGTATGCAGGCGCCTAAGCGAAATAGAAGCGCAAGACATGAACCGGTGTGTATGCCTATCTCTCTCACTCTCTCTCTCTCGCTCTGTCTCTCTCGCTCTTAGGTGGGCTAACTGTGCTCGAGTGGAAGGGACGCGTGCCTTTCACTTTTTATGTCTGTCTCTCTCGCTCTTAGGCGGGCTAACCATGCCCGAGTGGAAGGGACGCGTGCCTCTCACTCGCTCTCATTGTGAGCGCATAACGTGAGCGGAGCGTAACGCAGTTTCTTGAAGTGTCACCCGGCAAACCAATTTATAAGACGTTGTCACGTCAAAATTAAGGTGTTTTGAAAAGAAATCGAATTAAAACCTGCACACGTCGATAGAAAACTACTATACCAATATTTTATGTCATGAGGATTTTTTTCCTAAAGCGTCCCATAAGCGAGATATTTGATATCAAAGAGTGCCAAAAGTTTATTTTTGCAAAATCATTCACTCAAATATCTCGCTAATGTGACACTTTAGGACAGATTTCTTTATGACATAATTTTTGGTATAATAGTCTTCTATCGACGTGTGCAGGTTTCATTTCGATATCTTTTAAAAGCACCTCAATTTTCCCATATTTACACAAGTTTGATGGGAAAATATGTGTAAATCGTCTAAAATAAAGGTGTTTTACAAAGATATCGAATTTAAACTTACACAAATCGATAGAAGACTATTAGACCAACAATTTATGTCATGATAAAAATCGACCTAAAGTGTCACATAAGCGAGATGTTAGAGTGACCCCAGTAAAAAATGGCAACACTGGTCAAAAGTAGTGACCCCTGTCAACAAAGTGAGAGTTGTCAACAATGTTAAGTAACATTATCACCAAGTCTTAAGATTTAATGATTTTGCAAAAAAAAGCTTTTGGCAATCTAAAATATCAAATATCTCGCTTATGTGACGTTTAAGAAAAAAATCACATTATATAAGTTGTTGGTCTAATAGTCTTACATTGATTTGTGCAGGTTTCAATTCAATATCTTCGTAAAACATCTTAATTTTTCCATATTTACACATATTTTCCCATCAAAATAGAAGGATTTGGAATAATTCTGGAAGGATATCGGAATTATTCCAAAAAGTGGAATAATTCCGTGTGATTGCCCATCTATGCTCATACATTAAGAGAAAAGAATTTGGTTTAATAAAACGCTTTTGTAGTTGATGCCCTTAAATAAATCAAAGCTGTCATTTTGAGATATTTCTCATACCGGACAGCAACTGTCAGCAACCTAATAATACGGGCCTAAGGTTTTGAAACCAGATGTGCTAAATTATCTTGTATTATCTTGATTACAGATTCCAACCTCGAGATAAAGTTAAAACTATTTCCCAATAAAGTATGTCTATTGTCTCTATACATAGAAGCTTTTCTGTTATGTTGTACAGGTTAATTTGACAATAAATAAATAAAAAAATAAATAAAAACATTTTACCGTCGAAAAACACGATACTTCATAGGCGTGTTTTGACACTGACAGCTGTCAGAGATCACCCTATGTTGGATAGAGTATAGTTATTGTTCAGAGGTTTACATTGCACAAAACGATGCATTCGTAGACGCTATAATCGATTATGGCGCTGACGGCGATGTCACGGAACGCGACCCTATAGCACAGATAATCTTTGTCCTTTCCTTACTATTTTCTTTCACTTTCTGATTTGTTATTATTCGTGATCGTCGTGAAATAAATATGTACATACATAAAATGTGATGTTTAGTGAAGAATTCCATACAATAATAGAGTCTAAAATGTCGCTTATAAACGAGCCAGTTTTAAATATAATAGTCGTCGGGTTCCATCACAAAAAGGGATGCCAAGTAAGTAGGCGTCAACTGTCCTCACTGTAAATCAATAATGTTTACACGGTGCGGTGGCATTGTTCATGAAAATCTACCTAAATTAGTCACACGGCTCACAAGATTAGTGCTTAACGTTTGATTAGAAACGGGTTTCTAAAAGTTACACGGCGTACGACCAGGTTGTCTCACGGCGAAAAATTTTCTAAGTTTTTTTTTCCCTGGCGCCCCCTTATCTACACTCTAACCCACATGCTTATAATTAATTCTGTTTCCTGAATTCCCCGGTTTCTGATTCCTTCGATAACATGGTGTTCTTAACCGTCTTGTGCTCTGATATCCCAGGACATAATAAATTCCAATAGCTGAAAAAGAACCATTTTGACATAAGAAATAAGCCAAATTATAGTTTCTTCTAGAATTTTCAGTATATAATGTTAATTATTCTCTAATGATATCAGTGTACTTGAAGTGTCTCCTAGCTTTCCAAAACTTCTGAACAAACATACTTCTATACGTAACTGTCTGCGGTAGGCTTTTGAAGCGAGTGACACTGCATCACCCTTATTTACTGGCGGATAAAAGCGGTCACAGTGGCACTGACGCCACGTTAGCGTCCCTGCACTCAAATGATGTTCCTTATCCGCCAGTAAATAAGGGTAACACTAGAATGGCCATCTTTAGGTATTTAAAATGCACACTATAATACTAAATGCTGTTCATCAGTCAACTCATGTCTACCATTATTTCAGGTGGAACACTGCTACCCCGAGCTAGTACCAGGTCGACCCACAGAGCTACCTGCAGCTTGGAGACACCTGCCGGCCCTGGCATTACCTGACGGCTCGCACAACTACCTCTCCGATACAATCTTTTTCCTATTACCTGGTCTTACTGAGCCTGCCCATACAGTGTATGCTGTTTCATGCTTCAGACAAATACCTTTGGAGGTAAGATTGTGTATGAAGTTATGTAGCTAATATACATTATGTACTACAGCCTACAGGTGTCACAATAGACTGTTCTATCTTATGGCCGGCATACACAATCAAGCCTATTGTCAAATTGGCATGACGATTGATTTGACAAACGATTCTGTCAAATCGGCTTGATCAAATAGTTCGTCAAATCAATCGTCATGCTGATTTGATGATAGGCTTGATCGTGTATGCCGGCTATTAGCAAATAGAATGTAATGCCTGGGATTTATCTGTCTCACAACTGCCTCCCTGACAAGTTGCATTCAGTAGCTTGCTACAACTCTCAGAAAACATATGCAATTTGACATTTTCCATGCACAGTAACATATGTCATATTGCATAGCAAACAACTCAGTTATTGTATACATTATCTTAGCATTGATTGTAGTGAGTCATAAGTTGTCAACTGCTGCTTGTCTAAGGGGGCTGAGGCTCAATTGTTTTCACACTGTTTTCAGCAAGTAGTTCAGAAAACGGAAGACATGACGCGAAGCTCAGTACAGAAGAGTGTGTGCATAATCTGCCAGTGTCCGATGTTTGGCCGGCTGGCTATTAAGATGGAGCTAGTGGTGCGAGCCTGGTTCCTTCAGGGAGACTTCTCCCAGACAAGACTGTTGGAGGATGCTTATAAGAATCTAAACACTTGCCCTGTGCAAATGGAGCAGGCATTGGAAGGTATTGCATTGTTTATCTTAACTGGTTGTGGATTTGAATAAATATATAAGTGAGCAAAGTTGTAAATGTAGGCTTCATAATAACGTGGGAAAAGAATCTCCCGTTTTTAGGGTTCCGTACCCGAAGGGTGCCAAACGGGACCCTATTACTGAGACTTCGCTGTCCGTCCATCCATCTGTCTGTCTGTCTGTCTGTCACCAGGCTGTATCTCATGAACCGTGGTAGCTAGACAGTTAAAATTTTCACACATGATGGTTTTTTTTGTTGCCGCTATAACAACAGATACTAAAAAACAAAAGAAATTTAATAGCGGGCTCCCATACAACTAACATGGTTTTTTTTGCTGTTTTTTTATAGACAATAGTACGGAACCCTTCGTGCGCGAGTCCGCCTCGCACTTGGCCGGTTGTTCCTGTTTCGTATTTATACTTACCACCTTAAACCTTCTGTCTGTCTGACCAATCAGTGGAGTTTCATTGCCATTTTTCTCCCACAATGGTAGAGAAGATTTAAGTACTTTTATTTAGGTATATTTGCTTAACTTATTTATATCTATAAGTCTGGTATTTATGTACGTATTGTTAAGTAGTTTATTGTTTTATCTTATTTAATGTTGTGCACATGGGTCTACCTGTTGTTAAATTATTTCCTGTCCATCCTAGGTTTGCTGGAAGAAATCTCTTAATAGAGATAAGCTCGCCTTTGTCATGTGTTGTCCACTTTCAATTGTAAAATGTGTTATTTTGTGCAATAAAGTATAAAGAAAGAAGAGGCAAAAAATTAGGTGTTAATAGGCTAATTTGTAAATATCTACAGGTTCGTACAGTTCTTTTGTTAATCATAATAGATTTTGCTGAAGTTATATTTGTCTTGCAGGTCTATCATCCCAGCGCGTGCTGGACACGTGGCGGCACAAGGCGCTGCTGCTATTCAAGCTGCTTCTCCTCCGGCGCCGCGTGCTGGTGTACGGCGCCGCGGCGGGCCCGCTGTCGGCTGCCGTGTTGTCGCTGCTGTCGCTACTGCCGCAGTGTGTGGAGGCGGGGTTGGGGCAGGCGGCTAATGTTGAGTAAGTTGTACAATATGCCATTCGGTTTCAGTATAGTATTACGGACTCAAACTGTGCTTGAGTATTGAGTAACATAGATAACCTACCCTAACCTAACAATACAGCAGAAAGTTTGTTGGGTAATTTAGATTTTATCATTTTATTAAAAGTTTACAAAATTATAAATGGTTCCTTACTCCATAGCTGCGGCGATGGGCTAGTCCCCTGTCACGCAAAATAACTATAGGAGTATTGAATAACTGGCTAAAAGGTGCTCATCCCATACAAATTAGAATTAGTAACCCTTCGTAAAAAAAAAGATGGCGTGAGGAGTAAGATTGGTACTTTAAACACCATGGTTTCGGTTAACATACTTCTAGGTGGCGCTAATCTAAGAATAAATCCTATAAATTAGCGCCGCCGTGGTATTTGCAATTTTTCGATGGTGCTGCACCAAGCGATAATGGCCTCGAACTAAACGAAGGAACGAAGCTTCCATAGCATCTCAGTTTACACCGGTGTCATATTTTGTTCTAGGTGGTCTATCTGTATTAGTATAATATTATAGTATCTGTGCTAAAAGGCAGATTGTTCCTCTGCCACCCTGTACGGGAAAAGGCGTGATGCTTTGTTCTAAATTAAAACAAGTAGATAAGATAATTGAAGTTTTGATTTTGCCTCCTCAGTGCTAAATGTTGGCCCGTGTTGTCCGCAACAAAGGATGCATGCCTTAATGCTAATTTGAGTAATATAAGATCGAGCCATATTTCACTACGACAGCCAGAGTTAGTGCCGATATGCGTGAAGTGGAAGTTGTGAGCAAGTGGAGAAATTGTCAGAGTTAAGAGACCGGCGACCGCGTGAATTTCCCATACAAACGTAATACAAAAATGATTTGAATTTGAGAAATAGTTTAACGTATTTAGACTGTTAATCGGATTTATACACTGTTTACACAGGTTCCTGGTCTGTATACCAGGGTTCCTCTTCAACCAATTTAAAAATATTTTTAAGTAATTTGAATAAGAACCTTGGTATACGACCAGGAACCTGCGTAAACACTGTATAAATCCGATTAACAGTCTAAATGCTTTGAAATAGTTCTCAAATTCAAATAATTTTTGTATTACGTTTGTATGGGAAATTCACGCGGTCGCCGGTCTCTTAACGACGTCTTTTCTTACAGGTTATCAAGACCATTATCCCCACTCCCTACCACAATACCGGACGACAATGAAATCATAGAAGAAGGCATCGAACAGAATGAAACCGAACCCTACATCAACGGGTCCGACCAGACAGTTGAGCTGCTGTCACCAAAGGAGACTTGCAATCTAATAGACGAGAAAGACAGAGTCAGTCGGCAAAGCTTTGACGAAAACCTACTCGCCGACACAGTCGATAAACAGGAGCTGTCACAAAGCCGAGATAAGTGTCATAGTGTCGGCGAAAAGTACAAGATACAAAAGGTTGTAGAGCCGCAACAAAGCCCAACTATGGCGCGTGACATGAGTGTAGACGGACTGTATAACTTGACCAGTCAAATAGACCAATCGGAATGCGGATTTCCTCTCCCGTTATTCGAAGACGGCTATCTCTGCCTACCGTACTTATCGCTACAATACATGGATCTGCTATCCGACCCAGCCGTGCAAGCGTTTTTCGTTGGCGCCTCGAACGTGCTTTTTAAACAGAAGCGGCAGTTGTTTGACGTGCTTGTCGATTTGAACGAAATGCGAATAGAGACCGCCGACTTGGGGTTGAGAAGACAGTTGACGCTGGGGACTGAGGATCTCAGGTTCGCAGACCACGTGGTTCGGTATGCGCCTACGCAGGGAGACGCGTGGATCCGCGACCAGTTCACCAGCTACTTCATTTATTTACTTAGGACTTCGTTATTACCAGGTAACTGATTTTTAGGGTTCCGTACCCGAAGGGTGCCAAACGGAACCCTATTACTGAGACTTCGCTGTCCGTCTGTCCGTCCGTCCGTCTGTCACCAGGCTGTATCTCATGAACCGTGGTAGCTAGACAGTTGAAATTTTCACAGATGATGTATTTCTGTTGCCGCTATAACAACAAATACTAAAAATCAAAAGAAATTTAATATTAAGGGGGGCTCCCATACAACAAACGTGATTTTTTTGCTCATTTTTGCTCGATATTGATAATGGTAGCAGGTAGACGCTTAAAATGTTCACAATATATTGAGTATATTATTTACTTAAAAAATAAATAATGAAATTAAAATTAAATTAATATTTAGGGGGGGCTCCCATACATATTTTTTTTGCGGTTTTTTATAGATAATGGCACGGAACCCTTCGTGCGCGAGTCCGACTCGCACTTGGCCGGTTATTTTGTTTCGTTTGCTGTATAGATATCCTATGTACTTCATCATAAGGAGTTTAAATAATACGGTAATTATTTCCCATGTAAGAATAAATCTAAGAATGCATGTCCGAGGTAGATACCCAAAACGCTAAACGAGAATCGTCGATTCGTCGATAATTCAATTTGAAATGTTGTGTTTTCTACTCAGTTGGTCATTTGACTACAACACCATTGTAAAATGCTTTACTTACACCTGCACATGACTAGACTATCATGTTTTTAACCGACTTCCCAAAGGAGGAGGTTTACAATTCGTCCGGATGTTTTTTTTTTAATGTATGTTCCCCGATAGCGCCTAGACGGATGGACCGATTTGGAAAATTATTTTTTTGTTTGAAAGGGTTTACCTTCCCATTGGTCCCATTGACACCAGGTCAGGATCTGATGATAGGATCCTGGAGAAATCGAGGGAACTCTTCAAATATTATAGGCAGACCTATAGTGATTTTTGTGTTTTTCATAATAACTCGTGCAAATGCACATGGTAAGCATAATATTGTGATGCGGAACTGCTGATGAAGACCACATATGGCCACCAGAACTGCTCAATACTAGGTACAAATACAATGCGTGGCTGATTGGCAGGCAATGCATATCCTAAACCGGTGGACCTAGAGTCATGAAACTTTGTACAGAGGTTCCTTAGTAGCGTGGGGTAGCACTGAGATGGGATTTGACAAAATTAAGTCCCCAAGGGGGGGGGGGTTTATAAAGTGTAACAGTTTGTATTAAACTCAATCTAATCAAATTTGTTTGTGGAAGTCGGTTTTTTCTAAAGTTTACTTTTTTTTCAATTATATGAATGTACGTTTCCCTAGAGGGCAGCCGTGAAATAGAACCGTACAACGCGCAATTCATGGCCGCTTTCAAAGCCACCCCGGCCTACGACACGTGGCTGAACAGCAATGTGGGCGCGTCTGAAGCATTCACCAGCCTTGCGCCCGCGCACCCCTTCGCGGGGCAACTCTCTGTGGCCGATATGAAGCTCAGGTTTGCGCAGTGAGTCACTTGGATATTTCACTTCGTTGTTTTACATGACTAATGTTAAACTGTCCGGTATGAGCTAATGAATTAACAGCGCAAGAGTAGGCTTCGATTGCCAAATTCAATTCAATTCAAAAAAAATAATTGAACATAAAATCATACATATTACTTAGTCAACGTCAATATAATATTAATATTTTTGTATACTACCGCCCGTTCGGAAGTTGTGGGCTTAGGGATGGAGCAAAGAAGGGCAAGAAACTCCCCCAAAAGCATACGAATTATTAATGTCCTTCTCTTCACGATTTACCAGCTAGGAAAAGTTATCCAGTCCAGTCAGCGTCGGTACTGACGCACACACAAACTAGATAACCAGCCTTCACCTACCTTCACTTGCATCACCTACTATACCATGGCCGCGCTACTTTTCACTCTATCTTACTTGTGGGAGGGAGATAGAGTGAAAAGTAGATCGCATTCTCTCAGCGGCAAGAATATACACCATAAACGCGCCGCCCACTGCACAGACAAGACGACTGGGACAAAGCACGAGACAGACAGAACGACATGTCTTCTGTCTCTGTCTCGTATATCTTGCCGGTGTCGTGTCGCTGTCTTGTCTGTCCAGTGGGTATCCTTACATAATTAAGACCATATAGTCTATTCGTGATAAGAATGCAGTTAAGTCCAGCGGCCTAGCCACACCCCGTAACCAATCAAATCGTTTCCAATTATCAAGCCAAGTTCACAGTGACCAGTTGAAGGTAAACTTTCGAACGCGAAGGTTGTGTCCTATCCTGTGAGTGTGTGTTAACAGATTTAAATTTAAATTTCACTGCATTCTTATCACGAATAGACTGTAACTACTAGCTCGCCCGTCCAAATTCCACGGCGCGCGATTTTCAACCTAAACATAAACATTTACATACAGGCACATACATTGCTTCTGGCCCCACACTAGGATACCCTGTGTCGTCCCTATCAATATCGAGAAAAAGTTCTAAACCTATGAAAAACAGAACAATAGATTTGGATTTTTGTGGACGCTGTGTGAGTGCATTATCAATCAATTCCAGCACAATGTCAACGACCGAAGGCGGGCGTAAAGTGACCGCAGCCGTGGCGAGCACCGGCCGCGCAGTCGCCACCACATCCAGAGCCGTCGGCGGGGCGCTCTCCCAAGCCCGCGGAGCTCTCACGGGCTGGTGGTCCTCTCTCACCGCCCCGCCGCAGCCCGAGACTGAGACGGCAGAGGCCACGGAAGACAAGCTGTCGTCCTCTGATGCAGAGGAGGCGGCGGTCTACGAGGAGAGGGGAGGTGAACTGGATAAGAGTTTGGAGGAGAGAGGTGTGAGCAAGATCCGAGTGGTTTGATGATGGTGGTTGTAGGTGGAGGGGGTGGTTCATAGGGTAGGTTTTGTAGTTTATTACTGCAGTTCAAATTGATTTTAATTTCATCAATAATGAAGGATAGTCTTTACCGGCATTTGTACTTACCGCCATTGGTCCCTTTTTTTTCCAGTTTATAAACTTTATCAGTGAATGTTCAAACCAGTAACTATTTTTACACTTGTCGCCCCGCAGTATACGAGCAAATTACTAAAACCTATGATGAACTAGCCCCTTAGGATTATTCAGTGATATTAGGTCGCGTTCCGTGACATCGCCGTCAGCGCCATAATCGTGACTCGGAACAGGGGGTTATTCGTTCTGTTCTCTGCACACCATAATTTGTAAGACGGCGTTCTACTTTGGTGGCCGTAGCATGTGAGATTAGATTAGAATAAGTGTAATAAGTTTGTGATGATATTAATTTAATTATGCACTATTTTAATTTAGCACCAAAACTTTGTTTTGAGATGTTAAAATGTTTGTACGACACTTCCGATATTAGTTGTTAAATAGTGTAAATTTAATATTGTATATTTTGTTCGGAATATGTAGATAACTATAGTAGCCTTTGATACTGCTGTAGCACTATAGCGTGTGATAGTTGGATCTAGTTTGTTGATGATTATGAAAGTATAGTTTTCACAAGAAACAAAAAATATAGCGAATGTCGTTCTACTCAACTACGAATGTCGAAGTATTAAAAAAAATTGTCTAATGCTTAAGTTGAGCAAATTATTATAAAGTAGAATTTGCTCTCTGAACTCTTATAAATAATTGTGGATTTGTTATTAAGTATTATAATTTTTATATTTTGGCAATGACCTTATTTTATTGTAAGTTAGAGAGCATCTAATATATTGTAATCACTGTCGTTGACTATTTAATTTCGTAGCT
>OY735257.1:7539031-7606866 GCA_963457715.1 Argyresthia albistria | reverse complement strand
ATGGAGCTGAGCTGATGCTGAGACTAAAAAGTTAAAAATAAATTAAAAGTAAAAAAACATTTTTAAACAAAGCTTTTATTTAATGCCCTAAAAAGAAGAAAATAAAATTTCAATTCAATCAAATGCGTCATTTTATTACATTACACAATTTATACGATATAAAAGCTTGTTGCGAGATTTACTTGTGTAGACTTAATTAGGTGGGTAGGCACCTATTTGCACAGACTTGGAGATAAATCCCGCAACAAGCTTTTATATCGTATAAATTGTGTAATGTAATAAAATGACGCATTTGATTGAATTGAAATTTTATTTTCTTCTTTTTAGGGCATTAAATAAAAGCTTTGTTTAAAAATGTTTTTTTTACTTTTAATTTATTATTTTGTGAAGCATGTTGATTGTAAATAAGTAGTTAATCAAATTGCTCTTCATATTTGTATGATTGCTTGATTAAGGTTGTGCTCTACCTTAATGAGTCCTTCCTACAGCGAACGCGCGCGGCTTTATCGAAATGAAATTAAAATAGAATTTAGATTTCAGATAGTCACATTCACAAAACCTAAGATATGAAATTATTCAAATATAGGAGTAATTTTATTTTAGTTGTGCATTTAACAGACTTCTGATATTTTAATCAATTACCTTTCGTAATAGAATAATTACTAAGGTACCAAGGTATTTCAGTTGGGAGTTCTTGGTGTTGCTGTATTGATGCGGGCCCTAGCTACCTAGCTAGACGTATATTATTATCTTCGGTAAATAATTCCGGTTGCAGGCACTAGGAAGCGTACAGTATTCAAATTAAACAGTTCTCTTGTTAAATCACACATCAATTAAAACCAGAGAGCGGAGCATTGTCGGCATGCAACTGTTAGAATGTTATCAGCATCATAATTAAACACACGAGCCAACACTGGGAGATCGCCGCAACACATCCACTCTAGCGCAGACCGTGTTAGAATGTCGACGAAGAGCGAAACCATGGAAACCGGTGAAGTGGTGGCTGTGCCGGCGCGCCTCCCCGGGCGGCGCCGTCACGGTGAACCGCGGTACGGCGAGGTGTCCGGCGGACAGCGGGCCGGCGCCGTGTGCGGCGTCGCGCGGCAGCTGCACGTGAAGGAAGGAGGTGCGCCGCCGCTTAGGCGGGGGCAGCGCCCGCGCCATCTCGCCGGCGATGCTGTTGCTCTTGGTCCGCGGCGGCGGCGGCTGGTCGCGAAGCTCCGGGCCCGGCGAGGGGGACGCGCTGCGCTCCGTGTCGCTGGAGGCCGGCGACTCGGGCACCGCCGCCAGCCGGTCCGGCGGCCGCGCCACGTTCCTCGGCGCGTGGAGGTTCGCGATGAGCGTGCGGATCGAGCCGTACTCGGCGCTGGAGTCGGGCCGCGACATGTCGGCGCCGGCATGCTCGGCGCACTGCCGCTCCCTGCGACACACGAGCGAGCGTGACCGCGCGTCGCCGCGAGGGCGGGCGGGGCGGCTATTTGCGGCGCGGGCGGGCGGGCGGATGAATGGACGCGGTACGTACTAGCGAGAAGGTGCTGTAGGTTCGCAAGGAGATGCGCTTGATGAGCGCGGAGGCGCTGCGGTGCGGGCGGTCGGCGGGCAGCATGTCTGGCGGCGGCCGGCGCGACTGTGAGCCGGCCTGAGTGCGCCGGCGCAGGCACAACACTCCCCGCCGCAGCCTCCGAGGCTCATCTCCGACTCGAAACACTTCCGACTGTACCCGATTGACCTAATATGATAAGTGGCGTCACCCGCTTGGACGCAACTTATGATATTTGTTTACGATTCGTTAAGGTTCAAATCCAGTTGGGTCATATCATAGTTATAGCAGCTAAATCGACAACTCCATTAGGCTGGCGCATGTCCGAGTTGGCGATACTGATGATAAAAGGAAACATGGAGGAAATAAACGAGTCTATGTTGCATTGTGTGATGTGCATGGTGTGATGGTCTGTTTGTTTGACAATTTAAGTTGAAATTGATAGATGTCATAGTACCCTTAAATCTGGGAATATAGCAAGCTGGAGGTCTAAGTCATTGCAGTGAAATAAAACAAAATACGCAATTAAGAATGAATTATGCTGTGCCCCATTGCTTGGGCAAACGCCACCCCGAGGAGCACACCGTTTCTAGCCAATGCTAGATTGACCTACTCTGGTCCGGAATTGTCCAGTAGCCCTATTTTTTCACTCGTGTGACATAATTATATCGCACGCGAAATATATCACGCTCGACTTGTATATCGCATGATGTCAATTTTCTGCTTTTCTGAATCGTTCGTTTTCGGTGTTGCCATTAAATAAGGGAATGTTATTTTTTTCCGTTAAACGGGAAAAAAAATAAACCGGAAAATACTAATGGGAAATGGAACTTTAAATGCTCTCTTTTAGGAAGCTGAATGACAGTTATTTTGCTTATTATAAGTTAATTGTCAAACTGGTTAACGAAAATTATCTTAATTTCCAAACAAAAGTAAAAAGTTGAATAAAAGACTTCTGAAAAACAACGTAGACAGTCTGACACTTTGTTAACTCATGCCTGACACTTTGTTAACTCATGCCTGACACTTTGTTAGCTCATTGACAATGTTGACATTAAGTTTGATGTATTTGACGTTTATTATACTATACGAATTGCGCAACGAGTGGTCACACTTTCTAGCGAGCGATTCAAAAATAGTGCTCCAGGTTGCACCAAAATCTCCTCGAATCCACGCTAATAACCGAACGAGGATAAATGCTGGAGGATCACAACCGCCTCAAGCCTCATTTCTCGCGAACACTAAATGTAACTTGATCCAGGTTATAAAAATAGAATTAAAAACGGCTAACGGTGGTGGATTTACAGATAACTTGGTCAAATAATTAATATTATCCACTTCTCACTCTCACGCATCTCTCGTTACGTATCTCCCACCTGTCTGGGAGAGCAGACAGTCCTACAGTTCAATTGGCCGCGTTACACAGACGACATGACCAGTCGGGCATACACGTTAACAAGACAGGCTGCGGTGTACTACATGTTATAAATAACATAACAAATGACCCAAACCAGTTTGTTCTTTCGAGTATGTAAAGCCTTATTTGTGAACCATAACAATTTTGTCATGTCATGCCTGTTCCTACCCGAGATGGAAGAGGCACATATGTGAGCCCACGATTATTGATCCCTTCATTTTTATTTATTTATTTATTTATTTATATATTATTTGTTGTTTCACAGCAGTTCACAACGTAAAATGAAAACATATTAAAACAAATTGTGAAATGCCAATAACGAAACAAGACCCTTCAAAAACTTAAAATAAAGTGTCGTTAACCATTAGGTAGAATACAAAGCAAACAATCTATATATATAAAAATGAATTGCTGTTCGTTAGTCTCACTAAAACTCGAGAACGGCTGAACGGATTTATCTTATCTTAGTCTTGAAATGTTCGTGGAGGTCTAGGGAAGGTTTAAAAGGCGAGAAAAAATCGAACAATTTCCGGGAAAACCCTAAAACAGCCCTTTTCTATTTCCCATACAAACGTTTTCTAGAGTCAATCGTTTTCTGGAGTCAATTTGAACTTTATTGCTATTCAATAAAGTTCATATTAAATTATAATCACTCACTGTTGTCTGAGCAATTTAGGTGTGTTCGTAACGTCAAAGAGTCAATTTGCAATTTATTACCGCTGCATAAAGTTCAAAGTTGTACTAAAATATATATACAGAGTGTAACGGAAGGGGGTATCAACCCTGAAGGAGGTGAATGTGCTCATGAAACTCAACAACTTTCCCCGAAGAACATAGGTCGAAATATGAAAAAAAATAATATACGCGTGTAGCACCGTACACGTGTTAGAAGTAAAACTTCTGTAGCTAGATCATTAAGTGGTACCTATACTATACACCTATACCTACCTATACTAAAAGAGATTTAAATTTCCAATTTTGAGATCCAATCTCTGCTTCAAGTTACTTTTATGTTTCAGACGTCCGATTATTTGAAATTATTTTATACTTGTACTTACTTTTAATACGTCATGTCATTTATTTCCCACCATTCCTTATCTACAATTTGTCGCGCTCGTGGTGATATACTTAACTCATTCAATAGTGTCACTACTATTTGCATCTCGCTCAGATTATATACCATCTGACGTCACGTCTTTAAGCCGTCTCGCTCAAATGTATGCATTGCTTTGCTTGTCTCTGTGCCCAGTCCCTTTATTTAATTGATCGAGTACGTATTTTCAACTATTCCAAGTTAATGTGTACCTGCGGGGCTACCATAAGGCTTGCCACTCACCTCAGTCGCGCAGATAAATGACAAAGAAGATGGCTAAATCAATATATGGACGACTGCCCCAGAAATGTACAAAGACTTCTCAACAGCCAATAGCATTTAAATATTCATTCATAAATTTAATTTACTGCGTCTGTAGTTAGTTTGTAGAACTTGAAGAAAAAAAAAATTAAATATAGGTAAATAAGAGTTGTTACTCAATACTCCGTGATTCCAATATGATTCCGTGACCTTTGCCGTCGCTAGAAATAAGCACCATTTTGCAATAACATGCAACATAACGCCATCTAGCCACTCCTCTGGAAACCTCCTGTTTTCAACAGTTTTGCTAGTTGGCAATTGGCAATTATGTTGCATGTTATTTTTAACGATGGCAAAAGTCACTAATCAATGGCGGAATCATAGAGTATGAAGTGACAACTCTTAATTATTTAATCATTTCCTTCAAGTTCTACAAACTAACTAAAGACGCAGTAATTTATGAGAGAATATTTTTAAAATGCTATTAATTGGCTGTTGAGAAGTCTTTGTACATGTCTGGGGCAGTCATTTTGCCAAATTGCCAACTCCTTTCGCGTCTCAATGATGTTTCTCCATAAAATAGCGCGCATTCATTATGATATGACATTAAATTGTGACAAAATACGTGGCTGGGGTGACTGGCGTGCCTTATGCTACCCCCGCTAACCTATACATACCTACTTTGCTAGGATTTTTTAGGGTTACTTCATCGCGAAGCGATGACGTAACTCTTATTTAATTTTATTCTTGACATTTCCTTAGTCCGCCATACGACATACCTCGATTTTGATATTTTACTTCAACATTATTGACTGGCATGAAGCATTAACTTTAAAATTACAAAAGCTTATTAAAATCAAAATCCTATAATTTCAACAGTTATAACAACAATTCAACTTTAAAATATGTATTACAAAAATTACATACAAACAAATAAGCGAAACAATAAGCCATTAAACTTATGGCTCTGTAAGCTGTAGACCTCGCTTTGGCCGTTTACTACAGATAAACATTAAATAGGTAGGTATAACACGTACTTAGTAGCTAAACTGCTAATTTGTGACTTGAACTGCACTATATAATGAAAAGTGGCTTTAGAACAGTTCTAGGTACCTACTTATTGTTTTCAAGAAGTCTTAATGCAGCCATCCATCACATCGGAATTTGCTTGAAAACTAAATATCACATTTGGATGATTCTAAGTGACTTTATGCGATTACTAGCTGCCCGTTGCGCGACTACGCAGCGCGTTTTAGGTACCTATTCCATAGTTACCGGCCACAAAACGATTCGTTCATCATTTTAGAAATCCATATCGACCCGTGTGACATTGATGAAACTCTTTTCTTACAAACTGTATGGATCGCATCGCACAACTGTCAAACATAAGTTCCGGTTCCAACAAAGAGGTTGAACGAAGTAGTTTTTGGTCACGTCACTGGTTTTGGCCATACCGGAAATCAAGAACTCGTGGAAGAATGCTTAAAATAATTTTTATTTGTTAACGTTTCATCAGGTTTTTCTCTCACTAATTAACATTCTTTATTGTACGAATGTATTATTATCTTATCTGATTAGTTAAAAACCGTATTGAAAATAGTTGCGGTTTTAAAAGTCTTCAGCCGACCCTGACGTCACCGATTCCAATTTCCGTTACATTTCTTAGCCACTCGTGATAGCACCCGGCTAGTAGCAATTGAAAAGCAAATATATGAATAACCCACAGTTGAGAGGTTAAATAAATTTTACCCCCGTGCCCCAAGAAGTTTTACTTCAAAAAATATTTGACCCTCCCATAGTAAATCAATCAGCTGGTAGTCAGTTTTGAAATTAATTTATACAAAAGTTTAGGTCTTTTATTTATCGATTGAGGCAGGACGAAGTCAGCCGGGTCAGCTAGTTATGAATAAAGATTACGTTAATGAATGAGTGAGTTGAGTGGTGAACTGCGTCTTGAACGGTGCGTGTGAGTGTGTGTGTGTATGTATGTTGAGTGACCGTGTTTGCTCGTGTGTGATGTTCCGATGGGAATTTTAAAAGTGACGAATCTATAACGTGTGTAAACTTTTGTGTCATATCACGTTGAATGTCCCTGAAATGTGGAAATCATGCATGTATTGCATTTTGTGCTGCTTTGTTACGCTATAATTAACGTCATGTTTCTTTGGCTCCAAGCGAGGGTAAGGGGTCAACTCTCTCTTTCTCATCGTTTGCGAGAAAGAGATGTTACCCCACTTTACCCTCGTTCAGAGCCAAAACAACTTGGTGCACTCGATATGTGGCTGGCATGGCAATCAAAAGAAATCGGCAAGGGTGAAAGAAGAAGGTGGATTTAAAACCATCTGTGGTTACCTGACCAGGACCAATGGTCCTGAGGAACGAAGCTGCACGAAGCATTTTGTTGACACACCATCAGACAATGTTAATTTATGTAGAAGAGCACTTTTCCCAAAAATATCTTTCTTCGAAGCACGATTCGGAAAGTTTCTAAGAGTTCACTGCAGAACCCATGAAGAGTTCAATAGTTTGGCAACCTATAATCTTCCTGGTACACTAAACGCACTAGTATAACCTTAGTTTTTTGTCTACTCCTCTTATAGGGGACAGTGTTTGCAAAGTGTTAGCTTCAAAGTTAATATTAGGTTAGGCGGTTAATCTCCACCGTTTGTATTAGCGAACTGAGATAACATTGGAATATACCGCTAATTATAAATTAACTGCATTGAGACTTGCAAACACATACAAAACACTAGTTCAGAGCGGTAACTATTAGTTATTGTCTTAAACTGTAAAAGTTGCAGCCATTTAATTAAATTAGTCACTTAACAAAATCCTGGCCCTTTTAGAAAGAATTTGACTCACATATCTCACTTTTCATCTCAAAAGCTACTCGTATTTGCTTAAATTCCGGCGCTTTAGTTCACGGCCCAATATTTTTTATAATCCGTTTTATAAATAAGAACTTTGCTAAATAATATGAATAGGACTTGTCACACGACGAATCCAATGAGCCCAAGCTCGATGGATTTGTAATAAGCATTTTAGGGTTCCATAAGCATAACAAGAAGTGAGTGTTTCTATTCCTAGATTTGCTGCACGATGTTATATTATATGTAAGTTACAACACGACCTAATGAAAGGGTATTAAATAACCGGCCAAGTGCGAGTCGGACTCGCGCACGAAGGGTTCCGTGCCATTATCTATAAAAAACCGCAAAAAAAATGTATGGGAGCCCCCCCTAAATATTAATTTAATTTTAATTGAATTATTTATTTTTTAAGTAAATAATATACTCAATATATTGTGAACATTTTAAGCGTCTACCTGCTACCATTATCAATATCGAGCAAAAATGAGCAAAAAAAATCACGTTTGTTGTATGGGAGCCCCCCTTAATATTAAATTTCTTTTGATTTTTAGTATTTGTTGTTATAGCGGCAACAGAAATACATCATCTGTGAAAATTTCAACTGTCTAGCTACCACGGTTCATGAGATACAGCTTGGTGACAGACGGACGGACGGACGGACGGACGGACGGACGGACGGACAGACGGACAGCGAAGTCTCAGTAATAGGGTTCCGTTTGGCACCCTTCGGGTACGGAACCCTAAAAAGTGCCTTTACCCAATTTACTCAATTTATCCAAATAGCGGCAACATACATAAAACACGTAAGTACTTACTTAATAATATTTTTGATTCATGTTTCTGATTTATCGTAGGCCATAACATAAGCGTTGACAGGGAAATATACATACGAAGTCTACTCTGCTGTCGAAGAGGCTATCCAATATACATACGAAGTCTACTCTGGTGTCGAAGAGGCTATCCAATATACATACGAAGTCTACTCTGGTGTCGAAGAGGCTATCCAATATACATACGAAGTCTACTCTGCTGTCGAAGAGGCTATCCAATATACATACGAAGTCTACTCTGCTGTCGAAGAGGCTATCCAATATACATACGAAGTCTACTCTGCTGTCGAAGAGGCTATCCAATATACATACGAAGTCTACTCTGCTGTCGAAGAGGCGATACAATATACATACGAAGTCTACTCTGCTGTCGAAGAGGCTATCCAATGGCTGCTCAAGCTGCCACCCTTGTGAATTGTGATTGCGATGTAGACGACAGCGACCAAACGCTAAATAAATACGAAGAGTTCGGTCAGGCGATGAGTTCAATCTTGTCATATGAGTATGATATTATAAACTCAACCGCATTCACGAAAAAGTAGATCTATTCTCTTGTAAACTGAGTGAATTCATAAGAACTGCACGAGATACTATTTGCTATGATAACAATTAAGTTTTTAGTAATTATAATAGGTACAGGCTCTTCTTTTTTTTTAATAGAAAAGTTACATTATATAACGATCTGTTATATTTAAGGGTATTTTAAGTATGGATATGTTTATCTATCGCATTAGATAAATCCTGTAAAGTTAGATGTAAAGTGGAGAAATAAATAAATAAATTATAATTTATCTAGCCTATCCCTCGTTGGGGACATTTATACATGATTAATACTACTCGGGCGAGTTAAGTTGGCACCTGGATCGTGACGTCATTACGGCGCTAAGGCAAGTTATCTATCTGGACATAGTTTACTCTGTTAGTTTGTTAACATTAGACAATATGTTTAATGTTAACAAACTAACAGAGTAAACTATGTCCAGATAGATAACTACGGCTTAACTAATGCGATTGAAATTGGTCTCTCATTCCAACCCCTTAATTTATCGTTGTATATGAGAAATGTAATAAATGTGGTCTATTACCCGAGCGAGCTAAGTTGGCAGTTTGGCACCTAGGATGCAGTAGGCGATTTTTTGACAGCTATAATTAGTTCTGAACGTTGCCAACAGATGTCGTAGGCGGGACATGGGGTTGGCTTTTATATCGTTTATCCTTAATTTAATTATAAAAAGGTGTTTAATGGATAGCTGGCAGTTACTTTTCATACCAATGCTTTTCTTTTTGCGAGGAAATGCGTCGATTTTCTGGAAATTGAAAATGAAAATTTAGCTTGTGTTTGGTCTTTTCGACGCATTTTTATTTTTGCGTTTCGGTGACAAACATTTTGGAAAATTCAACTTAATTTCCCGGTATAACTACGCATTTCCTCGCAAAAAGAAAAGCATTGGTATGAAAAGTAACTGCCAGCTATCCATTAAACACCTTTTTATAATGAAATTAAGGATGAAAGATATAAAAGCCAACCCCATGTTTCGCCTACGACATCTGTTGGCAACGTTCAGAACTATTTATAGCTGTCAAAAAATCGCCTACTGCATCCTAGGTGCCAAACTGCCAACTTAGCTCGCTCGGGTAATAGACCACATTTATTACATTTCTCATATACAACGATAAATTAAGGGATTGGAATGAGAGACCAATTGCAATCGCATTAGTTAAGCCGTAGTTATCTATCTGGACATAGTTTACTCTGTTAGTTTGTTAACATTAAACATATTGTTAGTTTGTTAATTGCGGAACATTTATCTAGTTACGCCATCCACAATCGGAGTTTCACACCAATAACATTGATCTCAGGAGAGCTCCGTGGTCTAGTGGGTTTCATGCTTGCCTCTCACGCAGGAGGTGCAGGTTCGAATCCCGGTGCTGACCATGCACCAATGAGATAAGTCATTTATCTAAAGTACGTTATGTGGACACTCTAACGGTGATGGAAAACATCGTGAGGAAACCTTCATTACTCCATATCTGTGCGGCGATGGGCTAGCCCCCTGTCACGCAAAAACATGTAATTTATTGCAATAAACAAATTGAATTGAATTGAATTGACTGGAAGTGGGCACAGTTGTTCAGTTGTGCTCTGCCAACCCGTATGGGAAAAAGGCTTGAGGTAATAGAAGCGGTTTTTAGGTGCAACTTATACGCTTTGCTTGTGCGCAACAGTTGGTTTTTATTACCTACGCATTAGGGGTTAAAAATTCATGGGCATGAACTGTCAAAACTGGCCTTTTATTTTGTGAAGACTTTAATTGGTGCAGAACCTGTCATTTTAAGACATTGGGGCCAATTCTCTAGGGCACACACACTAAAAATTACTTGACAATATTAGCTCTGACGCTCTTACGCTGTTGCCATAGATTTCATTTTTGAACTCACTTTTGAATTAGTTCATCAGTACATTAAAATAATTCAAAAGTAAGTTTGAAAATGGAATCTATGGCGACCTCATAAGAGCTGTCGGACTTAATATTGTCAACTAATTTTAGTAAGTGTAACCTAGAGAATCGGCCACAATGTCATTGGTGTAAGAAACACCGGGATATATCAACGCGAATTTAATTCACACCCTTTAATTAAGCTGCGAGGCGCAAGATAGTAAGTCAATCAGCACACTTCCTCATGAGGCCCCGCCCACCGATCGTCACCGGTCAGAGTCCCACTGACAGACAGGGTGGTAAATCAGATGTGTCACGCCGGTTGGCACTGGCACCGCATCGCTGACGTCTCGGAGATGACTGGTAACCGCTACCAGATAATGGCATTCAGTGTACGATTCTGGATTAGTGCCAACTTGAGCCATGCTTGTAGGTTCCAAGTGCTACCAATGGTAAGGGTATCCAGGAAATTGTGTGTCGACTGGACGTGTAGTTAGACAAGGTTTAACGGAAACTCATGAAAAGGAGGTTTTTTTATACACCAAAAAGTGAAGGGCCTATATATCGAAACATTCTCACTTGTACCTAAAAATGTAGACGAAACTGTATTGAAAAGATGGCCGACTTCCACAATTTCGTATGAAATCTTAACATCTAAATATAGGCGTCTTAGGCCTTAGCCAACACTACATACAAATTACTAATAATAGTGTATTACGGAAAGCCCGGGCCCTGTTAACCTCGGTCATAGCCTCGCTGATCTGACATTTAAACATTTAACCCATGGCAATATGGCCTAGGAAGTATTTAGAATCATTTTGTAACTACAAAATACTGAGTTATCTCTGTGGTATCATTGGTTTTAGGCACAATCCAACAAACAAGAACTTGTTTGTCACTTATTAATGTCATTATGAGCAGATAAGGTTAAATAATAATGTATTGGACTGTTGCAAGTACTTCACTCAAACAGTCTGACCGGAAGGGTAATAGTAAGTTAAATTCATAACAATGTGATTATTTATCAAAGACGATACCTAGGAAGCTTATTAATGAATGGAAATATTCGTAACTTTAAACCTAACCTAACCTTACTCTTTAGTCAACCAACTTAGTAACAATAGCAATAAGTCTGCTGGCAGTCTTCTCTTTGATAATTCGTCATGTATTTACCTCATTATGGACAACCTCCGAAGCCGCGTCCCTCACAAACCTATAATAAGGGAACAGGCTGCCATAGCTCCGTGGCACCCTGATAGCCATCATCAAGGGCCGCCTCTCCACGGCAGGAGTGGAGGGTCCACCCCAAAGCCAACCAGACATATCATACACCCACTAGTCCGCATACACTCAACAGCACTCATGATAAACACACATTTCTGCATCAAACTAGTTACTGGCCACAACGCGGACACACTGGCAGTTAAGAAACTGGTGACAGCTTAGCGCGGGTAGATTTATCTTTAATTTTTTCGAAATTCAAAACGTAGGATCAAAAACACGTGGTCCATATTGATCAACTGCAAAACTGGGTACGATGATGGTGGACGAACCAAATGAGGGTACCATACAATACTGTTCTTGTGATTTTATCGAAATTGAAGACGTATGCAAGTAGAGTCCTGGCCAGCAAACATCGGCGTACTGGCGTCTACTTATTTGATAACATTTGATTGGTGAAGAAATGGTATTAAAACTACTATATGAGACACTTATCTAAGTTATCGCAGTGTTTGTCGAGTCCTGCCTGCCTGAACATCACGTTACAACATTGTATTGTTATCTGAAGATATACGATATAAGGGTGTCTTATTTATTTACTCTTTTGATAAGCAAGAATATATTGAAGGGACTGTGCCTGCAACTGTAAGTTTAAAAATAAAACCTACTATCAAACCATGCTTGCAAAAGCAGGATATGTGAGTTTACGTAAATAATTTTACCATAACAAAATACCTATATAAGATAAATAAGTACAAAATCGATCGATCAAAAAATATACATTACATTTTTCTTGCCTCAAGTCAAGCAAGAGTGGAAAAACATACTAATGCCATCTATTGGAGTGTGACAGAACTGTCACTGTCAGTGGCGGGTAACGTAGATCTTTGATGTGATCGAGGATTCTAATCAGCTAGTTCCTAAAAATCACTGCAGATGGCGCAGTTACAGATCTTTCATGTTATAAAATCAATATCTAGATCGATCGGTGCGGTGATAAGATCTGGATTGAAATATATTTTTTTGTATGGTTCATTACAAATATTCTTGTTTCTCTTCAATTTCTAATGATGATTAGGTGAGTACAGAAAACTCATGGCACCAAACATATAATTAATATCAATGCACTTAATTGCATGCATGTTCATTGTATGGCATAGTATAAATAAATAGTCCGTATTTAGTAAAACCAGTAAAACTGTACGTGTACATTCATGTGTCATACCTACATCATACATATTTTATGTAAACAGATATTCTCGTGAAACAATATGAAAATCATTTAAGCATACAAAGTCGGGGACAGAAATAGACAAAGCATATTTAATTAGCAAACCAACTGGAAAAATGTGACCACAAACTGGCTTGCTCAGTCGCGATGTCACGACCTCTGATCCACTCTATAATTGTTAAGATTTAGTTAATTTTAGGAAATACTTTTGTTAAATTAATGTTTAGTTTCATTTAAATTAGGATTTACTTAAATATGTGTGCAATAATTTCATGTTTAAAATAAATAGCTGCCTGGGGCATAATTGAAATAACAGCACCTGCATAATTAATTATGATCAGAATCATCTAACCATTAATCAAAATATACCCTTTAGAATAAAATGCACCCTTTAGAATAAAATGCGCCCTTTAGAATAAAATGCACCCTTAAGAATAAAATGCACCAAGTGAAATTATGCATTGCCATGACCACTTCTTCTGAGACTGTGATTTAGCTGCGTACGAGTCTAATTTAGATGCGCACTGTAAACAATTGACTCCGCAATACTCCGCATCCTAAGTACTCATAAACACGAGTATAACACTATCACGCCCAGTTATGTTAGATACTTTTGTACCTACACGCACAACAATCGTACAAACTTCGTACAAAACTACAAAACTAACACTGCGGTTATGTTAAATACTTCATATAGACACCAAATCTACGGTAAATTTATCTAATAAATAAACTATAATTTAGTTACAGAAACTATCTAACTTCATAAATCCTGCGATTCTGAGTTTCCATCTTGGATACCAATAAAGCTTCTGATCAGTTGAATTTATCACTTTGAGCAAGGTCTAAGAAAAGAAAGACGCATTCTCAGCAAAACTGTAATAAGACCGAAGATAATGGTATACGAGATCATGTTGCTTGTGACAGCAGTCCACTTATCTCTATATCAAAGTACAGATACGCTGGCTCATCTCATCATCTGATACGGGTTCTGAGATCAATTACGTTTTTCTATGTATTGTGTCTTAAAAGATTAGAATGATGTAAAGTCCAGAAGGCTAGAGCTGAGAAATACGTTTGTGTAAAAGCTTTCTTCTGTAGGCTTCGACGAAGTGTGAGACGAGTCTACGTAACTTTCATCTGTAGGCTTCGACGAAGTGTGAGACGAGTCTACGTAACTTTCATCTGTAGGCTTCGACGAAGTGTGAGACGAGTCTACGTAACTTTCATCTGTAGGCTTCGACGAAGTGTGAGACGAGTCTACGTAACTTTCGTCAGTGTAGTTTTCCCTTGTGCACGCATTCAATAGCAATTCTCAGGTACATAAATACAATCGGTTTTCATTAACGCCAGTAGTTTTGTATTGTTTGCATATTATCATATGCAGCATTATGTTTTTCCTGCTATAGGTTTGTATACTTATCAATATGCAATCATTTATCTCAGACATTGATTCTCGTGCAATCTGATCAACACCGGATAGGTACAAGCGAACGAACACGGAGCGACGGATCGGAATTTCAATGTGACCGACAGACTGATACTGATTCTACATAATGTACCGTATGTACCGGACAGAGGTTAACATTATATTATACCTACAATGTGATTGATATGCGGAAATATGCCAGTATTTCAAACATATTTTGCAATTTCTGACTTCTCTTTTTGTAATCATTTGAAAATCATTGTGATTACAGAGTGGCATATCAAAGAATTAGTAATGCTTTTGGGGAGTTGCATTGCATTCAGTAGGCTTGCGTCATTGAGCTAGGTACCATAGGCAAGTAATAGTGTAGTTGTAGTTCAATGGCTTGCGTACCTGCTGCTATTAAAAATAGATACTTTTTATGAACTGTCAAAACTGAGATCAAAACGGAACTTTTGTTCCTGAGTTCTATGAAATAACAACAGAATGACGTCATGTAAAAGTGCCACAAATGCTTTGCCATCTTTTTTTGCACGAAATTTACTATGACTATAACAAATCTGCTGGAAATATTCTAATTCTTCCCCTTACCTATCATCTCCGTCTCCCACCCAACATGGTTTGCTGGAAGAAATCTCTTATTAGGGATAAGCTCGCCTTTGTACATATTTTTTCTATGTTAAGCTATTTTTACTGTCATGTGAGTACAATAAAGAAATTACGAATTACGAAATATACAATTCTGAGAATGTCAAGCCATTTTGTGCATACTACTTCAACTTAAGACTTGTTCCTAGATTGATTGGATTACCTTGAACGCAAGCCTTTGTTTCGTTGTACAAGAGGGGAATAGGCCGTAGTATAACCACAGATAAGTACTATAATATTATACTAATAGTATATTTGGAGTGGCGATCGCCATAATTCTACCAAGAGCTTAACTTTTGGTACTCAACTCAATTTAAACATGATGTCATTATGAACATCAAACAGCGAACGCAAAAAAGGCTATATAATATAGCTTTCCATTGATGGCCTCAGTGTGTACAAGGGGCATAAGTTGTACATATGTATTCATGACTATACTGTGGTCAGCCGGGACTTCACAAAATAAATGTTACAGGTATCTAGTTTCTAGTTTTTTAAGGAAGTAAAATTTAACCCCTTCTCTCGCAGAAGCACACCGCCCGAACGACCGAACTATGGCGATCTATTGTTATACATATAAGATGTGTCGGCGAACCAGTTAAGAATTTTCTTTTGGAGTCGCAATGCAGAAATTATTCTCAAGGAAAACAGAGAAAAAACCAGTAGGTGTATAAAGTTAATGTCTATCAAGTACTCGCTTCGACTTAACAGGGTAGGTACCCTCAAACCATCGAAACTCAAATATTACGTCATTTTTATGCTTAAGTTTTGGCAAACTGCTGGATTGTGTATTTAATCTACTTAGCCTAATAAAACGGCAGTACCTTTAACTTTAATATGTCTAGAATAGATTTTTAAAATAAATATTGCTTGTATGAGCAATAATTATTTTTCTAAAGTTCGAATTAGATTTTCCACGAATAGTACTACAAACTAAGACAAATTATGGGAAACCGGTACAACACAGTTTTATTGAAAAAAAACGTCGGAAAGGTGACAATATGTTCGTCATTTGTGGCAGAACAGATTTTTTATTTTTCTTACTTTACAGTGCAAAAAAAAAGATAACTATGCGAGATAAACACGAAAATTGCCTCAAATAAACTCACTTTTAATAGAGATAAAAGCAATTTAATGACTACCAAACTATTTTTACCTTAAACATGAACTATCACTTTTTCAGAAAAGTGAAGATTAATTTAGAATATTACGACTGTATTATTTTTAATTAATTATTTAAAATTATATAAAACTCGACGCGCGGGATCTCGTGATTCAATCGCAGCCGAGCGCTTGTTGAGGTAGGACCTGTGCTGCGCTTGCTCTGACCGCCTGTTCACGTTCGGAAGCGGCGAATACTGCGACTAAAAACTTTTGATCGTTAGTATTTTACCTTTTGTGTTATGTTTATGTATGACTATTATTGTGTTTGTGTTATGTGTATCAATGAGATGACTATTATTACAATTATTTTAGAAGATGGGAAGAGACGAAAAATTAAGCGAAATAGGGAAAAACTGGAGAAAGCTAGAGAAGCTCTTAGGTAAATTGTATTCTGTTTTTGTGCAATAAAGTATAAAGTAAAGCAAAGTGTAACAGTATTTTATGCTTTCCGTATTAATTTTAGTCATATTAAGTAGTCATGATATTTTTATTGTTACAGACTGAAAAAAGAAAATATGCCAATGAATAATCAGGATTTGGCGTATCCATCAAGCACTAAATTGGATTCAAGAAAGTAGGGATCTTTTACCAGAGTACAACAAATGTAGTCAAAACTCAGTAATACCTAATCAAACTCGGCTCGCTGGTTTGACTCCTACCTCAGAGACCGCCAACAGCGCATAAAGTCTGAGGAGATCTCAACAGACTGGTGTGATCTCTCCGCCGGTGTTCCTCAGGGTGGTATCCTTTCTCCTCTTCTCTTCTCGGTATTCATCAACTCCATCTCTAACGTACTTACTTCTTCTTATCATCTTTACGCAGATGATTTACAAATATACCGACACTTCTCACCTTGTGATGTGAATCTGGCCGTAGAGGCTTTGAATGCTGACCTCAATAACATCAAGAACTGAGCTGCTTAATAAGGGCTGCTGGTCAACCCAGGTAAATCTCAAGCCATGATCATGGGTACACGGCACTCACTTAACCCAATGCAGAAAATGCTCATCGATCCTGTACTGTATGATGGTGCTATAATTGCATATAGCAATAAAGCCAAGAATCTTGGCGTTATATTCGATGAATTGTTGTCCTGGTCACCCCATGTTTGTGAGGTCAGCAGACGAGTCTTTGCGTCATTTCACTCTCTCCGGCGGTTGCAGTACTTCCTCTCTCTTCAGACTAAAATCACCCTTGCTCAGTCTCTTCTATTCCCTTTAATTATTATTTATTTATTTATTTATTTATTTACTGGCATCTAATTACAAACAGAGTTTGATGTGATCAAGACACCACTTAAACCACTGAGGTTTGTGTGTGGTGTTATCTACTCCTTATACAGTTTTTATGTTTAAAAATAAGTAATGTAGGTAGGTATAATTCATGTTCAAATAATTATGGCTATATATTCTAGTTTTCGGGTATAGAATGTGCAATTCTCAAGTTAATTCCCTTGTAATTTTGAAATAAAGTAAGTTTTTAGTTTGTATTTAATGTTTGTCTGCGTGAGTGAATCAATGGTTTGCGAAGGTATGTCGTTAATCAAGCGCGGGATCATGTAAGAGCTCGTCCTATGCGGATGTTTGCTGGGTCGACTATGCGGATGTTTGCTGGGTCAGTGCGAACGAAGAACAACTGAACAAACTCGAACGACTTCAGAACCTCGGGATTCGGTTTGTCTTCGGACTGCACAAATATGACCATGTCTCCCAGCATCGCAGGGAACTAGGATGGCTACCGATTCGTCTTCGCCGTGATATGCACGTTCTATCGTTTCTGTTTAATATTTTATTTATTTATTTATTTATTTATTTATTTATTTTTATTTGGGACATCAACAGCACATTACAGTATAAATATAACATACGAAACAGTACAGTGAAACAGGCCAATAACAGATGTCCACCGACATACAAATATATTCTGAGAAATCCCCGCTATCCCGCTTATATTCGTGAACGCTTTGAGTTTCTTTTCCCCAGTGATAGCAATAGGAGATCCCACACGATGTCTCTTCTCTCGACTCCTCGACATTACACTGCTGCTTATGATCACTCTTTCAGGTTGAGGGCAATTCGGTTGTGGAACGCACTTCCCTGCGCTATGAGGGACAGTCCCTCAATTTTCACTTTTAAGAAAAGTTTGAAAGAACACTTCCTTTCTCTTTCGTGATAGGTATCTTGATTATATAAGTAGATGTATATGTATGTTTATGTATTCTACTCTATTATATATATTTTTATTTTATTTTATTTTATATATATATTCATATTTAGGTCTATGTAGCATTTTTATTGTGTCGATATATTATAGTAGATATATTTAGATTCATTTATCTTCATTTTTTAGTGTGCACTAGGACTATTCTCTCAGAAAATTCTGTCCTATCTTGCCTAGGTTTGCTGGAAGAAATCTCGTTTTAGAGATAAGCTCGCCTTTGCCTATTTACCTTTGTTTTAAGACTATGTATCACATTGTTTTCCGTGCAATAAAGAAATTATGAAATTATATCGCCAAAACTAAAAATATTCGCAACTATTTTTCAATTAGTAATACTAATTATTACTGTAAATATTTAATAAACATATTTTAAATATACCTTCAGCGTTCTTTATCCTTTCTCTACGCTACCTAAGTCGAGTAATTACTGTTTTTCATAGCGTCACGCCTTTTTCCTTGTGGGGTGGCAGAGACACAATTGTGCCCAATAAGGATATTCAATGCTCTTATTTGGTTTTGGAGGGGAGGCAGGGCAGATTATTTTTTTCCTCACGGTGTTTTCCATCACCGTTATAAAGGCCCTTTAATGTAAGTACTTAGGTAGTTTGTCTTATTTCCTGTTTTTCGTACAAACTTGACAACTTGAATGACTGAAATTGTTCCACTGACCATCTTTAGTTACGGGATTAGATTTGAGTTTATGTCCTACATGTACTACACACGTTAGGTGTACCTACAGCGTAGCATAAAATAACATCATAACGTCACGCACGCCTATTCTCATACTACGCAATAGATCAATATTATGCAATCCTAGTGTAGCCGTTCCCTCGTTGCTCTGTACGCACACAGACGCGCTACGCTCGCACACAGACGCGGTGCGCTAGCCCGCCGAGTATTTTACCTAAAATCGAGCGGCTTGATTTAGAGAGTACGCTCTTAATATCTGATGTCAAAGTGTTGGAGGTAACACAATGGTGATAGTCTCTGGGTCAGATGTCGGTGTTACAGCCGAGAGCTGAATGGGCAAAGAAATGTGAGCCCTCTGAGCGTACATCTGAAACTGAATTCAAATATTTTCGTTGCCAAGTTAGCATACATGGGTGAAATCGTTGGGGCTTGTCGGGGTCATGTGAAACCCATTGTAATGTAACGCAATCCCAGTCTGCAGATTTTGCGTCTAATTATCCAGTTTAAAATGTAATACCACTATTATCTCTTCTGTGACCAAATGGTGCCTCAGGCATTTTCTCAAGGGTTCATGTCTCGCGTGTAGCAGACGTGGTCGTTTTAAAGTCCTTGGTTTTAGACATCGCTCGCCATAACAATTCTATTAAAGTAGCTCATTCGGAGCGGATGGCGTGGTAGAGCAGAGGCCTATACCCAGAAGTGGGTAGGTGTGGGCTGATTGATGATGATGATGATGAACTCATTCAATAAAAATCGTGGCACGGAATATTTGAAACACGGAATGCACGTGGTAACACACGAACCGTTCAATATGATCCGTAGTGCACTCGGTTCGTTTGCCAATCTACAAAGGGTACGGAAATAGCTCTTCTCGGAAAATCTGGAATACCTAGTAGCCACCCCCCCGCCCATCCACAGGCTGCCGTCAGGCTCATAGGCAGTGTTGCTAGAGAAATATTGTTCTGGAACGCGAAATACTTCAAATTAATACTTTGCTATATTCTACATGCATTTAATATCCTGCAGAGTATATGAATCAATCGGAAAATAAATCTATGGAAAATGAGCACATTTCATATGCACAGTGCCCATCATCGTGATGATGAAGCACAAGGCGGCTATTATGATTAAGAGATCTCGTTAAAAAATACAGCATTCATCTGACACACTTGAATCAGCAAATGAAGATGCGGTATCGACTTTACGGGTCATTAATCTACATTCGTAAATAATAGGGGTTTACGACGTGCTCAAACAGTTACATGTTGCTTTTAGAGAGACTAAACGCGTTCACAACATTGTGGTAACACCACGCTCATTGCCTAGAGTTGGCTCAAAATGGAAATCTGAGAAAAACCAGACAATTCCAGTTAACTGGTTAGCCGACAAATCTAATATAACAATAGTTCGCCATTGTTCGGTCGTTCGAGCGGTGTGCTTCTGAGAGTGAAGGGGTTCAGTGTTAAAAGAAATCCGAATCGGGTTTTGAAGTATTTCGCTGAAAGCTTATCGACGGATAGATTACCTAGACCTAGAAGGCATGACGTCATGCCAGGGAGGAATGGCTTAGCTGACGGCTACGACCACATTATTGGGCCGCCCTTGGTAGGGTCATGTCACGCAAGGTATTTAGCAAAGCAGAACTAGGCTGTCCAAACATTTAAATGATCGGAATACTGGTATGACAGGATGGAATAGCGTCCATATGAAGGTAGTGTTAGTTTTAAAGATACCGTATCTGCAGAGGAGATAAACTCCTGAAAATCGGTCAAGTTGTGATCTAGTACTGAATATAAATAAATGATGCAGTTCAGTTCAGTTCAAAATTTTTATTGACCATAAAATCATACATATTACTTAGTCAACGTCAATATAATATTAATATTTTTGTATACTACCGTCTGTTCGGAAGTTGTGGGCTTAGGGATGGAGCAAAGAATATTCTTTTATTGCATGCATTGCAGATATTTTGTTGGCATAATACGTACGGCTCAAGACGATTAGCATTGAAGTATGATAGAACATATGCAAAGACACTGTCAATAGAGATAAGATAAGTTTGATAAGTTGTGTTTACTTGTGTATTTGCCCTCGGTTGTTGTAAAAAATCCAATTGGATATCTATGTTTATGGACTTCCTCAAAGTGTGGTGTGATATCACTAGCAACCCGCGATTGTATTCGGCATTAGATGATGTATGTAGTTCAGTAGTTCTAACTTGCTTATTCAAATATTTATTAATTGATTCCCAAGAAGTCTACGAATTACGGATCGTTCCAACTTTCCAAGAAGTGACCTTGAATCAAAAACACGCGATAACAAAATTAGTGAAATGAAAACTACTCTGGCTAAGCAAAAAGATCTGGCTGAGTATAACCATGGACGATGAGGGCATCATCATGGAATTGATGATAGATCTTTACATATACAAACAAACTAAGTATAACCGCAAAAAGAAATAGTGCTGATAATCAAGTAGGTAGTGGATGAACCCATAGCAGTCACAGCATGGGCATTGGGCAGTCCTTGACCCAGTTGCGTTAACGAGGCATTTTACCTTCTGATCGTGAAATCTGATATGGACTTCAGTGAGTTGTTCCATTAAACACGGATAAAATCTAAGTATCGTAAAATAGAAGAGAAGTTCATTAGCACAGTTATTAACTTCTTAGTACTTAAGTATATGGTTTTCAGAAAATATGAGCATGGAATATGGGGGCTTGTTATTAAGGTCAAACCTGAACTTCATTAAAGTCCAGGGACTAACAAGTTTATATTATAACGTGTTATTTTACAGTTAGAGGTATTCGTTTCAATTTAGCAGATGGCTTTACGCGGTGTCTACGTTCGTGGCGTTTGAAGATATCTTGACACATACTTATTCTTAGTTTAACAGTGTACGCACATAGTTGAATGGAATTCTAACAACATAACAGTGTCTGTACTAAGCCGTTTTATTGGTAATGCCTTGAAAACGAGTTATAATCGCAACACATCAATCTGTTTATCAGGAAAACTCACTTTCGGCCAACAAGCCAACAACACCCTGTATTGTTTGAGCTTGTCAGGCATTTCTCATTTTATGTATTATGTATCTAGGGAATTATTCATTCTATCACAGCAAAAGTACCTACTACCAATGTCATTATGGACAATCGCTATTGTGACCTTCTAGGCTAGGATATACGAGTACCTATTAATTATTATGGATTCTTAATAAAATATAAGTGGCTACATATAATTCCCCGCGGTACAGTATTATAAGCTAACGGTTATCTTCTTGTCTGTAGTTAACCTTCGTAAATTAATATTATCAGCGGCCGACAGCTTCAGTTCAACGATTCAAGTGCTTTCGATCTTCTCTTGGATTCTCTAAATATTTGTACGTAAAATTGATAAATAAACATAATTGTGTTATAATGGTATGGCGTTGGGGAACTCTGATATTTACATCCATCTAACTAACTAATCTGCGGTTGACCTGTTGCTTCCATATACATTGTGATGTCTTGTAAGCGCAATGGTTATGGTGAATCGTCAAGGAATTATGAATGACTAATACATGCACAAAGATGCCAAGTGACATGACGTGCCATGAAGCCACCAACACCAAGACACATGCCATAGATAGAGAATATGTATGTTTATACGATGCGCCCTCAGCCTCAACCGCACAAGACAGCAGTCTACAACAAGATGCATGGAATATTTTGAGCATTACTCACAGCCGCTGTCGCAATGTACAGGGCCACAACGAGTCTGCTTATAGTATTCTTCAAAACTTCTCGTGCGTATCGAAACAGTCACCGTCCATTACATTATTTGCCGATGAACGAATTGTTACAAGGGCTTCGTTACGTCCGAGTGATAATGGAGCACAATCGTACGAACCGATCGACGTATTGTCGTGCCAAAACTGTCACGTGTTAAATGAACTCATAAATCGTATAGTAACATGCACGTTTCCGACACATTGAATGCGATTGATACTGAATTGAGTAGTGATAAAAGGCAGAGTTGCTTAGGTTGATGATGGTCCAAGATGATTTGGCGCCAGCCAATAGATAGCCGAGTTAGTGTTAGTGATTTATGTTGTGGGAGGTCTTCTTACAATTTACAGGTGTACCCAAGTTTCGCAGTTTGTATCTTTTTAGCTGTTTCCATTCTGAATCGTCTGGTATATTAGTTGAACATAGAATATAATTATGTACATGGATACGCTGACACGGGAGGGCTTATAAAGATACGTAGAAAGAAAGCACAGCTCGAAGGACCAAATCAATATCTCCAGTCATATCTGCATTACAGTATAGCTTTGAGATGCCTTATCTATTATTTCCAATGTGTTTAGCAAGTATTGTGTCATTGTCATATCAATTGTGCTGTCTAAGCTGATCAGAATGAATTACTTCGTAGAAGACACTGTATTTTATTACGTTTTATTGTACTCGTATAGATTAACAATGGGACAGAACCTCGAAAGACTTTTATTAGAATAAGATATATTTCATGGTTTGTTGGTATAAGACAGGCAGCCATGGGCAAAGCTGTGCAGAAGTTAGTACTAGCTAGTACTGCTATGCTAGCTACTAATAGCTGCTAGTTGTTAGTATACTACTGCAATAGATGTAATCCTATGTCTACAATGCACATTTTTTTGGTAGTTTTAACTTTTATGCCGTGTTTTGGTTTTTTATATCTTCTTAATTCAATTCAATCATTTATTTGGGCATAAGTACTTTAGTTGTTGCTCATTCGGAGCAAATTTTTTGCACATCATTTGACCCGTAAGTGGGATAACCTAAGGGATAAGTTAGATTTTAATTGAATGTATATTTGTCCTCTGTTCGTTTTAGTAATTTAACTTGTCCTGTTTGTAACACCTGAATAAATAAATAAATAGTTACTACTAAGTTACTCTATGGTTATTACTACTACTGTTATACCGAAGGAGGGGAGAGAACATACATACGAGATGTAGCGGTATCATCAATCAATTTCTTATTTCCCACTCCTCATCTGAGCTGACAGTACACAGTACAGACAACTTGGTGTTGCAACAAATTAGTTCGCTCATCGGTTTACACGCTGATTAATGTGCAACCGTGTACAAGAGACGAAGGTAACACGACATAATTATTAGCCTGGCGTTTTTCAGAGCACTGCACCCGAAGTCCGCGGCAGTAAACGAGTTAATTACTGTCTTGTATTCTACATGAGTAATCTAATGGAGTAATTAGCTAATTGTATGGTGCTTTTGTGTATGTTGCATGTGTTGCTCGAATGCTGCCAAATCGTTGGGCTAAGAGAGCCACAGACTGGCTAGTGTGACAAAATATGCAAAGAGAAAGCGTGGCCGACCCAGGAAGAGGTGGAGTGATGAGTTGGGTCTATGGGATAAAGAGTGGAAGGAGACCGCTCGGGATCGAATAGAGTGGAAGAGGGGGAGAGAGGCCTTTGCCCAGCAGTGGGACATTACAGGCTCGTAATAATAAATAATAAATTTGTGTATGTAGTAGAATCTACAACATACACACTTAGCTTTTCTTCACCATTTAAGGGTTCCAGACCCGAAGTGTGCTAAACGGGACCCTGTTACTACAGTCCCTCAATCAGTGGGCTGTACTGTAGTATCTCATAAACCTTGATAGTGAGGAGTTGAAGTTTTTTTTCATTTTTAGGGTTCCGATCCTTAAAAGAAAATAATTGAAACAAAAAGTAAACTTTAGAAAAAACCGACTTCCACAAACCCTATTTGATTAGATTGAGTTTAATACAAACTGTAACCCCTCCCAAGCAGCACATTTGGTGGCATAGGAGTTCCATATTATATCAAATTGCTACGCAAGGTGATTTTTGGATCTAACGTAGGTGCTATATAGGTGGTTAGAACCTATATAGCACCTATATGCAACCAAAAGGCGAAAAATAGCAGCCTATTTTAAAGATCTAATAAGGTCTAAACGCGTTCAAATTGCTACCGTTGGTGAAAATTGGAACTTCAAGTGCAAATTGGACTGATTGAACGAATGATAGTCTATTCAGTTCGTTCATTAGATCAGTGTAGTACTATTAGTGGCAAGCAGGATTGTTTTTGCTTTGTTTTGTTTGTGTAAGTAGACTGAGTGATTATATATTGGAACTGGAAGAGATTTTCATCGTATATAACTACAAGGTAAGTGCGTTATTAACGAATGGTGATGGCTAGACTTCTACTAACAACAACATATTTACGTAATTAGGTATATGCGCATGTTCTGTCTTAGGATCAGATAAAACCGGTGCAATTTTGATTTTATTGTGAAGTGCATATTATATTTCTTATAAGATTTTAATGCGCCATCGTTCTGATGAAAATTTCCTCAAAAAAAATATAATAATTAGTTGTAACATAACCTCACTTTTACATTTTCTGTTGAAAATCTGGAATCTGGTGGTCAGAATGCGATTATTTTGTTGCTAGAATGTATCAGAGATACGCGTCAAATTTACGTTGTAAACTTGTTATTGTTTTAATCGTCTCAAAATATTTGCAATTTGCGTTCGCCATCTTTTAATCATGGCGATCAAACCAATTACTTGCAGTTGCAATATCAGCTTATTTACTCCATAATGGCACCTATACATCCAAAAATCACCTAAATGCACCTTCGAATTTATCAAATGAGTGAATATTAGACCCTGTAGTAACTATTTTCGGTTTCAATTGGTGATCCGTGAGAAAACAAAAAAATACTTGGGGCCAGATTCTGCAAGCGAATCGCATGTACTACTAAGCGAGATCGCGATCGAAGGGTTTATGGGCTCTGCTCGAAAAGGGGTGTTATGATTTTATTTAACGCGTGTGTCACTCTGGGTATCTGTGTATCTGTGTCTCTGTCTCTCTGTAAAAATACAGTGACAGTTCACACATATACAGGGTGGAACAAACGAATGGGCCCTGGAGGGAAAGTACCTTAAAATCTCAAGATATCCGTCCGTCCGTCCGTCTGTCTGTCACCAGGCCGTATCTCATGAACCGTGGTAGCTAGACAGTTGATATTTTCACAGATGACGTATTTCTGTTCCCGCTATAACAACAAATACTAAAAACAAAATAAATTTAATATAAAGGGGGCTTCCATACAATTAACGTGTTTTTTTGCGATTTTTTATAGATAATGGTACGGAACCCTTCGTGCGCGAGTCTGACTCGCACTTGGCCGGTTTGATGTTTAACGGTTTTTGTGTAAATATTTATGGGGCTACTTAGCTATCTTAGTTAGTTTTACAACTTCAAGTGTCATTGTCGTTCTATATAAGTGAAAATTGGTACTCTCGCTTCTTGGCGACCCCCATAAAGAACTCAAAGTAGGATATTAGTGCATATAACAAACTAAGCTTATAGCTGCCACTATAAGTCATTAAATACACTAATATGCCATTCTTTGGATCTCAAAGTGCCAAATAGGCATAACAGTAATTTTAACAACCCATTTGCGACTATGGGTGTCATATCAGTGAATATAAAAGCCTATTTGCCACTGTTAGTTCGAATTTAGACAATTAAGCACTACAAGTTGTTAAATGGTGGCAAAATTCACCAATATGCCATTATCAGTAATATTTTGTTCTCCTGTAGAACTTAGAGCTGAGTTAAAAACTAGTCGTTATAATCTGTACTGATATGCGACCCATTATAGTGATTTTTGCCACCAACCATGTTTAGTTGGCTGCTAAATGCGCTAATGTGCTGCTTGGGCTTATCCCCCCCCCCCCCTTGGGGAATTAATTTTGTCAAATCTCATATCAGTGCTACACCACGCTACTAAGGAACCCCTGTACAAAGTTTCATGGCTCTAGGTCCACCGGTTTAGGCTATGCGTTGCCTGCCCGTCAGCCACGCATTGTATTTGTACCTGGTATTGAGCAAATCTGGTGGCCATATGTGGTCTTCATCAGCAGTTCCGCATCACAATATTATGCTTACCATGTGCATTTGCACGAGTTATTATGAAAAACACAAAAATCACTATATGTCTGCCTATAATATTTGAAGAGTTCCCTCGATTTCTCCAGGATCCCATCATCAGATCCTGACCTGGTGTCAATGGGACCAATGGGAAGGTAAACCCTTTCAAACAAAAAAATAATTTTCCAAATCGGTTCATCCGTCTAGGCGCTATCGAGGCACATACATAAAAAAAAAAAAAAAAAATCCGTCCGTCCGTAATACGAAGAGAAGTTTATTTTTAAGCGGCTTCAAAAAAGGAGGGGGTTATCAATTCGGTTGTAATATCTTTTTTATGTTTGTTACATCGAAACTGGTACTACTTATGAACCGATTTCAAAAATTATTTCTTTGTTAGAAAGGGAAGCCCAATAAATTGGTCCCATTTTTTGAAAATCAGGAATCGGTCAGGTTTCTACATGAAAAATCTGTGAAGTTTAATAATGTAATACGTATGGACTTCACTGTCAGGCAGGAGACAGATTTCGTAGGCTCGTTTTACGACATTTGTGTACGAGCGGGGAGGACTATATAGGTGGTAGGTCTTGCTTGAAGTCGGTTTTTTTAAAGTTTTTAACGTCAATAAGTTTTATGTTGTACTATTTTTTAGTCCTAATGTATTTTGTACGGTGGTACGGACGGACGGAACTATTGGTCTGTGTCCGACACACACTTGACCACCCTTTTATTAGATCGTCTTGTAACTAAATAATATTATGTAAATAACATCGTGCAAACAAATCTAGAAATGGAACCTCTCTAGTTCTTTCTGGGAGAACCTAGGATGCCTACTAGTAAACTCATTGAGTTTGATATCATTTGATTCGTTGTGCGAAGCCCTATTCATCTCCTAACTATTTTCTCATCATCATCACCGCCTGATGATGGTCCAGGAACGGATAAGATAAGTAGACGGAACCCTGAGATTCTTACTTTTAAACCTATGGACTTTTGTCTGTTAAGACCTCGTATATTTCGTATATATATTCTCTTGATTTCTAAAGGCAGTTCTTAGTCATTAGGGTTCCGTACCCGAAGGGTGCCAAACGGGACCCTATTACTGAAACTTTGCTGTCCGTCCGTCCATCCGTCTGTCTGTCTATCTGCCTGTCACCAGGCTGTATCTCATGAACCGTGGTAGCCAGACAGTTGAAATTTTCACAGATGATGCACCTATTTCTGTTGCCGCTATAACACATACTAAAAAACAAAATAAATTTAATATTAAGGCGGGCTTCCATACAACTAATGCGTTTTATTTTTTGCGGTTTTTTATAGATAGTACGGAATACGGAATAGTACGGAACTCCGACTCGCACTTGGCCGGTTATTAACTATTATAATGATTTTTATAATAAGTTGGTATAATATAATATAATATTATACCTGTATTGCATTCAATAAGTTTTCAGCTTGAGACCTAGAGCACACCGATCATGAGCGTGTGACATGTAATACCCACTAACCATCGCCACAACAGTAAATTGTCTGAATTGATTCTAGTTTATTTTACAGCGTCGTACCACCACAGAATGTTTGTCGTATGGCGGTCGTCAGGCCCTCAACATCATTCACCTACTTACGAAGCCACAACACAACATAACACCGCACATTTATAAAATCGACGAGTTAAGTTTTAATAGCCGCTGTACGAGCTTCAAGTACATATTCCCTTCACTATCAACAGAGGACACTTTATTATATCTTGAGTCATATTCTTGGGATTATTTCGTACTTTATGCTAAGCCGTGATTTATCAGAGTTTACAAATGAGTAATTTGGAACGGATGACTTGGGAAAATGACTTGCCGTGCCGAAAGACTTGTAATGTATACTGATGCAGGGTTCAGGGCTTCAAGGAACCCATCTGTTTTGAATCTTAAACTGAAGGCATGAACGAATAGGTAGCTATTGTATAGGTATTCGGAACGAGAACAGTGATAATCAGACACGCATCGGTATCGCACAATTCACACAGCTGGAACAATGAGTGACACACATTGATAGCTTCACCAGACTCGAGACTCGCCTCTGAAGACCTACAAGGCCATTCATACTGAATATGTAGTGACTTCTACCAAATGTGGTTTATCGTACGTATGGATATAATCAAGACTCCCTGACGTAGGTACCTTCAAACTCGTCAAAAGTAAGTTTTGAGGACTCAGGTCAGTCAGGATACATGTCTACATTTCAACTGATATGTCTCTGACTGTCATCTCATCAGGCCGAAAGTTAGATGTTACAATTAAATGACTGATGCCCGATTCCACCAGCTGACTGTTAGACCAGCTGGTAAATGTAACTCTACCAAGCGAAATAAATGGATAAAATGGACTAGTACTTAAGTTATTACTTAATAAATAAAGATAAGATTGCTGACGACTAGCATAGTGTAGTTTCCTGCTTTTTGTTATTACAAAAATAATAACAAGTCAGTACCTACAACAACGCTAGCAATTACGTTTTTTAATAGCCACGCAAAAAATAGCGCAGATAGGAAGATAAAGGTTCACGATACGACTTCTCGTTGCCTCATATCAATAACTGTTAGGTATTACGAGTAAAAATTAATAGCCGGATGCACAAACTGCCGGTCTTAACAAAGTGCAACTTAAATTCCACTGGCGCATCTGTCATTTCCCGGGCGATTGATGGCTTTGAGTGTCAGTCAAGAGTTGAAAGTGCATAATGCTGAGCGATTCCCGGGGGTAGTACCTCATGAGCTTTATTGGGCTCGCCTCCCCAGATGTCCCGCCAGTGTATCAGGTGGTGCAGATGATTAATGTAGTTGTGGTGGCGCTTCCTCCGCGAATCGGTCGGGGAAGGTGGTGCTGTCAGCGACTGCCGCCGTCCCGCCGCCAGCACAGCCGGGGGGAGCGACGACAGTAGCTGCTCCGTCTCGGGACCGTCGTCCGAGGACATGCTGTCCATCAGGCGAGCGGGCCGCATGTTCCCTTGCGAGTCCACTTTCCTCATCTCACTGTTCAGTTCACTCGCGTCATATCATGCCGCGAATGTTTGCGCAGCCGGGTTGGTTGCGTGCGGAGCGGCCGGCGGCGACAGACTGGCAGGCAGCGGCGCGCACGTGGACTGCGGAGGCCGAGCCGCTAAACAACGCACTCCGCCGCCGCCGCCGCCGCCACCGCCGACAGCCGACATGCCACGCATTTGTTTCGTCAGCAGTTGTCCGAATCACATAAAGGTTTAGTTTCATGTGTGCAAGCGTTGGAACATGTAGTTAACGATTTAGTAATTTTGCAGAGCAGTTCTTTGTAGGTGACTGTTTTAAAACTGTTTGTGGGTCTTTTATTAAGAAAAGGTATATGGTAATTAATTACAAATGTATTTAAAAATATTGATCGATATTTACCAACCTCTGTAGTAGGTATAATTTATACTTGCAAAACCGTCTTACAGTTTCAATTCAAGTAACAGCCTTGATGTAGGTATGAAATATCTCATTAGGCACCTGTCCGGCCTATCATGAAATTGGAAAGAAAAAATATGGTTATTTTATATCACTACTAGGTAGAATTCAAGGAATTTCCTAAAAAAAAAGGTTTCTTCTGTAACCTTGTTAAGTTCAAGCTTGGTGGCCAAGGATTTTTAAACAGAAAGAAGGAGTAGTTTGTAAGAAATGTCAGTGCCCTTACAGGGTCCATTGTCGGGAGCTCCTTACTTTAAGAACTCTACAACCACAATGTAGCAATAAATAATTTGGAATTTGGACTTATTCTGGGCAGTAGGTAAAACTAAACTGCCTAAAAAGTCAAGTCATTTTTAGTTAGCTTACCTTTATCCGCTTTAGATTAATATACAAATAATAATATACAAAAACAAACATACATACACCTTTCCCATACGGGTGGTAGAGGCACCATTGTGCCCACTTTTGATCACCTTAATATACACATATATCAAGCTGTTTACCTAAATGTTGCTAAAGAAATGAATTCTACATATAATTAACTGTGTAGAGATTTCGAGGGTCACTACACTTCAAAATGAGATTGGTTTGTTTATTTATTTATTTAATATATTAGGATAAAGGATCTCACCCCATGAGAAGTGAGCTGCCTGGAGAAAAGCATAAATAGCTAGTCTGCAGGTTTCAATATTCGATTTTTTATACACACTTGATAATGTAAGGATCCAAGCAAGCATCTTCAGCCTATAGATTTCTTCTGTGTTTTTTTTTGTGGTTTGGGTGTTTTCATGGGAAGGACAGATCAGACTGTCGATAAGGGGGCGAACCAGCCACTTCCATCTAATAATGCTGACTATACTACACAAGTACACACAATAACAATAGCCATCAAGGAATCATTCCATTCAAACATCGATATAAATTGGGCCATTGTCAATGTAGGTTACAGTGCAAATCAGCACTCATGTTCACTGTATGTAAATCCCTTAGCAGAATAACAGGATACAACATGAATAACAATATCATAGGACGTACGCCTATAACTGAAACAAAGGCAGGACAGGGGAAAGTTTATCATACAATTTTAACCGTGACACAAACACGAGCATGTGATTTTGAGGAAATGAAGTCGTTTTGCTGATGAAGATGTGTGTATGATAACAATTAGCATCTAAAATTACCACAAGCTGTGGTGTGAATATTGGGATCCACTAAATACCCTGGAAGAATGGTCTTAATAATATATTTAGTCAAATTACTTACCTTATAAAAGATGTATTTTCTTTTATCAGTTCATCACCATCACAGTTTCTTTTAAAAATTGCTTAATTCTATGAAAAAACAGAAAGGATACCTAAATATTTTTCGTATTTTTGTTTGGTTACTTTGACTTTTATTTTTTACTTTTTTTTCCACAGGTTATTTATTTTTTCAACTTGTTTGTTGCAAATGTTGCCATGTCTACGCTTTTCTGTCCGACTGATCCGACTTGGACGGCCTCGTCTATCGTCTAGTGTGAATTCGTGTGTGTGTGGTCGTTTTCAATTTGTCTGTCTGAGAAGGAGGGTTCTTTTCTGTGTTTATCTTACGGTGCGTTCCGCGACATCGCTGTCAGCGCTGTAATCGATTACAGCGTCTACAATTCCGTTCCGAATCAGTTTTGACGTGACAACGATATCTCAAAATTGACGCAATGACGTCATGAATGTCATCATCAACTTCGCCATGTTGGGATATCAATGACCATCGCCGAGAACGTGAGCACTGATAGATCGTGACAGCTGTCACTGACAGCTGACAATCGAACTAAGAACAGCAACCAGCAGACACTCCTGAAGCTCCATAATTGTTGATTTCCTCACTTAATCACTCAATACAAAGAGAATTTAACGACTACGTACGACTGTCTAAGACTCAAAATTAAAAAAAATAACAAAAGTTTGGTTCTATAGTTTGAAATCTGTCAGTGTCGATGTCTACCGTCGCGTTTTATCGTTCCGAATGGATATCTGTGATAGACGCTGGTGGTCCTGATTTCCCATTCGGAACGGTCATGATGGTCGTGACGTCACGTGAGCGATGATAGCGCTGATAGCCCGTCTCGGAACAGAAGGTAACTGAGACGGACGTCTGACACTGACAGTTGAATTGTATTGTAAATATTAAGAATTTGAGAATATTGAGATTATTTCTGAGGAGTTGAGGTTATTTTATTTTTCCATGTGATGTTGAGATTGTGAAATTTGGTTTGGATTTGATATTAAATGAATCGTGCGTGCGTGGTGTCAGATGTGTGAAAATTTATCAATGAACAATGTCTTTACCCCAGAAGAAATTCTATAGACAACGTGCTCATTCCAACCCTATAGCGGACCATTGTTTTGACTAGTAATTATCTTCGGCATTACTTCTACAAGGAGTAAATTAATTAACGCAAAATGTGTACCTAACTACTTTGTTAGGGACATCATTCTGAGCAACTTTCATTATAAAACCGATTTGATCAGAGCAACTTTATTTTTCACTTCCCAGTACATTTTGGCCTGAGTGCGTCAACTGATTTGTATGGAGAAGTGAAAAATAAATCGGTTTCATATTGAAAGTTGGGGCAGAGTGTCGATAAGGGGGCAGGAGCCGACCGAACATTGCTCAGAATGATGTCCGTAACAAAATAGTTCTCATTTAGCGTTAATTCATTTATACCTTGTATATTTACTATTTATTCAAGTACCTAATATTATTAAATTTAATGCGTACAATCTCTTTATTCCAGTCCAGCCCATCCTGATGACTATGACTGGATAGAACTATATCCAACAACAAAAGATACAAAGAAGCGAGTGGAATTCTTGGATGTGGGCTGCGGCTATGGAGGACTGTTAGGTTATATTCTCTAATCTATCTAATATAGTTATAATTAATTAGTAATAATAATTGTTTATTGCCAAACTACAATGTCCAGAGTATAAGATATATGAAGTATGAAGCTAATTCTTGTGACTAAAATTTCATATTCATTGCATTTCTGCATTACCTTACAGTGACCCTGTCTCCAATGTTCCCTGACAACTTAATGCTGGGTCTGGAAATTCGAGTGAAGGTATCAGACTATGTTAATGACAGAATTAAGGCCTTGAGGTTGCAGCATCCAAATCAATATGAAAACTGTGCTGTTTTGAGGACAAATGCTATGAAGTACTTACCTAATTTCTTCCACAAGGGTCAGGTAATAAATTAATTTAGGTTTTTTCTTTACCTTTTTTCTCCCACATACCTATCTAAAGTATGGCTAATTCAAGAATCTAAAGTATGGCTGTTTGGCCTGTCCTTATGATACCGATTACAGAATATAATACTTTGTTATAAATATAAAGTATTTTTTATAAGTTAAAGGGTATTAAAATAAATTCTCCTTTTGTGAGTGCAGGAGACTGGATAAATATTTGGTAAGTACATTAAATTTTTTATTTTTTCTACTTTTCAGCTACAGAAAATGTTCTTTCTATATCCAGATCCACATTTCAAGAAAGCCAAACATAAATGGAGAATCATCAATAAGTGGCTGCTTGCTGAATATGCTTATGTATTAGCAGAGCAGGTAAGTTGTGTACATACACAAATTGCTAGGACATGAAATTCAGGCTATGTTTTGCCACCCATCACAAAACACTTCCTTTTTGGTTCAATTGAAAGGGATATAAATTATTAAAGGTACGGAGTCCGCTTAACTCGCAATGGCGAACTTTATACATGTGCTTCCACTGACAGAGTTTTTTTGTATGCAGCCCGGCCCGCTCAGCCCGCTGGCTCCTTTCCCGCTCATTTCCCTTTCTTAGTGGAACGCCGGTATTAGCACGGCCTTCCGCCGCGCCCGCCTTAGGCCCATGTCACCGCGCGTTCACTCTGGACGACACTAAAGATGTTTTCTCATTTCTTCAACATCAACATTATGCACCCCACTTCTGTGCATAGACCTCTATGGCACCAATCCTTTCAGACCTGTGCCAGCCAACCGCATCCAGTAAGATCCCTAATCTAAAGTAACCGTCAATAGAAATTGTAGACTATGTAAACAAAGCGCCATGTTGTCTTTGTTCTATTGTGGACTATGTAAACAAAGCGCCATGTTGTCTTTGTTCTATTGTGGACTATGTAAACAAAGCGCCATGTTGTCTTTGTTCTATTGTGGACTATGTAAACAAAGCGCCATGTTGTCTTTGTTCTATTGTGGACTATGTAAACAAAGCGCCATGTTGTCTTTGTTCTATTGACGGCGACTTTAATTTACTCATCCTACCAGTGGTCCTACCAGTAGTCTATGACCAGTAGTACCACGGGGGATGAAGGAATTTACTTCTTATTTCAGGCTATAGTATACACAATCACGGATGTCAAGGATTTGCATGAGTGGATGGTGACTCATTTTGAGGAACATCCACTGTTCCAAAGAATTACTGATGATGAATTGGTGAGTTTAGTACATACGTAAACATTATAGGTTAAGTACCCTCTATCATGGGCGCGGCGCAAGAATAATAGAACCAGAGATGTGACCACAGACATGTGACGCACAGTAAACACCCATTACCTGGGATTTTTCTTTCTCCCAAGCAGGGATACGAACCCGGAAGCTTTTGTTTGGGAGGCAGAGCCTTGAACCACAATGCCACAAAGTTAACATAGGTACTAATTAATGATTTTCAAATGCCAATCTGTGCCCCATCAAAAAATAAATTCTCTATGATATTAAAGGAAGTATTTTAGACTGGCAGAAAGTTCTCAAATTGCTTCTATTTTCAACAGTTAACGGCATTTAGTGAAACTTTTTGACTCCGGGTTTTTTAGACTAATTAGACCCGGCTGAACACGATTCTGCCCGGTGTCAATCTCTACCCCCCTCCCTTCCCCTCTTTTCCCCCCAAAACGTGTCCCGATCGGCGGCTTTTTCAATGTTTCTCCGAAACTATTAGAGATAAAAGAAAACTGAGAAAGCCAAACATAAACTACATTAAATTGTCTACAACATTTGCACATATGTTATCAGGAAAGCTTAGTAACTTGGTTAATAACGGCTGCCCAAACTGCATATTTTTTATTTTTTTCAAAATGTTTGCCTTCGCAGGTGATTTATCGAAAAACTGTCAAAGCTATGATAAATCATCCAAAAGCTAATCAATGTTCATATATTTACCTACAAAACAAGACCTAATTTATCGTCGTGCGAGCAGCATTCGTTCGACTTTCAGGTCGCAGCGCAGACGACGCGGCCGCGCCGCCCCATGCCACCCACGACTCTCATCTCAAGTAGTATGCTCGATACACCACACTCAAATTCACAAACCTAAGCATATACCTACTCAGAATAACTATTTTTTAGGGTTGTAAAGATGCTGAAGCTGTAAAGGCACTATCCAGTATGTTTCGCAGTCTCAATATATTTTCTTGGACACCATGTGACTTTTTAAAAAACGTTGCTACAAAAGATGTCGCATCGGCCGAGATAGAAATATCACTATAGAAAGCTGAAGAAGGTGGCAACGAAATTGTAGTACCATTCGTTGGTGAGCATCTGCTTCCTGAGGCTATCATACCTCCGTGAAAAATAATCTTGACATCTAATGACCTGTACAAAAATAAACCAACAACACAGACAGTAAAGAAAGCTGTTGACAAGGCAGACCTATAAATCATGAACTGATTTTCGTATGACGGTAAATTACTTCTTGTTTTGTAGGTAAATATATGAACATTGATTAGCTTCTTGGATATTTTATCATAGCTTCAACCGTTTTTCGATAAATCACCTCACCTGCGAAGGCAAACATTTTGAAAAAAATAAATAAAACCGGCCAACTGCGAGTCAGACTCACGCACGAAGGGTTCCGTACCATTATCTATATAATTGAAACAAAAAGAAAACTTTAGAAAAAAAATACGCGTGTAGCACCGTACACGTGTTAGAAGTAAAACTTCTGTAGCTAGATCATTAAGTGGTACCTATACTATACACCTATACCTACCTATACTAAAAGAGATTTAAATTTCCAATTTTGAGATCCAATCTCTGCTTCAAGTTACTTTTAAGTTTCAGACGTCCGATTATTTGAAATTATTTTATACTTGTACTTACTTTTAATACGTCATGTCATTTATTTCCCACCATTCCTTATCTACAATTTGTCGCGCTCGTGGTGATATACTTAACTCATTCAATAGTGTCACTTCTATTTGCATCTCGCTCAGATTATATACCATCTGACGTCACGTCTTTAAGCCGTCTCGCTCAAATGTATGCATTGCTTTGCTTGTCTCTGTGCCCAGTCCCTTTATTTAATTGATCGAGTACGTATTTTCAACTATTCCAAGTTAATGTGTACCTGCGGGGCTACCATAAGGCTTGCCACTCACCTCAGTCGCGCAGATAAATGACAAAGAAGATGGCTAAATCAATATATGGACGACTGCCCCAGACATGTACAAAGACTTCTCAACAGCCAATAGCATTTAAATATTCATTCATAAATTTAATTTACTGCGTCTGTATTTAGTTTGTAGAACTTGAAGAAAATTTTTATTAAATATAGGTAAATAAGAGTTGTTAATCAATACTCCGTGATTCCAATATGATTCCGTGACCTTTGCCGTCGCTAGAAATAAGCACCATTTTGCAATAACATGCAACATAACGCCATCTAGCCACTCCTCTGGAAACCTCCTGTTTTCAACAGTTTTGCTAGTTGGCAATTATGTTGCATGTTATTTTTAACGATGGCAAAAGTCACTAATAATGGCGGAATCATAGAGTATGAAGTGACAACTCATAATTATTTAATCATTTCCTTCAAGTTCTACAAACTAACTAAAGACGCAGTAATTTATGAGAGAATATTTAAATGCTATTAATTGGCTGTTGAGAAGTCTTTGTACATGTCTGGGGCAGTCATTTTGCCAAATTGCCAACTCCTTTCGCGTCTCAATGATGTTTCTCCATAAAATAGCGCGCATTCATTATGATATGACATTAAATTGTGACAAAATGCGTGGCTGGGGTGACTGGCGTGCCTTATGCTACCCCCGCTAACCTATACATACCTACTTTGCTAGGATTTTTTAGGGTTACTTCATCGCGAAGCGATGACGTAACTCTTATTTAATTTTATTCTTGACATTTCCTTAGTCCGCCATACGACATACCTCGATTTTGATATTTTACTTCAACATTATTGACTGGCATGAAGCATTAACTTTAAAATTACAAAAGCTTATTAAAATCAAAATCGTATAATTTCAACAGTTATAACAACAATTCAACTTTAAAATATGTATTACAAAAATTACATACAAACAAATAAGCGAAACAATAAGCCATTAAACTTATGGCTCTGTAAGCTGTAGACCTCGCTTTGGCCGTTTACTACAGATAAACATTAAATAGGTAGGTATAACACGTACTTAGTAGCTAAACTGCTAATTTGTGACTTGAACTGCACTATATAATAAAAAGTGGCTTTAGAACAGTTCTAGGTACCTACTTATTGTTTTCAAGAAGTCTTAATGCAGCCATCCATCACATCGGAATTTGCTTGAAAACTAAATATCACATTTGGATGATTCTAAGTGACTTTATGCGATTACTAGCTGCCCGTTGCGCGACTACGCAGCGCGTTTTAGGTACCTATTCCATAGTTACCGGCCACAAAACGATTCGTTCATCATTTTAGAAATCCATATCGACCCGTATGTGACATTGATAAAACTCTTTTCTTACAAACTGTATGGATCGCATCGCACAGCTGTCAAACATAAGTTCCGGTTCCAACAAAGAGGTTGAACGAAGTAGTTTTTGGTCACGTCACTGGTTTTGTTTGCCAGTGTTTGCCCCAGCCAGCGGCGGCGGCGCCATCTTGGCCATACCGGAAATCAAGAACTCGTGGAAGAATGCTTAAAATAATTTTTATTTGTTAACGTTTCATCAGGTTTTTCTCTCACTAATTAACATTCTTTATTGTACGAATGTATTATTATCTTATCTGATTAGTTAAAAACCGTATTGAAAATAGTTGCGGTTTTAAAAGTCTTCAGCCGACCCTGACGTCACCGATTCCAATTTCCGTTACATTTCTTAGCCACTCGTGATAGCACCCGGCTAGTAGCAAGTGAAAAGCAAATATATGAATAACCCACAGTTGAGAGGTTAAATAAATTTTACCCCCGTGCCCCAAGAAGTTTTACTTCAAAAACCGACTTCCACAAACCCTATTTGATTAGATTGAGTTTAATACAAACTGTAACCCCTTATCCCCCCCCCCCAGGGGAATTAATTTTGTCAAATCCCATATCAGTGCTACCCCACGCTACTAAGGAACCCCTGTACAAAGTTTCATGGCTCTAGGTCCATCGGTTTAGGCTATGCGTTGCCTGCCCGTCAGCCACGCATTGTATTTGTACCTAGTATTGAGCAGATCTGGTGGCCATATGTGGTCTTCATCAGCAGTTCCGCATCACAATATTATGCTTACCATGTGCATTTGCACGAGTTATTATGAAAAACACAAAAATCACTATAGGTCTAATCGGTCTAATTTTCCAAATCGGTCCATCCGTTTAGGCGCTATCGAGGCACATACATAAAAATAAAATAAAAAAAAACAAACATCCGGACGAATTGTAAACCTCCTCCTTTGGGAAGTCGGTTAAAAAAACCGCAAAAAAACACGTTAATTGTATGGGAGCCCCCTTTATATTAAATTTATTTTGTTTTTAGTATTTGTTGTTATAGCGGGAACAGAAATACGTCATCTGTGAAAATATCAACTGTCTAGCTACCACGGTTCATGAGATACGGCCTGGTGCCAGACAGACGGACGGACGGATATCTTGAGATTTTAAGGTACTTTCCCTCCAGGGCCCATTCGTTTTTTCCATCCTGTATATGTGTGATCTGTAACTGTATTTTTCATGAAATACCCAAAAAGTTTTGTTCAAATTATCATCTTATGTCAGAATAACTTTGTAGCTAGTTGAAAAATTAACATTTGAATTGATTCAAAGCTTGCCGCGCTTTTAGGGCCTTTAGTACCTACTAAACGCCGCCGTAAGCAGCACTGTCTACAACCTACTCCTACTGGAAAACGTGAGACACCCATCTACAATTTCCGTACAATGAGGTTCACTCACTCATTATGTCAATGTCATGCAGACTGCAAAACATCATTTCAACGCACCAAAGAGTATTTAATTAAAACATCACTGGCAGCCAAACTTGAAGTGGCCAAAAGGAAAAAAAATAATTTCTGAGCTCTGAGATTTGTATGAAAACAAAATTAATTAAAAACTATTAATTTTATAATTATTTTCTAAAAGTTCTACAGACTAAATAGAGACGTCGTAATTCATCAATTAATATTTAAAGTCTTTGTAGAAGTCCGGGGACGACATTGCCATATCATTTAAATTTAGTTTCATTAAAAGAAGGCTTACCTACCAAAACAAAATGGCCTTGGTATAAACTTTTCAAGCGTGTTATGAAGATGTATCTTGTACCGAGACCACTTTCAATTTGTAATATCTCTCGTATTTCAGTATTTGTAGTTGGTGCGGCAACAGATATACACATTCTGTGAAAATTTCAGCTTTCTAGCTATTACGGTTCGTGCAGGCGGACCCGGTGACAGACGGACGGACGGACGGACGGACGGACGGACGGACAGCGAAGTCTCAGTAATAGGGTCCCGTTTGGCACCCTTCGGGTACGGAACCCTAAAAATATGCTGTTTGGGCGGACGTTATTAACTAAGTTACTAAGATTTCCTAATAATGTATGTGCAAATGTTGTAGAAAATTAAATGTAGTTTATGTTTGTCTTTCACAGTTTTCTTTTATCTCTAATAGTTTCAGAGAAACATTGAAAAAACCGCCGATCGGACACGTTTTAGGGGGAAAAGAGGGGAGGGGTTGACACAGGGCAGAATCGTGTTCAGCGGGGTCTAATTAGTCTAAAAAAACCCGGTGTCAAAAAGTTTCACTAAATGCCGTTAGACGTGCTTTTTTCCAAATTTTTCGCCAATCTATTTGTCGTATTTTGGATTATTATACCACAGATGCTTTATGTTAGTCTCACCAAACTTTTTGCTTTATAGCGGGTTTCCTAATAATCTGAATTTCTTTTTATTGCAGAAATCGGATCCCATTGTGGAAAAATTGTATGCAAGTACAGAGGAAGGACAAAAAGTAACCAGAAATCATGGGGATAAATTCTTGGCTGTGTTTAGAAGAGTACCAGATAACTATGTGGGCAACAGTAGCTAGTCTACAAAAATAGAATATTTTTAAGCTTAAAACGTAAAATTTTATTTCAAATTACATAAAAAACATAGGTACTTAACTACTTATCTATTTATTTATACACATAAAATGCAATTGATTAAAAGTTAATTACAAGTATACTACATGAATCATCCAAAATTGCATTGAACTTAGTTTTACATAACTCTCAGTTTCTTCTCAAGAAATCCCACCCACTTATTAAGTGGTCGCGTAATTTCTAAGTTCTTTCTCATGTGGCCTATGGCGGCTATAAACCAATCTTTTCTCTCGACATGTATGTTCTTGGCCAACAAGGAAAAGAGCAAAGCTGCCCAGATTTCAACTTGCTGAGGATACATGTGAAGGCCTTTTTTAGCCAGTTTCAAAGCATTACTCTTGTCTCCTGCTAAATGTTCAGCGACACTAGCAGTGGACATAATAACAGCTGGTTCACAATCTGTCTTCATATCACGAGCCATACACAAAGATCTTTGGGCACATGTACTTGCTGTCCTTGCCTTAATGTTCGTAGTTTTAAGACAGTACTGAGCCATACAGAACCACAAGTGAGCATTGTCTGGATGATCGTGTAAAGACAAGCTAAGGGATTTTATAGCCATATCTGAACTATCATCGCATACAAGCATAGAATATGACTTCAAGAAGCCTATGTCAAAGGCAAAAGTACTGTCTTTCTCATACATCTGCAACTCACTCAAAGCCAATTTAGAAAGACTTTGATCTGAATGCAGTAAACCCAAAGAGCAAATGGCAAACAAACTGTATGGGGTGGGCTTGTTTTGCGATATTTGAATACTGTGAAAGAGTAACGTCTTTGCATCATCAGGGCCCTTGAACATGTACATAATACCAGCCATAGCTACTAACAGATCAGCCTTTTCTTTATCCTCATTGCTGAGCCAGTGCAGTGCAGTATCATAGGCTGAATAGGACTCTTCATAAAGACCATTTTTAAACAGCGCCAATGCAAGGCCACATGCCGAATCGAAGCTTGCTTCAGTGATAGCTTTATAAGTCTTCACGGCTTCTTCATATCTCTGTAGCCGAACAAGTATTCGCCCCATATTCAGGAGAGCAATATTTTTCCTTTCGTCACTTGCGTTGCATAAGGCTTTCTCGTATGATTTAAATGCACCATGAAGTAGTCCAAACCTTTCCTGCAGGATTCCGAGAATAGTACAGGCGAGTGCACTGTCTGGTTCAAAACAGGAATACCATTCCACCAGATCAATGGCATATGGTATGGCGTACAGAGCTTCGATGACGTAAATGAATTCTGGATCATCTTTAGCGCTATGTTGCTTCAATGTACGACAGACCCAATCTGCGTAACCCAGGGCGCTCTCTGGATGGTAGCCCAGTCGAGAGGCATGTCTGAATAAGTCCATCGCCTCGTGTTCGCGGATCACTTCAGCTATCAAGCCTTGACCAATCCAACTATTTGCATATGATGGTAATGTCGATTGTCCTCGCCAAAAACAGTAATTTGCCAGCTTGTATTGTTTCATCAGGACATACAAAGTGCCTAAATTGCACCAAATTTTTGCAACAGACCATTTTCGTGTCACCTGTAAAGCTTTGATAAAACAGTGTTGAGCAATATTGTACTTATTTATACTGCAACAGATCTTTCCCAGAAGATTCCAGTTTCGCCAGATTTGGGGCTTTTGTTTTATACATGCAATAGTTAAGTTAAATGCAACTTGGCAAGTAACTCCGTTTTTGGATTCGTTATAAAATGCAAAGTATGCCGAGGCCAGATCATACGAAGTGGACTGTTGTTTTTCCTTCGCCAGGCGGGCATAACAGGCTATAGCAAGTGGGAAAATATCTGTCTTATTTTTTTTGGTCAATTCCTTTTCTGTACTTTTGAAAGAGTGATCGACGTCAACATATGCATACTTATTCGGAAGCTGTGTTATGAACATAAGCGTGTCGGCATAGATTTTCCAGAGGCAAAAGTACTCTCGCTGTACCACAATAGCTTTAGTTATATTGTTCACAGCCTGCTGAGCACAGTCTCTGGCACTACCAAACATGTTAGCTGTAAACTTTTTCTTGGCAATCCTCATCCATGTTTCTGCAATTCCTTTTAGAGCCAAAATAGAGTCTGGCTTTATAGAAAGTACTTCTAGAAAAACCCTTACTGCATCATCATATTGGGTCAATAAAGAGTGGATATACCCAATTCTGGTTTGACAGTGTAGTGCTTTATTGGGGTCCATAGTCATTACTTTTTGGTAGGCACGTAGAGCGGACGTGTAAGATCCTCTGCAGAAATATGCATCGGCTAGGCATTCAAATGCTGTCGAATCATGGTGTTTTTTTTTGATGACATTGCGAAAATTTATAATAGCACTTTCCCAGTCTCTTTTATTTAGGCAGTGAAGGCCCAATCGGAAATACACCCAATGTTCGCCTGTGTGAGGGTCATGTTCAATTACCTTTTTCATTAATTCATAATCAGCATCCTTGGAACCCATCAGAATATAAGTTTCACTCAAATTCTTTGCTATTTCACTGTCAAATGTATTCAGACTATAGGCTTTTTCATAACATTTTCTTGCTTTATCTAAGTCTTTTGCTTTTTCGCGATAGAAGTGACCCAGATATAAGAATACTTCTCCTATTTCTGGATTGAGTTTGGCTGCTTTAAGGAGATTTAATTGACTCTTTTCATAGTCCTTCACTCCCCAGAATGCCTTACCAAGGCAGAAAAAGCAGGAGGCGTCATCAACTATATTCCCTTCTAAAAGAGTTATTGTTTCTTGATATTTATCTTGTTGTAATAGACGGAGAGCTTCAATTAATGTGAAGTACTTAGTGTCACGAAGTTTTTCAATAAGTTCATCAGCAGGTTCATTGATTCGTATTTTGCATTCAGCAAGGATCACATGATCAAGGGTACTCAGGAGACTCATAGGTACATCTTTTACTGCATTTATTGCCTGTTGCCATTTCTGTTGTTTGGCCAAAGACAATAACAGATACCTTTTGAGAGCACTGCTAAATACAGGATCATTCACTTTTGTAAGAAAATTCATAACCCACTTTTGAGTCACCGGCCAATTCTTCAGCATTATTGCACACTCTATGATGAAACTTGCTTCAGCCCAAACTGGATGATGACAGTTCACAAAAGGAACACATGTTTTATAAGCTTCCAGATAGTCCCTTTTTCTAAAAAGAATCATACTTTTCAATAATCCAGCTGCTTTGGTAGTTTCAATTCCTTTAGTTATTTCATAAAAAAGTCCTTCAACATCTACTCCATCAAATGATTTGGTTTCAGAGTACAGAATGCATAGGCATTGACACAAAAAGGATCTGATTGCAGCATTTTTAGGGAAGAAATCCAGATTAATAACTTCTTTCACAGCAAGAGAAAAATCTTTCTTCAACAAAATCACTTTGGCATAGAGAAGTTCTATTTCTGTAGGATTGAGGATCAATACTTCTTGTAAAGTTTTGAGCACTGACGGTATATCATCTTCTAGGCATGGTATCCCACATTTGAGCATTCCAATGAGGGTAGTTACAGCAGTTTGTTTCAATTTGAGCTCATGGGCAATGTTATCAATATAGTTGACAAGTATCCTTACAGCTTCCTTGCTTTTTGTAACAAACCCTAGTTTGCCCAGTTTTGTTATGATTTCTATGGCCTTGTCTGTTTCCACAGGCAGCTTTAGCAATTCATCATAAACTTCCAGGAGTTTGTTTTTGATAGCAGGATCTTCTTGTTTCTCGTAATGATTGGCCAGTCCTTGCCAAGCAAGAGGATGATCAGGTTTGCTCGCTATTGCCTTTTGAAATGCTAAAGGAGCCTGATCAGAGTCCTGCAGAGACTTCCCAAGCAGGATGAGTCCCAGGTAGTTTTGTTTATCTTTCCGTAAAATATTTTTGCAGCATTCTTGAGCTTCCTTGAATTTACTTTCATCAATCAGTTTCCTTGCATCTTTGAGTAAACTTTTTACGTCAGCCATCTGAAATGTTGAAGTTATAGTTTACCTAGCTGGCGAAATAGAGATCTTTTTTTAGAGATAAGCTTGCCTTTGTAAATTACTTCTCTGTATTTTCTGTGTTTTGTCTTTTATGTGCAATGAATATATACGAAAATACTCTACATCTACATCACTGATACAATAATAAACGTATGTATTGAGGTAGGCGCTGGGGTGCACTAAACTTCTCATTTATACGCACTTACCATTAGGTACAGGTTTCGTATTACGGTAATATATCCATGAAGGACTTCTCAAAACATTTAAATATCACGCACGTATCAAGTAAAGAGCAAAGAAAATATTTGTTTTTTTCACACGAACGAACGAATCCACCCACCGAGATGACAAGACAACGACAACGAACACAGACAGAGAAAGTAGTCTTGTGTCGGTCATGTACGAAGAACGAACGATTTAGGAAACGTTACCGTGCAATGAACGAAAAGAAACGTTTCCCTAAACGTCGGTCGGTCGGTCGGTCATGTCCTAATAGAACGAATGTCCGATTAGCGACTAGCGTAGGGAAACGTTTCAGCGAGAAGGAGAATGGCGGGGCGGGCGGGAGCCATTCATTACATTACATTATTATTATACTTTAATAGAAGTGACAAGTAGTCAAGAGACTAGAATGACAGTCCTAAGCCTGTTTAGGTATGAAGGAAAACCTAATATTATTTAACTTTTTATTTCTGCAATGCAAACTGACACGTACAATTGTATAAATATGTGAATACAGAGTATAATATTCCTGAAGTTTCTGCTCTGCACGACAAGAAAGGTTAATCTAATAGCCCATTTTCAACCGACTTCAAAAAAAGGAGGAGGTTCTCAATTCGACCCGTATGTTGTTTTTGAAGTAAAACTTCTTGGGGCACGGGGGTAAAATTTATTTAACCTCTCAACTGTGGGTTATTCATATATTTGCTTTTCAACTGCTACTAGCCGGGTGCTATCACGAGTGGCTAAGAAATGTAACGGAAATTGGAATCGGTGACGTCAGGGTCGGCTGAAGACTTTTAAAACCGCAACTATTTTCAATACGGTTTTTAACTAATCAGATAAGATAATAATACATTCGTACAATAAAGAATGTTAATTAGTGAGAGAAAAACCTGATGAAACGTTAACAAATAAAAATTATTTTAAGCATTCTTCCACGAGTTCTTGATTTCCGGTATGGCCAAAACCAGTGACGTGACCAAAAACTACTTCGTTCAACCTCTTTGTTGGAACCGGAACTTATGTTTGACAGTTGTGCGATGCGATCCATACAGTTTGTAAGAAAAGAGTTTCATCAATGTCACACGGGTCGATATGGATTTCTAAAATGATGAACGAATCGTTTTGTGGCCGGTAACTATGGAATAGGTACCTAAAACGCGCTGCGTAGTCGCGCAACGGGCAGCTAGTAATCGCATAAAGTCACTTAGAATCATCCAAATGTGATATTTAGTTTTCAAGCAAATTCCGATGTGATGGATGGCTGCATTAAGACTTCTTGAAAACAATAAGTAGGTACCTAGAACTGTTCTAAAGCCACTTTTTATTATATAGTGCAGTTCAAGTCACAAATTAGCAGTTTAGCTACTAAGTACGTGTTATACCTACCTATTTAATGTTTATCTGTAGTAAACGGCCAAAGCGAGGTCTACAGCTTACAGAGCCATAAGTTTAATGGCTTATTGTTTCGCTTATTTGTTTGTATGTAATTTTTGTAATACATATTTTAAAGTTGAATTGTTGTTATAACTGTTGAAATTATACGATTTTGATTTTAATAAGCTTTTGTAATATTAAAGTTAATGCTTCATGCCAGTCAATAATGTTGAAGTAAAATATCAAAATCGAGGTATGTCGTATGGCGGACTAAGGAAATGTCAAGAATAAAATTAAATAAGAGTTACGTCATCGCTTCGCGATGAAGTAACCCTAAAATATCCTAGCAAAGTAGGTATGTATAGGTTAGCGGGGGTAGCATAAGGCACGCCAGTCACCCCAGCCACGCATTTTGTCACAATTTAATGTCATATCATAATGAATGCGCGCTATTTTCAACCGACTTCAAAAAAAGGAGGAGGTTCTCAATTCGACCCGTATGTTTTTTTTTTTTTTTCTATGTTTGTTACGCGATTGCTCCGCCAATTATGAACCGATTTGAACAAATCTTTTTTCGGCGTATAGGTAATACCTCAAGGGTGGTCCCATTGACACCAGGTCAGGATCTGATGATGGGATCCTGGAGAAATCGAGAGAACTCTTCAAATATTATAGGCAGACCTATAGTGATTTTTGTGTTTTTCATAATAACTCGTGCAAATGCACATGGTAAGCATAATATTGTGATGCGGAACTGCTGATGAAGACCACATATGGCCACCAGATCTGCTCAATACTAGGTACAAATACAATGCGTGGCTGACGGGCAGGCAACGCATAGCCTAAACCGGTGGACCTAGAGCCATGAAACTTTGTACAGGGGTTCCTTAGTCGCGTGGGGTAGCACTGATATAGCATTTGACAAAATTAATTCCCCAAGGGAGGGGGGGATAAGGGGTTACAGTTAGTATTAAACTCAATCTAATCAAATAGGGTTTGTGGAAGTCGGTTTTTTCTAAAGTTTACTTTTTGTTTCAATTATATGGAGAAACATCATTGAGACGCGAAAGGAGTTGGCAATTTGGCAAAATGACTGCCCCAGACATGTACAAAGACTTCTCAACAGCCAATTAATAGCATTTAAATATTCTCTCATAAATTACTGCGTCTTTAGTTAGTTTGTAGAACTTGAAGGAAATGATTAAATAATTAAGAGTTGTCACTTCATACTCTATGATTCCGCCATTGATTAGTGACTTTTGCCATCGTTAAAAATAACATGCAACATAATTTCCAACTAGGAAAACTGTTGAAAACAGGAGGTTTCCAGAGGAGTGGCTAGATGGCGTTATGTTGCATGTTATTGCAAAATGGTGCTTATTTCTAGCGACGGCAAAGGTCACGGAATCATATTGGAATCACGGAGTATTGAGTAACAACTCTTATTTACCTATATTTAATTATTTTTTTCTTCAAGTTCTACAAACTAAATTAAATTTATGAATGAATATTTAAATGCTATTGGCTGTTGAGAAGTCTTTGTACATGTCTGGGGCAGTCGTCCATATATTGATTTAGCCATCTTCTTTGTCATTTATCTGCGCGACTGAGGTGAGTGGCAAGCCTTATGGTAGCCCCGCAGGTACACATTAACTTGGAATAGTTGAAAATACGTACTCGATCAATTAAATAAAGGGACTGGGCACAGAGACAAGCAAAGCAATGCATACATTTGAGCGAGACGGCTTAAAGACGTGACGTCAGATGGTATATAATCTGAGCGAGATGCAAATAGTAGTGACACTATTGAATGAGTTAAGTATATCACCACGAGCGCGACAAATTGTAGATAAGGAATGGTGGGAAATGAATGACATGACGTATTAAAAGTAAGTACAAGTATAAAATAATTTCGAATAATCGGACGTCTGAAACTTAAAAGTAACTTGAAGCAGAGATTGGATCTCAAAATTGGAAATTTAAATCTCTTTTAGTATAGGTAGGTATCGGTGTATAGTATAGGTACCACTTAATGATCTAGCTACAGAAGTTTTACTTCTAACACGTGTACGGTGCTACACGCGTATTTTTTTTTTTCTATGTTTGTTACGCGATAACTCCGCCAATTATGAACCGATTTGAACAAATCTTTTTTCGCCGTATAGGTAATACCTCAAGGGTGGTCCCATTGACACCAGGTCAGGATCTGATGATGGGATCCTGGAGAAATCGAGGGAACTCTTCAAATATTATAGGCAGACCTATAGTGATTTTTGTGTTTCTCATAATAACTCGTGCAAATGCACATGGTAAGCATAATATTGTGTTGCGGAACTGCTGATGAAGACCACATATGGCCACCAGAACTGCTCAATACTAGGTACAAATACAATGCGTGGCTGATTGGCAGGCAATGCATATCCTAAACCGGTGGACCTAGAGTCATGAAACTTTGTACAGAGGTTCCTTAGTAGCGTGGGGTAGCACTGAGATGGGATTTGACGAAATTAAGTCCCCAAGGGGGGGGGGGGGGGTTATAAGGGGTAACAGTTTGTATTAAACTCAATCTAATCAAATAGGGTTTGTGGAAGTCGGTTTTTTCTAAAGTTTACTTTTTGTTTCAATTATTTATTCATCCAATCCAACGTCCTAATAGTACTAATAAAGCTGTTAGAGCTTACTGGTACACCGACTGAAATGTCCTAGTACGGAGCGCTCTCTGAGGACCGAGCAGGCATATTGTTTTATTCATAAGATCCAATGTCCTAATAGTACTAATAGAACTGTTAGAGTGTACTAGTACACTGACTGAAATGTACTAGTACGGAGCGCTCTCTCTGATGACCGAGCAGGCACAAGACTAAGAGAAAGTAATCACTACCAACCTACCAACGAACTGAAGTGCACCTGAAGTGAGCCGTAGGAGGAGTTTCTCTGTCTGTCTACGAAGCTTGGACGCTTGGACCTTGGACGAACTACACGAAGTGAGCAAGTGAGCCAAGAGCAGAGCCAACATAATTTGTCAAATTTTTTTTTCGTTCACAGAGTAAAGTTCTGGTTTCAGGTTTCCACTCACGATCCAACCACGCAAGGCGATTTTCTGACAGCTAAAAATATTTCTGAAAGCTGCCAACAGATGGCTTGATGGCTTTGTATTGTTGTTGCTAATAACTAGTAGTGTGGGCTATTCTTGAGGTGTCAAAATCACTAAACTAGAGGAACTAAAGGCACTAAACTGACAACCTTCAAATCCGACAGCTCTTGCACGGTGGCCACAGATTTCATTTTCAAACACACCATTTTAATTAGTTTAGTTCGTGTCGCCTTCGGAATCGCAGGCACGCCCGGACTGGGACAATGGGACCCTTACCGAAAGACTGGCAACACTAGCTTAAACGTCAAAACAAAGAAACAAACGGCCATTTTCTTTCAAAATTGTAAATAAAAGCCTATATTTTATTTAATAAATAGAAGTACATAGGCTTTGGTCTTTGTATTTACGCATATTTATTTACTTACTTCAGTGTTTTAGGAATTGCAAATGCACCCTACATTGATTTTTGTGATCCTCGGCAAGCTACACGAAAATAACTTATAATCTGGTCTTATACGGCTATTTAAATTTGTTGTTACATATAATGACTTCAGCTGAGGTGCTATCGGCTTACATACAAAAACTTGGTAAGCACGTATAAGTACTTACTTATTTATTCAGTAGGAGTTCCCTGCGTATTGGACAATATGTCGTTGTGGATTAGATCACGGCCGTACAATAGTAGCCCCTATGATTTACCTTTGAAACAATGATACACAAATTCTGGTCAGTGTATACATAAGGGGGCGGAAGCCCCTACTTCAACCCACAGGTTTATATTGACTGGAATGCTATCACGAGTTTACTATGCATTCGCGGAATAAGTATTGGTATCGGTTACTTTGTATTGGTTTGATAAAGCTACTAAAGACCTGTGTGTCAAGTCTGCTAAACACATTACAAAGTCTTTGAATTATCAATGAATTCTAATGTGTTTAGCAGACACACTGATTAGTTGTAAAACTTAAAACATTGTCTCCAGGGCACCCGCTCAAAGAGATCCGCGAACGAGCCCTCCAGTTACTAATTGCTAAGTTACAACTTGGTTGGGAGCTGGACGATGAACTTGTTGGTACCAGGAAGCTCTTTGAGGCACTTCTCGCTTGGTTTCACATGGAAAAGCCAGGTTTGCAAAAAGAGGCACTGAATCTACTGTTGACTGTTATAAAAGTAAGATTTGATATAACATTTGTTTGTAAACATCACTTTAATTACAAATATCATTTTACAGGTTGTAACAGAAAGGTGTTGTCATATTTTAGGGGGTTGTTAAGGACATCATTCTGAGCAACTTTCACTATGAAACCGATTTGATCAGAGCAAGTTTATTTTTCACTTACAAATCAGCTGACATAGTAAGCGTCGACCCTGTATGTATAGCGATCAGAAAAAAATGAGAATGAGTTATTGCACAACTGACACCTCTTCAATACATGTAGGACAAGGAGTAGCAATATTTTATCAGAAATGGAATATAATAATTATGGAATAGCAACCAGCATACACATTATAATCTTGTAAAAGTGGCTAATTGCATATCTGTGGCTCTAAAAACAAAGCCTTGTATGTTAATTGTAATATGATATTATATTCATTGATTTAAAAATTACCTATGTGTAATAATAATATCTATGTATTATAGGTACTAGAATAGTTTTATTGTACGCGCAATTCTTCCCCTTACCTATCATCTCCGTCTCCTACCCAACATGGTTTGCTGGAAGAAATCTCTTATTAGAGATAAGCTCGCCTTTGTACATATTTTTTCTATGTTAAGCTATTTTTACTGTCATGTGAGTACAATAAAGAAATTACGAATTACGAATTATTCATTTCTGAATTTCAGACAAAATCTGGTGCCTACATTGCAAAGGAGTTTGATATAAAAGAATTGTTATCGGACCTGATGGGAGTAAAGAGTAAAATAGACCCAGACACAGAGGAACTTTTTAATGATGTGGTGGACACTCTCCGATTCCTCAACACAGTGCAGTCACAAGAAAGCTTGGGGGTGCCTCGGTTAAACCTGGATTCTGGGCCTAGGTATTACTTTGGTATCTAACTAAACTGATATGTCTACTCCAATATCTGAAGTTGTTTGGCTTGTCTACAGGGTGTAACAGAAAGGTGTAGTCATATTTTAGGGGATTGTTAGGGACATCATTCTGAGCAACTTTCACTATGAAACAGATTTGATCAGAGCAACTTTAATTTTCACTTCTCTATACAAATCAGCTGACCGCCTGGAGCAAAACATATGGAGCAATGAAAAAAAAAGTTGCCCTGATCAAATCGGTTTCATAGTAAAAGTTGCTCAGAATGGTCTTCCCAACAAGCCCTAAAATATGACTACACCCTTCTGTTCCGTTCTTCTAATTTATGTAGTTGTTATTAAGCGCAAGGGATATGCAGAAGTGCCCTGCCTAAGTGAGCCAGCTTCAGGCACTTAAGATGAATAAGCCATATCAATCAATCAATTGATCAACCCATTCACTTCCAGCTGGCTGGAGGCCTACTCTTTATCATAATTATTCTAAGCAATTTATTTATTTGTAATTGACTTATTCACATCACAATTATTGAATATCCAATCCTGTTTTCAGTAGTGTCAGTGATGCAGGTTCCGGCAGTGTATATGACAACTTGGGACCCAACTTCCAGACATCTAAGGAATCGTCAGTATCTAATGAAATCTGTGAAGATAGCAATCGCCATGTGTAAGTAAACTATTTTCATATGTTTATTGAAAAGTTTTTGTGATTGTTTAGACACAATAATAATAATAAATCTTTATTTCAAAATAAATTCCATATAACTTATAATATAAATAAACTAACACAATGGGAAAGAGAGGGTCACTTAACTTATACCGTTCAAATCTAAACGCGCGGGTTTCAAGCGGTTTTGGTTTGTAACCTCGCAGTTCCAGCTTGTTTGGATCTTTGAATTAGATGAAACAGTCACAGTAGAGGACCAATCATCTCTACATTTGATAGAATTTCAAAAATATCTTCGTAACCTGTAATTTATATCATTTGCTTAACTTTATTTCAGTGTAACAACACCATACAGTATTAAAACAAGCGAAGCCATTAGGGTGCTACTCTTTCCGTGGGTCGAGATGAGTTCGTCGGACTCCAAGACAATTCAGCTTATCGAAGACGCGCTAAAGCTAGTCAAGTCGACGCGCAGGTGTTGTCGGTTCATTCGGGACGTGTTCCTTCGCGACTTTCCCGCGGAAATATTCTTGAACCGACCGAACATCATCCAGGTAAACAATTTCATTAGCTATGGATCGCTAATTGCTAACACAGTTAGAGTAACAGATCGTTTGTTTTCAATGGTGGGGCACTGGTATAGTGAGATATGCCATTGCCCCACCATTGAAATTTGAAACTAAATGATCTGTTACTGTTTAAATAAGTATATTTTTAATTTCCGTTAATAGTAAGTTGGATTATCACACGAAGGTTTCCGTCCGTCATCCGTACCATCGCAATCTTTTAATTTTACGAAAATGGTAACTACCTATTACTTATGGACATTCATACAGATAGACTGACAGACAGAAATAATAATAATTAAGCCTCTTATAATGACTAACTTGCTACATTTTGGCTTAATTGCTCTGATTTAGTCGCCCATTTTTGAGCAAAGGCCTCTCTCAAGAACCTCCATCTACTCCTGTCTTGTGCCACTCTCCACCATCGTGGCTGGTACTCATCCAGCTCATCTCTCCATCTCAGCCTTGGTCTCCCCCTGTTTCTTGTTCCTTTTCAAGGTATCAAATTTGTTGCTTTGGTCCATCTATTATCTTGAAGTCTGCTCAGGTGTCCAGCCCAATTCCATTTTAGGATCTTAGTTCTGGCTACTACTACTGGCTGGAACATTATCCCCCAATGCAAAAGATGCCAACAATATGGCCACACACGCAACAACTGTATGAGGCCATATAGGTGTGTTAAATGTGCCGAAAATCATAATACCACTGAATGTCCTAAAAATAATAGAGACACTCCGGCTAAATGTGCATTATGCCTAGAAGACCACCCCGCAAATTATAAAGGATGCAGAGTCTTCTTAGAAATACGAAAGAGGAAGTTTGTGACAAGACAACGAATTACCAGCAAAACAACACCCCAAACTGAATATGAATGCAAACCAGACCTAAATGAAGAAAATAATAAGCCGACAACTCACCAGACCACCAAAACAACCTATGCCCAAGCTGTATCAAGTCAGAACAACAAATCACAAAGCCTAGAAAACATCCTTATAAAACAAGCTGAAAAGCTAGACCGCCTTATTGATCAAATGGGTACCCTAATGGGCCTACTCACCACAGTCATTAACAAACTCGTCCACTAATGGCGTCCTGGCGCATTGCCACGTGGAACATTAATGGAGTTCTTATGAAGAAACATGAAGTAGAAAGTTTTATTAAATTTCATAATCTGGACATATTACTGCTAACAGAGACTCATCTCACTGAAAATGTAAAATTAACAATAAAAGGATACTGCACCTATGCAACTCACCATCCAGATAATACCGCTCATGCAGGGACTGCGATCATAATCAAGAATAATATCAAACATCAGCTGCTTCCTGAATATCGCACTACTCAAATACAGGCGACAACCATTATGGTCCAAGACAAACTTGGTTCACTGAACTTGTCATCCATTTATTGTCCGCCAAAAAAGAAAAGAGAACCTGAAATTACCGATGAAAATCTAACAACTTACTTCAAGACTCTGGGAAACCGATTTTTTGCTGGAGGTGACTGGAACGCCAAAAACACAGTATGGGGCTCCCGATTAACAGTAACCCGTGGCAGAAACCTCAAGAAAAGTGTCGACAAAAACAAACTGGAGGTTCTCACAACATGTCAACCAACCTATTGGCCAACAGATCCCAACAAGTTGCCTGATCTCCTGGACTTTTTCATTTACAAAGGAATAAAGTCCTACTACTTGAAGGTTGAGAGCTGCCTTGATACGTCTTCAGACCATACTCCAGTCATTGCCACTATTAGCACGACACTGATTGATAGACCAACAAATCCATATCTATATAACAAAAACACCGACTGGGATGCTTTTCGGCAGTATTTAGAGGAAAACGTAAACCTAAAAGTTTCCTTAAAATCAGAAGATGACATTGAATCGGCTGCTGTCCACATCACAAAACTCTTACAAACTGCAGCTTGGTTGAGCACACCACCTGAAAGAAAAGTAAACAAAACGAACTACAATCTGCCTCTGGAAGTCAGACGAAAAGTTCTAGAAAAGAGAAAACTAAGAAGATTATGGCAATCCTCTCGAAGCCAGTCGGATAAGACAGCATTCAATAAAGCCTCTGCGGATCTGAAAGTCTACTTAGCGGAAATTGAAAACGACACAGTTCAACAGCAACTGGAGTCACTGAGCCCCAAAGCGAACAACGAGTACTCCCTATGGAAGACATTCAAATCCACCCAGAAACCTCAGAAAGCGCAATACCCATTAAAACGGGACGATGAGACTTGGGCAAAAACAGACGAAGATAGAGCTGAGGCGTACAGAAAGTTCCTGAGTGATGTATTTACACCAAACGCAACTACGGAACCTAACAGCCTAGATAAAGAAGTCCGATCTTACCTCGAATGTGATCTGCAACTCAGTCCACCACTACGCTCCTGTTCTCCAAAGGAAGTGCGTCAAACAATCCTAAACCTAGAATTAAAAAAGGCGCCGGGATTTGATCTGATCACCGCTGAAGTCTTGCGACAAATACCGAAAAAGGCTTTAATGTTCCTAAACCAACTTTTTAACGGCATCCTACGAACGGCATACTATCCCGCAATTTGGAAAGTCTCCCAGATAACTATGGTTCCAAAACCTGGTAAACCACATCATTTAGTTGCATCCTATAGACCAATAAGCCTCTTACCAGTGATATCTAAGGTTTTTGAGAAAATAATATCGCGCCGCTTGAACGACTGCATGAGAGAAAATAAAATAATTCCTGAACACCAGTTTGGCTTCAGAAGTGAGCACTCCACAGTGGAACAAGTGCACAGGGTGTGCGAAAAAATACGTAAAGCACTGGAGGAAAAAGAATACTGTTCTGGAGTATTTTTGGACGTACAGCAAGCGTTTGATAAGGTCTGGCATGAAGGATTGCTATTCAAACTGAAGAATTTACTGCCGCATAACATGTACTTACTGCTGAAGTCTTACATTGAGAATCGGATATTTTATGTGAAGATTAACGACTCTTGTTCTACATTCTCTGAAATTAAAGCTGGCGTGCCACAAGGATCAGTTCTGGGCCCGACTCTGTATTTGATTTATACCTCAGATGTACCTGATTCAGGAACTGTAATGACAGCTACATTTGCAGACGACACAGCTGTGCTGGCCTCTAGCCATGATGCAGCAACAGCCTCAGCCACACTACAAAAACATCTGGACAAAGTGCACACCTGGATGAATGAATGGAAAATTAAAGCCAGCGCCAGCAAATCGAACCATATTACATTCACACTTAGAAAGGGAGATTGCCCAGCTGTAAAACTTGGACAAGAAGTCTTGCCACATAAAACGGTCGTGAAATATCTTGGATTCCACCTTGACAGGAAACAGACTTGGAGAGAGCATATACAAAAAAAGCGCGATGAACTGAACCTCAGATTCCGGTCCCTACAGTGGCTCATGAATCGTCAGTCTCGGCTCTCAGTCAACAACAAACTACTCATATACAAGATGGTACTGAAGCCAGTCTGGACATATGGCATACAGCTGTGGGGAAAAGCCAGTAATTCAAACGTCGAAATATTACAACGGCATCAAAACAGTGTCCTAAAGACCATTGTCAACGCTCCATGGTTTACCAAAAATGAGGAAGTGCATAGGTACCTACAGATGCCAACCGTCAAAGAGGAAGTGAATAATATGACAAGAACCTATAAGGGCAGGATCGACAGACACAAAAACCAATTGGCATCAGCACTGGGCACTCTCCCTTTCAAAAGAAGGTTGAAGCGGAAACATGTTTGGGATAACATATTATGATCAAACTAAAACCATATTAGGCTACCCATCAATGGAAGGGACTGCCTAACACGCCATATAATCACTTAAAGAAACTGCTTATGGTGTTGCCACCGATCGCATGTTGGACATATAAACATTGGAAAAAAAAAAAAAAAGTTCTGGCTAAGGCATCATCCACCTTAGTGATTTGTCGCAGAGTGATAATGCTGATTCTGTCTCTTTTGCTGACTCCCAGCATGCTTCTTTCCATACAGACTGACAGACAGACAGTAGTAATAATAGTAAGGGCTCGCGCGCACAGCGATTTTTTCCGCGCGAATTTTCCCCCGTAATTATGTAACACATGTAATACTATGGGAGTGGCCGCACTGGCGATTTTTTTTCCCGTAGATTTCTGCATACACAGCAATTTTTTTCCACGAATTTTTGATTCGCGCGGAAAGAAGTCGCTTTGCGTACGCCCCTTTTATTGCATGACAGGAATAAGACAACATGTCTCATCTCAGTTTTCAGAGCAAAACTAAAACATTGTATATTTTTTCAGAGCCTACTGACCATAGCTGGTGCAAATCATAATGGGAAAATGTCTGAGCCGTTGAATGTATTGCTGTGCATGACAAGAGCTCTACGGATGCGTCTCAAACAGCTCTCTTCGATAGAGTTAGTCCATCTGAACAACAAGGTAAATATACTGAGTGTTTGGAGTATGGAGTGACAAATCATTCTGAACAACTTTCACTATCAAACCGATTTGACCAGAGCGCCCGCGATTTTCAACCTATCCACATCGAGATAAAGTTCAAAACCCATGAAAAAACAGAACAAAAGATCGTGGTCTTTTGTGGCGTCTGAACGTGTACTCCATACGTTAACAAAATAACAAAATATTCCGACAAAAGTGCTGTTTTTTTTGGCCCCAAAATAGTAAGAAGGTTAGTTCTGAAAGGCAAATTTACATTTACATCGATGCCCCCAGATAATAGACCAGCAAGAATCCGACGACCAACTGAACCTTGACCTCGAAGAGCTGGTCAGTGGGTCCTTCCCCCAGGTCGCTGGCCACGCTGATAGGCTGGAAGCTTTGCGGCAGCTCCCAGCACCGGTGTTTGCGCTGGAGGCGAGCCTAGCGATCCTGGCGACGATGGCACGCAGTGTGGTGCTTATTGATGCTGAACACAAAGAGACTATTGGTGTGGTGAGTTGTAGGCGTTTTCAACTTCGGGGTGTCTTATCAATAGACAGAAAGTCGGTCCCTAAAGTCTTGACAACGATTTGTCAGTGATGGATGACGGATGTAGCATACTAAATTTAGGGCCTGTTTTAAGAGAGCCTGATAAACCATGAACAGAGAAATCATACATATATGTGAACTGACAGTTGAATCTACCTGTAATATCAGAACCGGCCAAGTGCGAGTCGGACTCGCGCACGAAGGGTTCCGTAACATTAATAACAAAGACGCACAATAGACGCCAATAAATTACGTTTGTTGTTTGGGAGCCCCCTTTAATTTTTTTTTAAATTTAATTTTTTAAACTGAATATTTATACTTAGGTAAGTACTCAATATTTTGTGAACATTTCAAGCGTCTACATGTTACCGTTATCAATATCAAGCATAAAAACAAGATTATTGTTTGGGAGCCCCCTTAAATATTTATTTTATTCTGTTTTTTAGTATTTGTTGTTATAGCAGCAATAAAATACATCATCTGTGAAAAAACTGTCTACTTATCACGGTTTATGAGATACAGCCTGGTCACAGACGGACGGACGGACAGACGGATAGCGGAGGCTTAGTAATAGGGTCCCGTTTAACACCCTTCGGGTACGGAACCCTAAAACAAGTGTGAAACAAACCATTCATCTGCCGAGTTCTCAATTAGCTAACCTACAGGTTGCTTCTATTTTAATTCCACCTATCCTTTCTCCAGAGTGACCTCAACGTGTGCACTAGCCTCCTGGAGACCCTAGTGCAGTTGTTGACCGACTGCGTGGGCGCAGGGTTCTGGCGCACGGACCACGGCAACAAGACGCATCGGGACATTGCGCATAAGAGCTGTATGCTGATGCGGCAACTCGGCGATCTTATGGCGAAGTACAGGTAACTTGTATGCACGTTCTAGCTTGCACTTACGTATGACGGGCTAGTAATACGTAATTCATGCTAAACTTGGGTATTTACTCCGTGGTTAGTATTTTTTTTACTCTGTGGTCTAGTGGCTTTCATGCTTGCTTCTCACGCAGGAGATGCAGGTTCGAATCCCGGTGCTGACCATGTACCAATGAGATAAACCATTTATCTTAAGACGTTATACGGATTTTGTAACGGAGATGGAAATCATCGTGAGGAAACCTTCAATACTCCACGGATGCGGCGATGGGCTTGCCCCCTGTCATGCAAAATGGAGTATTGAAGCACTGGCTAATAGTGGGTACAGTTGTGCCCCTGCCACCCCGTATGGGAAAAGGCGTGACGCTATGTTAAGTTTGTTGCGTATTTTTTTACAGCTCAATTATAATTTGTATGTAGTTATAAAAGTTTAATGTTCTTTGTGGACGTCTGGAGTGGTGTACACACACACAGCAGGCGGCTCCAGTTTAACATCTTTTTACAGCCGATATCGCCACCAATATCATGTCGTATGTAGCCCGCAAGACAATATGATTTTAGGGAGTTATAGAAAGACGGTAATTTGACATTCTGCCCTCGCGCGACCGCTTTAAATATCACTTATTCAAAACTCGCGGTATACCTCAGCTCAGGGTGCGTGCTCATCCCATACAAATTAGAATTAGTAAGCCTTCATAAAAAAGAGATGGCGTGAGGAGTAAGATTTGTACTTTAAACGCCATGGTTTCAGTTAATTAACATACTTCTAGGTGGCGGTAATCTTAGAATAAATCCTATTTATCTTAGCGCCATCTCGTGGTAATTGCAATTTTTCGATGGTGCTGCACCAAGCGATAATGGCCTCGAACTAAAGAAGCTTCCGTAGCATCTCAGTTTATGCCGGTGTCATATTTTGTTGTAGGTGGTCTGTCTGTATTAGTATAATATTATAGCATCTGTGATTCCAGCGAGTCGTTCGCCTCGGACGCCACGCGGCTGCCGCACCGCACCACCTACCTCCGTCTGTGCGCGATAGCCGCCCGCCTGCGTGGCTGGGCGCGCGCGTGCGCGTTGCCGCCGCCCGCGCTGGCTGCGCAGATGCGCGCTGCGCTGTTGGATCCCGCGCTGACGGTGTACTATCCGGCGTTGAGGCAGAGGATTCAGGATGACATGCAGGTAGAATGCTGGATTTGTTTTGTATTCAGATAATGGTCACCAATAAATAATAAAAGAGACAGAGCAATTTCAACCAATCACGTGCCGCTTTTGAATTAATTATCGATTAGTTAATACTAACCTTTGATCAGCGTCTCGGAAACCGGGAGTGAAAGTTGTCTTCAGTATTCAGTATTTTAAAGAGGCTTCCAGACAGATCTAGCCTCCACTGTCTCGAAACCCTTTTAATTCCATAAATGCCGCGTTTGTCTTGCAGTTAGATTAGTTTTCACGGATTCATCACGTAACCATTTATCACAAAGCTTTCTTGTTACAGAACGAAACAGTGCCTACAGACAAAGAATTCAAGACCAAATACAAAGAGCTTTTAAAGCTCTTCACCGCGATGGACGATGCTGCCACATTCATGAAGAACAAAAAATCTTGCCGAGCCTCCAAAACTGTACTCAGCCTCATAAAAACCTCTCTGCCAGTGCTAGAACTAAACGTCAACGATGCTTATCTAGACGACGTTTGCAATATCATAATCAATAAGCTGAAAGACTGGGATTTAAACGACAATGATTGGACGGAAGCAAGATGCATAGCAATGGCCTTAATGGCGCACAACTTTGAATGGGTGCAAACGAAATTCTACTCTATGCTGGAGGCGATGGTTGTGTCGGTGTTGGTTGATGACGACGGGAATCAAGCGGAGAACGAGAAGAGCTTGAATTTGCTCTGTGATGTTGGGGTCTTAACCGAGATTTGTTGTCACGGGCTTAGCAGCGAGAGTAAGGCGGTAAGTCGTCCCTTCGAATGACGTCCCTTTACTGTTCTGTCAAAGCACGTTTTCCCGTTTCTCTACCGAGGCTGAGACGGAGTCGTTCTCCTAATCAAATAGACAATGACAACGGTCAATAAACGGCGCCAAGACATTGTCGGTGACGGCGGCGGTGGACAAAGGGCGTAAGAAAGACGCTTTCCAAACCGTAGTTCTGCTGCTGTACACGCCTTTTGTATTCATGACCTATAACCATGTCCGTTTATAGTCTCGCATACATTTTTTTTGATAACTTTTTCTAAAATACTTATGCAGGTGGAAGGGAGCGCGTCCAACATAATGTCGCTGTTGCTGCGCGGCCGGGTGATCCTCAGCGACAGCTGCTGGTGGCGGCTGCTCGCCAGCCTGCTGCCGACACTGCCGCTGCTGCACGCGTATGCGGCGCACGACACCGCTCTTGGTAAGATATATAATGTCGGCCGGGTGATCCTCAGCGACAGCTGCTGGTGGCGTGGTCGCTGTTGCTGCTAACCTAACCGGTAGACCAAAATTGTAGATAAACCGTATCATCTATACGCACTACAATGCGCCCGCCGCCCAACCACCCCGGTCGCTGCGGCACTAGTGGCTAGCCAGAAAGGCCTGTGCCCCTCGATGTCCATTAATGGACTATGGACATTTACTTTACTATTACCACAAGGTGCTCATCCCATACAAATTAGATTTAGTAACCTTCGTAAAAAAGAGATTGCGTGAGGAGTAAGATTTGTACTAAACGCCATGGTTTCAGTTAACATACTTCTAGGTGGCGCTAATCTTAGAATAAATCCCATATATCTTAGCGCCATTTCGTGGTATTTGCAATTTTTCGATGGTGCTGCACCTAGCGGTAATGGCCTCGAACTAAAGAAGCTTCCGTAGCATCTCAGTTTAAGCCGGCGTCATATTTTATTCTAGGTGGTCTATCTGTATTAGTATAATATTATAGTATCCGTGCTATTACCATTGCATGACCTACTCGTGTTCATGTTCCGTCGGCTCGTTATCGCAGGCGAGGCGATATGCGCGTCGCTCACGGCGGAGATCGCGGCGCGCATGTGCGTGTGCGAGGCGGACGTGCGCGCGGGGCTGGTGCGCGCGCTGTTCGTGCGCTGCGCCGCCGTGCAGGCGAGGAGTGCGCACGCGCTGTGCCGGCTGATCGGTGAACCACGAGTGTTTCATTTATATGTACACCCCCTTAGACAAGATGCAAAACGCTATTATCGTTCGGACGAAACGCTAAGAATATGTATGCGATTTGACGTTTGGTCACGCTACGCTAGCGTCACCAAATGTCAAATCGCGTACATATTGAGTTTTTATTTCTATTCGTTTTCGTAGCGTTATTAACTTTGTGCAGGTTGAAACAGAAAGGTGTAGTCATATTTTAGAGGGTTGTTAGGGACTTCATTTATTTCATCACTATGAAACCGATTTGATCAGAGCAACTTAAATTTTCACTTCTTTATACAAATCAGCTGACCGCCCGGACCAAAACGTATAAAGCAATGAAAAATAAAGCTGCTCTGATCGGTTTCATAGTAAAAGTTGCTCAGAATGGTCTCCCTAACAACCCCCTAAAATATGACTACACCCTTCTGTTACACCCTGTATATTTATTTATTTTTATTTATTTATTTATTTATTTAACACAAATCCACAGCCAGTCGAATAATGAAACTTTCAAATAATACTTAACATAAGGCCAATTAGGGATTTCACTATGTATACATATGAATACAAAGACAAACAATTGTTTCTTACATTATATTTACTTGTATATAACTAGATGCCTGGGCCGGGAGTCTCCTACAGGAATGTCATGGAGCTAGCTATAGCGAGGCGCGGTACCGGCTACAAACAAACCGTAATTTCGCGAATAACTAATAGGCTTGTGGCCTGTCAAGTCAAAATAGATACTTTTTATGAACTGTCAAAACGGAACTTTTGTTCCTGAGTTCTATGAAATAACAACAGAATGACGTCATGTAAAAGTGCCATCAAATCCTGTCTTTTTTTGCACAAAATTAACTTTATAAAATATATCTGCTGGAAATATACAATTCTGAGAATGTCAAGCCATTTTGTACATAATGCTACAACTTAAAGACTTGTTCCTAGATTTATTAGATTACCTTGGCCACAAGCCTATTGCCGTGCGATTCTGTACGTGACTCACGGTCGGTCCTGTGGTGTGGCTTTGCATCGCATCTTTGGAAAAAAAAAGCATTCCAGGTCTTGGATGTTTTTATTTACATGCTTGTTTCGCTGTTTCTGGTTATGACGCCACCGTATCCTAGTGTGGGGTCAGAAGCAATGTATGTGACTATCTAAATGTAAAGCTGAATGGGTTTTGAGTATGTCTATGAATTCCTATATATAGTGCTACATGGAGGTTTTGTCACTAAGATGACACTGACTGGGGGGCGCCACTGCAACATTGATCGATTGATTGATTGGGTTAGTTCCGACCCTTGGCCACGTGCCAAAACATCCATGTAGCACTGTACAGCCTTCCAAATATCTTTTGGTGTGTGAGTGACGTTTCCAAGTGGGCGCCAGTTCTACGCAACCTAATGCAATGAACACGTCAGAGAGCGTTAGTTTCTACCTGTCACCGTACGCCAAAACATCGTTGGACAGCTGTATTCATCTAAAGCTGTTGTCAGCCTGCGTTGCGTGTCCAGCTTCAGAAAAATATCATTAGGTTTTGCCTCCAACAAGGAGGTTGAATGCCACGACGAAGTTTGTTGATGATAAAGTGAAGTGAAGTCCAACGCCATCTATACTTTGGCTGCTGAGAGAATGCGATCCTGACACATGCCTATGTCCCTGTCTATCCCGCGCTACTTTTCACTCTATCTCACTCCCACAAAGGGGATTGACTCCCCAAACTGACATGTGTCCGGATCGCATTCTCTCAGCGGCTAGACTATAGCGATTTGTCTATGGCGAAAGTAATCCACAGGGTGCTCATTCCATACAAATCAGAATTAGTAACCCTTCGTAAAAAAGAGATGGCGTGAGGAGTAAGATTTGTACTTTAAACGCCATGGTTTCAGTTAACATACTTCTAGGTGGCGCTAATCTTAGAATAAATCCTATATATCTTAGCGCCATCTCGTGGTATTTGCAATTTTTCGATGGTACCAAGCGATAATGGCCTCAAACTAAAGAAGCTTCTGTAGCATCTCAGTTTACGCCGGTGTCATATTTTGTTCTAGGTGGTCTGTCTGTCTTTATTGGTATAATATTATAGTATCTGTGCTCCCATCCCATATAAGAGAGTTTGTATTTGTGCCAGATGATCCTCATTACCTGCCACCCACGGAGGCGTTGAGGGCAGATGTTCTACTGGGTGCGATGCGAAGAGTACAGGCTCAAGACTTCAATGTGGAATTTTCCAAGTCGCCCTGCAAATCACCGCAGGTAGAGATCCTTCGCAGTCAGTTATGTTATGTAATGTAATTGGGCTGGCCATGTCAGTCGTAACCACCCAGACAGATGGGCAAAAATCGCCACTGAATGGGTGCCACAGGATGGCTACCGGCGTAGGGGCAGGCCTAAACGGAGATGGCGGGACGACCTCGACAAGTTCCTGCCGGGGTGGCCGGAGGTGACACAGTCCAGGGGTGAGTGGATGCAGGAGGGGGAGGCCTTTCCCCAGCAGTGGGACACAATTACGGATGCATAAAAATAATAATAATGTAATGCAGTTTCCACTTGGGATGTCTGATTCATATCGCATCCCTTTTATAATACGATACTGTTATCCGACTGCACCAGATGTAGGGAAATGATTTTCGGTAAATGATAATTCCTAGGTACACCCAGTTAAATAAATAAATGAGAAACTACTTTGTTAGGGACATCATTCTGAGCAACTTTCATTATTAAACCGATTTGATCAGAGCAACTTTATTTTTCACTTCCCATTACATGTTGGCCTGAGTGGGTCAGCTGATTTGTATGGAGAAGTGAAAATTAAAGATGCTCGCTCTGATCAGACTGGTTTCAGAATGAAAGTTGCTCAGAATGACGTCCCTAACAAAGTAGTTTCTCATTTTGCGTTAATTCATTTACACCTTGAATCCACAATAACGATTCCAGACATCAGGCCTCATCCAAGTGCTGGACGTGCTGAAACAAGACCTGACCCTCACGGAAGACACCCTCGGCCTCACAAGCAGCCCGCGCCGGGAGCTGACCCTGGAGCCGTCGCTGCGGCGCGCCACGCTGCAGCAGCTAGCGGCCATTATGAGCAACCACGACATACACGAGACGTTCCTGCTGTGTGACGGCTTGAAGATTGTCGTTACGCTACTGAGGTACCCACACGAGTTACGCTAAAGCGGGGTTTTCACGATAGCTCGGACCGAGTGCACTCGGATGACTACTCGGATGCAACTCGTACCGTGTAAACCCATCATCCGAGCGCACTCGGATATCGACATCGATCAGAGTGGACTCGGACGCTGCTCTATTCGTCCGAGCGCACTTGGATGACTTTTTAAAAACAAAATGGCGTCGTCGAAGAAAAACAAAGCGGAGATCAGAAAAAAGTGGACAGAACGGGATACAGTGCGCTTTTTAGAACACTACGAAGCCGAGGAAGTGTTATGGAACCATAGGCTAAATGACTCTCGGAGTAACAGATCAGTCGTCGACATCTTGACTGTGCACGGAGGAGAGGCCAAATACTACTTTGGTCTAAAAACCAAAACTGTGTGAAAACCGCAATCCGAGTGGACTGAGTGCACTCGGTCTGAGCGTACTCTTATCGTGAAAACCCCGCTTAAGAGAGATGCCACATGGGCGTTGCCGCTGCGTTGCGTCAACGCTGCTACGATGGAGCGGTGACGCTCCGTAGTTTATATTTTATTTTATTGAAACTTGTTATTGTGCACTGTTACTTATTACTTGTTATTCTACCCTTTCATTATGTAATGGCTGTAGTATCGATGTCTCTTCAACTACAATACTATCGATAAACAGTAATACTATCGATAGTATCGATAGACTATCGATATTATCGTGTTTTCTTCAACTATCGATAGGCTATCGATAGAATATCGATATTGGCCTATCGAGCGGCAACACCAGTAGGAAGAAGGAATAATTACGCATCGAAAAAGTATGCGAATTAAACTTTCAGTGACCCTTATGTACTGACATAAGGCTTATTTCTTATGAGCTCGAACACTTTTTCACTCTGGTAATCATTCCTGCTTGAGCCACAGAACGGTATGCCACAGGGGCGTGCTCCTGCGTTGCGTCATCGTGACGCGCGCGCAACGGAAAAGGGGCTGGAGAGACGAGGTGGGGAGGGGTGCTGCGTTGAAACGACGAAGCGGCTCTCACATTCACTTTTCAACCATAACAATAGAAGTTCCAATGCATACTTTGAGGATCTTCTAGTTTATAGTCTATCCAGTTTTGGCCGTGCGGTGATACGTCAGGGAATGAGTTCCGAAATCCGTTCCGGTTTTCAGTATTGCCTGTTTTGCTGACACATTTTCGTTTTCAGAATATCTCTCCTAGTGGACGACTTCCTGGCGTTTCCGGAGTGTGCGATCAGCTGTGTGTCGGTGCTGAATAGTGTGTGCTTCGGAAGCCGACACACTCTCGCCAAGATATCTGATCTACCGGCGCTCCTACTCAGAGGTACCTACAACTACAGATGTAACAAAGAATTTAGTTCTTTTTTGTGTGACGTGTGTTGCGATGAATTCATGCAGTATCGCCGACTATGGCCCGAGTTAGGATCCTCATTCTTACAATATAAAAATGGAGAGACCAAATCGAATACAAACACTACCTACATGAACAGACGATACTACAATATGAAAATGGAAAGACCAAATCGAATACAAACACTACCTACATGAACAGACGATACTACAATATGATAATTGAAACAAAAAGTAAACTTTAGAAAAAACCGACTTCCACAAACCCTATTTGATAAGATTGAGTTTAATACTAACTGTAACCCCTTATCCCCCCCTCCCTTGGGGAATTAATTTTGTCAAATGCTATATCAGTGCTACCCCACGCGACTAAGGAACCCCTGTACAAAGTTTCATGGCTCTAGGTCCACCGGTTTAGGCTATGCGTTGCCTGCCCGTCAGCCACGCATTGTATTTGTACCTAGTATTGAGCAGATCTGGTGGCCATATGTGGTCTTCATCAGCAGTTCCGCATCACAATATTATGCTTACCATGTGCATTTGCACGAGTTATTATGAAAAACACAAAAATCACTATAGGTCTGCCTATAATATTTGAAGAGTTCTCTCGATTTCTCCAGGATCCCATCATCAGATCCTGACCTGGTGTCAATGGGACCACCCTTGAGGTATTACCTATACGCCGAAAAAAGATTTGTTCAAATCGGTTCATAATTGGCGGAGCAATCGCGTAACAAACATAGAAAAAAAAAAAAAACATACGGGTCGAATTGAGAACCTCCTCCTTTTTTTGAAGTCGGTTGAAAATGGAAAGACCAAGTCGAATACAAACACTACCTACATGAACAGACGATACTACAATATGAAAATGGAAAGACTAAATCGAATACAAACACTACTTACATGAACAGACGATACTACAATATGAAAATGGAAAGACCAAATCGAATACAAACACTACCTACATGAACAGACGATACTACAATATGAAAATGGAAAGACCAAGTAGAATACAAACACTACCTTCATGAACAGACGATACTACAATATGAAAATGGAGAGACCAAATCGAATACAAACACTACCTACATGAACAGACGATACTACAATATGAAAATGGAAAGACCAAGTAGAATACAAACACTACCTTCATGAACAGACGATACTACAATATGAAAATGGAAAGACCAAATCGAATACAAACACTACCTACATGAACAGACGATACTACAATATGAAAATGGAAAGACCAAGTAGAATACAAACACTACCTTCATGAACAGACGATACTACAATATGAAAATGGAAAGACCAAATCGAATACAAACACTACCTACATGAACAGACGATACTACAATATGAAAATGGAAAGACCAAATCGAATACAAACACTACCTACATGAACAGACGATACTACAATATGAAAATGGAAAGACCAAATCGAATACAACCACTACCTACATCAACAGACGATACTACAATATGAAAATGGAAAGACCAAATCGAATACAAACACTACCTAC
>OY735257.1:7424131-7538831 GCA_963457715.1 Argyresthia albistria | reverse complement strand
CCTCTGACACCCCCATTGAGATGCCCGCCTCTGACACCCCCATTGAGATGCCCGCCTCTGACACCCCCATTGAGATGCCCGCCTCTGACACCCCCATTGAGATGCCCGCCTCTGACACCCCCATTGAGATGCCCGCCTCTAACACCCCTATTGCATCTAGAGTCAGTTGTAGTTCCTACAGTGTTCGATTACCTCCCCAGGCGGCACAATGGCCTGGATCCAAGCCTCATTCTTCGACAGTGAAGCCAGCATGATATCGCTACTCAGTCGCGAACAGATGTTCCCGCAACAAACGCAACAAGACAACATCGAGGTCTCACAACTGCACATACACATTGTGAAGGTGTTGCTGCGATGCGTAGTCATGATGGAGAATGATGATGCGAGCAGTGGAAAGGTGGAGAGTTTGCTGAAGATACTCCTGGCGTGTTTGGACAGGATCGATTTGAAGAACTTTCATAGCCTGGGTAAGTAGGTTTCATATAATTAGTACCCCCATTCCCGTACTCTTCTCAGGACCTTCATATAGGGATTAAGGATCTAAAGATGGGGTGTGAATAATGGGACGGGGGGTATCGATCAATGGATAAGTATCGTTTGTTCAGGACCGATGGCGAATTTTTGGTATGTAAAGCATCGCGCACATTAACGGGAGTGGAGTTTACTTTGACAATTGCATGAAAAAGTTCAAAGTTTACTCGTGTCACTTAGTTCATCGTAATCGTGAGGCTAATATTAGGGAGCTGTTAAAATATTATAGGAATGACCCCACATTAACAAACCTCCCTTCCCCTCCCCCAGGCTATCTAACCGAGCTGACTCGCTGCATCCGCTACACCGTCAGCTCCCACTGCCGCATCTCCGAAGACACGTCACTAGTCTGCCTCGGCCTGACCGCGCGCACTCTGCGGGGCTCCGCGGCGGCGGCGGGGCGCAAAGGGCAGGGGTGCCGGCTCGACGCCATGTTGACTCTGCTCGCCGTGTTGGGGAGGCTGCATGGAGACCAGGTGCCGGTGCAGGTGGGTATAGCCTGGTCACACCTCGGACACTCCATAGAACGCTCGTAAAATAATCACCTATTACTACTACATAACCAAGTGATGTTTTTATACGTGCAAATGTGTGCGTAAACTTTGCTAGGGCTGGTGGCGCGGCAAATGCAGCGATATTAAAGTATACGCGTCGTCACTCGTCCGGCGTTCAGCCCTGTCTATTGATCCTCTAGCCAATCTTTTGATGCCAGGGGTGGGGTGCGGTATCTGAATCAGCGCGGGGAAGGGAGTGGCCGTTCTGTATGGAGTACTATTATCTCTTCTGTGGCCTGGTTGAGTGACATGGAAGACAAATAGAGTGTATTTATTAGTAAGTAGTCTATTATTTTAACATTTATCGTTGTGCACTTATGTAGGTCTACCTTTTATTAAATTATCCTCACCATCCTAGGTTTGCTGGAAGGATCTCTTATTAGAGATAAGCTCGCCTTTGTACATGTTTTTTCCAATATTAAGTATCTGTATTATGTTTTCTGTGCAATACAGTATAAGTAAGTAGATTGACTTGCTTCACGATAAAGTCAGTCCGTGTCTCGCAATTCAACAGATTTGAATAGGCTATGGCCTCTCTTTCATATACCACATTTTGATATCTTGCATATAGCAAGAAACCTGTCCTTCAATACGACGCATTTGGTATTCTACTGAAACCGGAATCGCAATTCACAAGCGCCAGCCTGACGCCAGCCTACTTCGTATTCTACTGTCGGACAGTAGGCTGGCGTCAGGCTGGCGCTTGTGAATTGCGATTCCGGTTTTAGTAGAATACCAAATGCGTCGTATTAAAGCTTGTGCCAGGCTTGTGGTATGCTTGTGTACAGTAGAATTCGGGCCCTGCTCCTAGGCCAATTTAAGTTAGTGTTATTTCAATACATTGCTCGAACGCGCATTGCAAAAAACTTATGACATATGCTGCGACGCAGAAACTATTTGACAAGGCAGGGAAGGCGATGTATTTTGTTTGTTGCGAGTTTTCCCTGCCTTGCAGATCCTTATCGGCCTAGCCTGTGTCACCTGTAGCATACGCCCACACTACTCTACCTCTCCGTCTTTCTGTTTCGTAGTTACATGTATCGTCAATGCCAGCAAACAGCCACACTTACAACTATTATTTTCCCCGTCAGCGCTGGAGCGACTACTGGTGCGGCGACGCGGTCCGGCAGGTGGTGGCGTGCGCCGCGTCCGCCCGCGCCGAGCTGCGAGCGGCCGCGCTGAGTGTCCTCGCCGCGTTGTCGAGACACGCTCAGATGCTGCCGCAGTTGAGTGACGGTGAGTAACACCAGACTCGACCCCTATCACAAAGGTGCGGCTAGAGTGTGCTGTGCGTCCTCCCGCGCCGAGCTGCGAGCGGCCGCGCTGAGTGTCCTCGCCGCGTTGTCGAGACACGCTCAGATGCTGCCGCAGTTGAGTGACGGTGAGTAACACCAGACTCGACCCCTATCACAAAGGTGCGGCTAGAGTGTGCTGTGCGTCCTCCCGCGCCGAGCTGCGAGCGGCCGCGCTGAGTGTCCTCGCCGCGTTGTCGAGACACGCTCAGATGCTGCCGCAGTTGAGTGACGGTGAGATCAGGAGCCTCCATCACGAACGTTTTCGGCGAGATCGTAAAACGTTTTCGAGAACGCAGGAAATTATATTTTATGTCATAAAGAATAAGATTCACTAACATTTGACTTTTCGATAGTTTTCTATCGAATCTTTGTTCGTGATTGGGCTACAGTTTGTCCCCCGACGAGCAAAAGAAGTGTCGTTTGAAGTGTCTGTCGGTCGGTCTGTCTGTATGACTATCCGTGGCAGACCAGCGGTCAAACTGGTGGACGGATCATGATGTTTGAAAAACAAACAACGAACCATGTTCGCCAGATACCAAATATGCCCATGTAAATGTGTAAATGAAGGTATCCTATTCACAATTCATGATTTCTTTATTGCACACAATTAATTTCAAGGACAATAGGTAAATAAAAACAGTGTTCAAAGGCGAGCTTATCTCTAAAAAGAGATCTTTCTCTCTCTCTCTCTCTCTATTCATAACCTAACCGAGGTATTTTCGTGTTATCTAGCGTAAGTTATTGTAAGATAGTTAATTGCATGTAGTAAAACTAATGTAATGCCCTCGTAACCCGAGGAAAGTAATGTATAAATACATAACAAAATACAATAAGTAGGTAAGAACAGACATTCATTAATCGATAAAATTAATCACTTTGTATGAATAGTTACTACTGGTCATTCAATAACTTGCGTAACATACCCGTGTTAATTACTCACAAAAGAAAGTAAATATTGGACACACGACGTTTTCCTCTATACCTACATAAAACGAAGAAGCGCGATGCTCACGCGGAAAGTAATAAAATTTAACGTTTACAGAAGACGTTTTCCTGTTAATAAATTCTCGAATCAAACTCGTCTATTCATATTAGAATGTGTCTAATGGCATGTCCGCCTATGTTCCCGCTTGGTGGCTCTGGCGTGATTAATAGATCCACAGAGAAGTTTGTTTATTTGGGCACTGAGGCCACAGCAGATAGAGTTTCGTTCGATCTTCTAAGATTTGGGGTTACTACCATTCTCAACGAACAATATGTGCAAAATCAACTTTAAAGCTGCAATAGTACGGCACCTATTATTTTGTAAACCAGACATAATATTATCTAGAAGCACAGATACTATAATATTATACTAATACTAGAAGGTAAAACGAATTTACCAACTTTGACAGATAATCCCTCAAACTACACCGACGTCATCTGCCTTCAGCTTTTGAGAGTAGTCGCCAATAGCAGTACGGTTAATGGCGCCCCTTTTAGAATTAAGTCAAATTATTATCATACTCAGCCCACCCACATCAAATCAACCCACTGCTGGGCAAAGGCCTCTTCTCTATAGCGCCAATCCGCACGACCATGCGCCAACCGTATCCATTAATATCCTGTCGACTTGATGATATCGTCGGACCATCAGACAGGTGGTCTGCCTACTGGCCTTGTCGATCTCCTTAGCCACCACTCTGTAACTGCTTTGGTCCACCGCCCGTCATCCTGCCTACCCAATACTATTGTAATTTTCTTTTGATTTTATTGTGTAATTTATTCTATGGGCTTTTATGCCTGCAATAAAAAAAAACATTCATACATTCAATACTATCTAGAATTAAGTATAGATAAAATATGTATACCGGATGTAATAGAAAGGTGTAGTCATATTTTAAGGGGTTGTTAGGAACGTCATTCTGAGCAACTTTCTCTATGAAACCGATGTTATCTTAATTTTTTACGTTAATTTTTTTATCTTAATTTTTTGCTTCTCCATACAAATAAGCTGACCGCCCGGGCCAAAACATATGGAGAAATGAAAAATAAAGTTTCTTTAATCAAATCAGTGTCATAGTAAAAGTTGTTCAGAATGATGTCCTTGACGACCCCTTAAAATATGACTACACCTTTCTGTTACACCCAGAATATTCCCAGTGTGAATTTACAGCAAAGCGTTGTTTCAGCCATGCCGAACGAATCAATAGCCGAGTTCGCAGCCAGCGTATTCTCAGAGAGCCATGAAGCGAATATCGTGAGAGCTGCCGCAGCCAAGCTGTTGACCGCTGTAGCAGGCAGGACTTCTTCACATTCCGATGTGAGTAAATATTCACTTACCATTTACTAATCTTTCCAGAAATCTCTTTCAACATAATCTCTTTCACATGGACAAATCTTATATGACATAGTTCGCCATTGTTCGGTCGTTCGAGCTGTGTGCTTCTGAGAGTGGTTAAGCATCGAATCTGTGAATCAGTATTTAATCTTCTCTAGATAACTCAAAACATATTGTAGTACTTTCAATACTTATTTTCGGCTTCTACGTTGTAACTACAGTTTTGTAGAACGAAACGAATGTTATGCTGTCTTCCAGCAGTCTTTTGAATGCTAAATGGAGTTTAAACGCATTTCCCCCTTCCAGTCCGTGGTGAAGCGACTAGTAAGTATGCCTTTGGGCGGAAGCTCAGGGCACATTTGCTAGATCAGCAGAGACTATTCCTCCCTCTCGTACCAACCTCTCGCCGCAACAAGACTTGAGTCTGTAGTCGCACATTCACTCTAGTTACCACTTCCTTTTGTTTATTTTCTTTTTTTTTGAACTTCACTACTAAATCGTATGGCTGAAAATCGCGGACCGTTATTTTATTATTCATATAAGTATTATTATTTTCCTTGATCCTTATTTTCCGGTATTGATACTTGTTTTTATTTGCTACATTCATATTATATTATTATTTTTATCACACACTACGCACCATTTATACTCTTTTATGTATTCATGTACCACTTTATAGTATTTTAAATTATTTCGGATTGTACCACGCCAGCCGCAGCCTGTGACGCTCGCGGGGCAACACCTGGCGCTGACTGAAAATCAGCGCTGAAGGTCTGGCCTTCAGCATATCGCTGAGTCAGTTGCCATTTATAATGACAGTGACACACCACGACCGTCATTCATGTTTTTTCAATTATTGATGATATTGTGAGTGTCTTACTTTCTGTTTTTGGTTTCTTTTGTCTAACTGTAATGTGTTCACTGTCCTTGTAATAAACGTTTCCTTCTTTCTTTTCTTTCTTTATAAATACAACGCGGTTATGGAGTGGGTGCCTAACTAACTGGCAGTATCGTTGCCGTGCTTGACTTCGTAACTTGAACTTGTTCATAAATTCTGTTTAATCTCCATTTAGTGGCTGTCAAAATTCTGCTGCAAGACGGCCTGACTGCGTATTTTATCCAATTTCCCGATATCTTTGAAAATTTCTAATCACGTTGTTTATTACTAGCTATACCACTATTACTGGTTTTGGTATAATTATGCGTTTACTTACGTCTACGTGCTGAGTCTCAGGTTACGAGCGGTCATTAATGCGTTTACTGCATGACTATAATTTACCCATTCGTCATTTTCGCCATTACAAGTACACAATAAAAGTAATCCTTATATTAATATCGGGTGACTTAATTGTGAAGTATTACCGTGAAATTCTAAAGATATATGTGTTGTTTGAAGTTTTCTGTGAATAACGTACACTCGAGTGTCGCAGACGCAGACTTTTGTTTATTATTACTTCGGTGCTGTGCCTTACATGCATCGTTACCCAAATCAATTCCATTGTGACGTAATCTGGTTCAACAAGCATGTTTTCGTATCACAATGATTTATAGTCTGCTGAAAGAATGCATAATAAGCTGTCCACTAGTCCGATACGTGAAGCCCGCGAGCTTGCCAGTATTCGAGTCACGGCGGCCGAGTCGTCAACACGGTCGACCTTGGTTGCTGGCTCTAACGCGGACGCCCTTATCTCGCGTACATACACGCGACACCGGCCGACTCCTAGCCTCATTTGTACACCGCGAGTCGCCGGCACTACACGCGGACAAATATCGTCGTCGGTTTGTTTACAATCGTAAAACATCGCGTAAACTCAAAGCAAGCTCGATTCCCGGAAGTCGCGCCGAGAGAACAGACAATATGTTGGTCGGCGTGGTTTTAATACTGATTGTTCTGTTCCTTATAATTTCACTGACGGTTTTTCACTACACAACAAATGGTAGAAAATATTGGAAGAACAAGCACGTGCCATACCGGGAGCCGTGTCCGGTTTTCGGTAACTTCGGTGCGACTTTCACGATGAAACGTAGCTACTCTACAATGCTCCAGTTCTTATACGACCAGTTCCGGGATGAGAAGTACGTGGGCATATTCCAAGCTCGCCGGCCGACGCTGATGCTGCTCGACCTAGAGATCGTGAAGAGTATCATGTCGAAGGAGTTCCCCTCGTTCAGCGACCGCATCTCCGTGGCGACCGACACGCGCAGGGAGCCGCTACTGCGTAACCTGGCCAACATGAGCGGCGCCGAATGGAAGGCGATGCGGCACATCGTCACACCTACATTCTCCTCCGCTAAGATGAAAGCGATGTTTCCCCTTGTAGCCGAGTGCGCGGAAACGTTGCGAGACGTTCTGTCTCAAGGACCACAGGAAGTAGACGTGCCCATTCTGATGTCTCGCTTCACCACAGACGTGTTAGGAAACTGCGCGTTTGGTGTGGAGCCGGGATCGCTCAGGAACCCGCAGTCGCCGTTCCTGATAATGTCGCAGCGGATGTTCAAGGCGGACCGCGCGACGATACTCAAGCGCTACTGCCGCGCGTTCTTCCCCAAGCTCTTCAAGCTGTTGAACCTCAGGACCTACTCCGCGGACGTCGAGACCTTCTTCACCTCCATCATCAGCCAAGTGCTAGCGGAGAAGCGGAAAACCAACTCGCAGAGACAAGACTTCATCCAGCTGATGATGAACGTGCAGAACGTTGACAACGAGTTCGTGATGACGGATGAGCTCATCACATCCAACTCCTTCATCTTCATGCTGGCCGGGCTGGAGTCTTCGGCTTCGAATCTCTCGTTCTGTCTCTACGAGCTCGCGAAAGATCAGGACCTGCAGGAGAGGATCAGGGAGGAAGTGTTGGGTTGCCTGAAGCAACACGGCGGCCTGACTTACGAGGCTGTTTGTGCGATGCGGTTGTTATTGCAGGCAGTTTTGGAGACTCTTCGCATGCACCCCTCGACGCCCCTCACCACCCGGCTCTGCACCGCTCCCTGCACCCTTCCGGATACGAACCTCAGCTTCGAGCCGAAGCAGAATGTCCTAATACCATTACAGTGTATACAGAAGGACGCCAAATACTTCCCCAACCCGGAGAAATTTGACCCGGACCGGTTTAAAGATGACATGAATCCCGCAGGATTTGTGGCATATGGGGATGGACCTAGATGTTGCCCAGGTGAGTACATTTTTAAATGCATCTAAGAATAGGTATTTCTGATATTTGCCAATGCACAATACCTACTTATCCTGTAAATTTAAGCATAGGTTTTCATATACAAACAGATTAGCAGCTACAACAGCTAAGAACAAACAATAAAGCATTCCCACTTGATAATTCAAACAAGGAAAATGTTCACACAATTGTTTCCGAAAATCACGTAATAAAATATTTAATTTCATTGTTCTGGGTGAATCACAGAGATAGTCACAACAAATTCCAGACAGTGGTGCACCATACTACTGAGATAATAAAACTGTGCATTGTTAAATCATTAATATCATTCAGTCATAATGTGGGTCGATTCAATAGCCAAGTTATTATTGCAATCACTTGTTATTTAGTTTCCCCTTCTCTAAAGCACAAGTCCTAATTCTGGAAATCCTACTGACACCGACCCTCCGAAAACACGTCAGGCCAGCGTTGTATCTTGGCCATACAATTTTAAGCTTTTTCCGAGTCTACAAATACAAACAAGCAACATACATAAACCTAGCGTCACGCCTTTTCCCATACAGTGTGGCAGAAGCGCGACTGTGTCCACATTTAGCCTGTTTATTCCATACTCTATTTGTTTATCTACTCCCTACAAACCCCGACATTATATTCCAGGAGCCCGTTTCGCCCAGCTAATGGTGACAGCGGGTCTTGCCTCCATACTGCGGGCATTCTGTGTGGAGCCCTGCCCCCGCACCACGCCCCGCATAGAGTACGACCCCCGCAGTGTGATGCTGAAGAATAAGGGAGGCATCTGGCTGCGCTTCCAGAGACTGCCTGAAGAATGACTTCTGGAAAATTCACGACTATTGATGCCTGAATCTTCGCGATAAATTACTATAGTCTTGACAGTTACTGTCCCTTAAATGAATGGTCTAGCCTTTTCACCAGTGGGATCGCTACACTAGCAGGCATTCATGTTTGTGACATTCTTGAACGAGATGAGATTTTAATCAGAAAATTACTGAATTTAATTTCCTAGAAATTCCTTTCCTAGAATCTCGTGTTTTTTCTAGCCATGCATATTGTAGATACGATAATATTGTTGATTAATCATATTTTAATAAGATGTATAGAAAAAGGAAGTCGTCAATGATATCAGCAAAGTATTTGTCAATATATCCGTATCACTGAGAATGTGTCAAAGAAGTAACTGATAATGAAAGTGAATGTTGAAGTACTTAAAATACCAAAACGGGTAGCACTTAATTATGTTAATACTAAATGGAGTTGTCGAGGACACAAAACTGTATCAGAATGTATATTGAATTTTGTCAATATCACGATTACTTCTTGCACTACATTTATTAATTTAAAAAATACTTAAAATCGGTAATACTTTGTGATCTTAATGCAAGCGGTACATTTATTTCCATGTTTGGTTAGGTATCCATATTTCCATGTTTGGTTAGGTATCCATATTTCCATGTTTGGTTAGGTATCCATATTTTTTACAAACGACCAAATATCATCACAATTTTACTGTCATTTTCACAATGTATCTACTGTACTTGCGGCATTTAACTAGCGACTTGGTTTAACCGTATTTTAGAAATGTATTAGGTAGTTTATTTGTTTAGTTTAAATTACGATTATCTAAAAATAAACAAACTTAGTTAACCTACACATCATTCATGGTGGTTGTTTTACTGAAGTTTTTATTTTACCCATAGATAAATTACTTGCGTGAATGTGAGTGAGTGTAAATTCTGAACTATGTTTAAATGAAAAAAAAAGAAAATGAAAATTCACCAAAGTAATATACAGATGAAAGATACATTGGCACCTTAAACTAAGTTTAATAAACCTGTGTTTTAAGGACCATTTGCCTCTCCCTTCAGACACTATTTATGTGTGAATAAATTAAGTAGCCTAGGAACATTTCAGTTCAATTGCTATTGGTAATTAGTGCAAAACAAAATTCCACATACCTACCTCATCGATTTTGATTTACGATAAATTTGTACAGTGTTCTGCTTTGAAAGTGGCACTAAAGAGATATATTTTATGGGTTTGTGTAGACAAATAAATGTCATGTAAATATTGCTTTCGTATGCTGTCCGATAAACAAATAATTTATTTTGAAATTACTATCATTGATGTTGGCTTTTGAATCAACCGATCGAGTGAATTAACATATTAACAATAGTTGCAAAGCAACGTCATAATTCCCTGGCTAGAAAGAAGTGCGATATTAACTTATTTGACTATTTACATCTAGTTATTTAATCTATATTCTTGTTTAACTTTTACGGCTGTGGATTTTTGTTCAATAAATAAAATAAAAATAAAAACTAATAAATGAAAACTTTAATTTTCAGATTCAAGAACAGGATATTCTATTTCACCTACACGAGAATAACTTCCTACCAATGAGTGTGGATATTCTCGTTGAGTACTGCTACAATCCTGGTGAATACAACAACACTCTTGGTAAGATCCAACAATTCCTTATTGCATTTTTTAGAGTTCCGTACCCAAAGGGTAAATAAAAATCGGTTAAGTGCGGGTCGGTATCGCACACGAAGGGTACACCGTACCATCGTACAACAAATCAAAAGCACTCAAAACAATAAAAAAATAAACAAAAAGAAAATTTAAAAAGTTTATGCCTTCACGAGATTTGAACCGACGACCTCCGGATTGAGAGTCTACATCATACCGGCTGAGCTACCACAACCATGTGGGTTGACGCGAAATATGCTATCATATTTAAATGAGTAGTATAATATGTGTCTATGACATGGTTGCTATGACAATAAATAAACAGTTTCAGTCAAGATCTCCATTTTGAAATGCGTAAGTGTATCTAAACACGTCTCTTGTATCGGGGCCCCCTTAAATTTGCAATATCTCTCGTATTTCAGTATTTGTGGTTGGTGCGGCAACAGATATACACATTCTGTGAAAATTTCTCCCATACAACTAACTTGACTTTTTTTTTTTTGCGGTTTTTTATAGATAATGGTACGGAACCCGTCGTGTGCGAGTCCGACTCGCACTTGCCGGTTGTTTTATATAGATAATGATACAACCCTTCGACGCCCTTCGTGCGCGAGTCCGACTCGCACTTGGCCGGTTTTTTTCAAACCCTTCTATATTCTAGCCATGACTATTTAAGCAATTTTTCAACTACTACAAAAGCGACACAGTTAATGAATGTAAACTAATTCGACTGCGGAACAAAATATCAATGACAGATTTTTCGCCAAGATCAATTCATTAGTTGCGCTAAGAGATGCACATGCCCACAGACAACACAGGAGCTACTATAGACCTGACGCATCGATTTAATCTGTGATCTTTTCCACAGAGCCAAACATCCCGCTATCCCTACTCGAGCGTCGCTCAGAGCTCGAAGTGCGAGCCAGCAAGGTGGCCGGGCTCCACGTGTCCCCCTCCACGGAGGAGTTGCGGGGGCGGCCGCCCCCCACGGCCGGTGTGGTGGCAGCACTGGCTGACCTGCTGTATAACGTCAGCTGGTTCAAGAAGTGCCCGGTGCAGGCGTGGAATGAGCAGGGGCTGTTTCGGATGCTGTTCAGGTTAATAGCTTTGTCTGCTTGAGACGCTAGAGAGAGCCATTGCCATATTGTCTTTCTTTTTAGGGTTCCGTACCCGTAGGGTGCCAAACGGGACTCTAATACTAAGCCTTCGCTGTCAGTCTGTCCGTTAGAGGGCCCTTCAGCACGAACCGTAACAGCTAAGCATGCTGTTGCCGCTCCAAATAAAGATGTCTTCATACAAGAAACGTATTTTTTTGTACTTTTGGTACAATGAGGGTGCGGAACCCTCCGTGTGAGAGTCCGACTCGCACTGGGCTGATTTTTTCCATACGTGGCGGCCCTGCTGCACCTAAGGTTAGCCAAATAGCAGAATTATTGGGTAAGCAAGATAACAGCATATCTTAAATGACAATCAGTTACAGTTTAAACACCCTGCTTATTATGATATTTGTAACTTAGATATGAGCGAGATCGTCAGCTATCTATGAATAACTGGCCAAAAGTGGGCACATTGTGCCTCTGCCACTCCGTATGGAAAATGTCGTGACGCTATCTAAGTACTGAATAATAAAACCGGCCAAGTGCGAGTCAGACTCGCGCACGAAGGGTTCCGTACCATTATCTATATAATTGGAACAAAAAGTAAACTTTAGAAAAAACCGACTTCCACAAACCCTATTTGATTAGATTGAGTTTAATACAAACTGTAACCCCTTATCCCCCCCCCCCCAGGGGAATTAATTTTGTCAAATCCCATATCAGTGCTACCCCACGCTACTAAGGAACCCCTGTACAAAGTTTCATGGCTCTAGGTCCATCGGTTTAGGCTATGCGTTGCCTGCCCGTCAGCCACGCATTGTATTTGTACCTAGTATTGAGCAGATCTGGTGGCCATATGTGGTCTTCTTCAGCAGTTCCGCATCACAATATTATGCTGTCCATGTGCATTTGCACGAGTTATTATAAAAAACACAAAAATCACTATAGGTCTAATCGGTCTAATTTTCCAAATCGGTCCATCCGTTTAGGCGCTATCGAGGCACATACATAAAAAAAAAAAAAAAAAAAAAAACAAACATCCGGACGAATTGTAAACCTCCTCCTTTGGGAAATCCGTTAAAAAAAACCGCAAAAAAACACGTTAATTGTATGGGAGCCCCCTTTATATTAAATTTATTTTGTTTTTAGTATTTGTTGTTATAGCGGGAACAGAAATACGTCATCTGTGAAAATATCAACTGTCTAGCTACCACGGTTCATGAGATACTGCCTGGTGACAGACAGACGGACGGACGGATATCTTGAGATTTTAAGGTACTTTCCCTCCAGGGCCCATTCGTTTGTTCCACCCTGTATATGTGTGATCTGTAACTGTATTTTTCATGAAATACCCAAAAAGTTTTGTTCAAATTATCATATTATGTCAGAATAACTTTGTAGCTAGTTGAAAAATAACATTTGAATTGATTCAAAGCTTGCCGCGCTTTTAGGGCCTTTAGTACCTACTAAACGCCGCCGTAAGCAGCACTGTCTACAACCTACTGGAAAACGTGAGACACCCATCTACAATTTCCGTACAATGAGGTTCACTCACTCATTATGTCAATGTCATGCAGACTGCAAAACATCATTTCAACGCACCAAAGAGTATTTAATTAAAACATCACTGGCAGCCAAACTTGAAGTGGCCAAAAGGAAAAAAATAATTTCTGTAAAAAAAAAAATAATGCTCTGAGATTTGTATGAAAACAAAAGTAATTAAAAACTATTAATTTTATAATTATTTTCTAAAAGTTCTACATAATAAATAGAGACGTCGTAATTCATCAATTAATATTTAAAGTCTTTGTAGAAGTCCGGGGACGACATTGCCATATCATTTAAATTTAGTTTCATTAAAAGAAGGCTTACCTACCAAAACAAAATGGCCTTGGTATAAACTTTTCAAGCGTGTTGTGAAGACGTATCTTGTACCGAGACCACTTTCAATTTGTAATATCTCTCGTATTTCAGTATTTGTGGTTGGTGCGGCAACAGATATACACATTCTGTGAAAATTTCAGCTTTCTAGCTATTACGGTTCGTGCAGGCGGACCCGGTGACAGACGGACGGACGGACGGACGGACGGACGGACGGACGGACGGACGGACAGCGAAGTCTCAGTAATAGGGTCCCGTTTGGCACCCTTCGGGTACGGAACCCTAAAAAGGGCGGTATTTTCTTAATTAGAGCACCAGTTACAAATTACAAAGATGCTAAACAACGCATGAGATGCCTTTTATTCCTGGTTTTAGTTTGATATAACAACATCATTTCTAGCGTTTCTTTTGTCTGCGTTTGTTTCTTCCGACAGGTCCCCCTACACGACTAATAACAAGAAACATTTCACCTCATCATCAGATGCACGTCCTGGTCCCACGACACACCATCACACAACATGTCGGTTCGCACCGCGACGAGTCGTGCGCTGGCGCGCGTGGCCGCGGGACACAAGTGCGTGTGCGCAGCTCTCGCCAACACTAAGGACTGTCTGCACAATCTGCTGGCTGTACTGACGCCGCTGTCTCAAGGTGTGTCGGCAGGAAGTTTCACTTCGCTGAGTAGGTATCTACGGCCGGCTATACGCGTCAGTCGGTCTTTGTCACATGGCTGTCGCTCGGTGCGCGCGCTAGCCGCGCGAAAACAATGACGCCGAAAACAACTGAGTGCCATTCACAACCCTGCGTGATCGGCATCGTGTCAGCGGTGTCTAATGGAATATGAACGCTCGTGTCATACGATAAGTTTAAATTTTGCATGCGAGCATAATAATATGCAGTAGCATAGACAAATATTTTTTGCAACTAAACTTGACTTTTGTTGAACCTTCTGTACTACTATTAGTTATTCTGTGGTGTCAGTCAGTCTGGGGGTGGGGAGTCAGGGTCAGCCCCCTTATTCGCTAACTCAGTGAAGGTCACTCGATGATGATCCGGAAAAATTAAGATTCGGCTAATATTATCCGACTTATTTTGATATCCTTTGGTTACACGATAATTGAACGACACCAATAACTTCTAAAATTTACGGATCAACATTGAGTGATCATCACTGAGTTAGCTAATAACGATCAACCGATCTTTTCCTGAAGAAGCACCTCTGGACATGTTGTCGAGGGGCCCTTGTGGGCGGTGGTCTTCTCACGGTGGCGAAATCTTCCCCTAGGTGGTCGCCAGCTGTAAAGTTTAAGTTAAGCAATCTGGGCTAAGATTCGCATAATATTTAGTTAATAACCACTATGCTGGCACTATGACAAAGATCGAACGTCATCGCCTTAACATTGGAATTCAGCTATTTAAACTACGCCGCCATTGTATCTGAGAATATTTGTCGTCCTATTGCGGCTCGTGAACGGCCATTGTAACAAGCGAATGCCACTACCATCATTTTTTGGTTATGTTCGTGCTAAGGTAAGAGCATCACAAGAGCATTGAATGAGAATTGTGTACAACAATTGGGTCCCAGGTCGCGTGGCAGGGGGCGTTCGGTCAGGCGGCCGCGCGTGGTACGGCGCCAGTTCGCGGATCTGCGGATGTCTTATCAATCAGTTTCCTTTACGTAAAAATACACTGAGCGACAGGGATGGGATGTGTCTGAGATAGCTAGCTACAGTCGCGCCCGAAAGTTACTCCGTCCATGTCGCTCAATGTCTTTTTACGTGACTGTCTTATCTGCAGATGTATTGAAAATTCACATGTAGCCCATGGTATGATTGAGCCATACATACTGTGTACTCGTATAATATGTTCACATAGAATTGAGATTGAAGCATTGCTGATGCAGTTGCTCACTGAAGTAAGTTGTGATAAGGGAAAAACATTTTCTCTGATTTTGCTTTATGTTTGTGACGTCATGCCAACTGGTTTCCACCTTTTAATGGGGGCTTAGAAAACATTATACTTATCTGATATTTGACTTAAACTTGTTAACATTATAACTTTTAATTAGCTGACTACATGCAGACGACTTTCCTAACTAAAGCACATGCTGTTTAATTTCAGAAGAGAGCAGCGCCCTCTGCCTTCCTGCGCGCACGCAAGCACTGCTGCTAGTAGCCACACTATTGACGGAGCGGTGCGCCGGCGACAGTGTGTGGCGGCAGCTGAAGGAACAACAGGGCGCCACGTTCTTTCTACTTGTATTGCAAAGCTTGGAGGCCGGTGATGAGGGTATGTAAGATTACTCCTACAAAGATAATAAAAAATAGGATCGGCCAAATCTATTAATTTGTTCACTTCATGGTTCTGTACATAGATGGCATTAGTAGTCGAATAGTTTTGTCAGATTATTTGCCGGGACAGTTGTGTACAGTAATTTTACAGTAGAAAATATGGTAAAGAGTTGTTTGATTTAAATGGGAAACGTGAAAAAATCTTCATTATACTCCATATACGGCGATGGAAAAGCATCCTATCACGCAAATTGGAGTATTGAGTAACTAGTGTGCCGTATGGGAAAACGGACGAGGCTATGTTATTATTTAAATAAATGACTTCTTCACACATAAAGCACTCACTGAATCGAGGGAAAGCCTGCTCAGACGCATTAATTACCTCATCTCATTCATTTATCTATTTCAGACTTAGAATTACCTCAACTCATTCATTTATCTATTTCAGACTTAGAATTACCTCAACTCATTCATTTATCTATATCAGACTTAGAATTACCTCAACTCATTCATTTATCTATTTCAGACTTAGAATTACCTCAACTCATTCATTTATCTATTTCAGACTTAGAATTACCTCAACTCATTCATTTATCTATTTCAGACTTAGAATTACCTCAACTCATTCATTTATCTATTTCAGACTTAGAATTACCTCAACTCATTCATTTATCTATTTCAGACTTAGAATTACCTCAATTCATTCATTTATCTATTTCAGACTTAGAAGCCGCTGGTCTATACTGCCTGGCGCAGCTGTGCCAATCCATTACAACTAAGAAACAAGCTGAAAGTGACTCCTGGCTCCAGTTCTTTGATAACATTAAGTCGCCATACTATGAGGAAGCAACTACTCGGGAAAAGTAAGTAAACTAATACTGTTTACTCAGAATTAATACCTACTGACCGATAATATTGATAAACAAATTCTAATGGCGATAGAAGTCTTCTATTACATACTCCTTTATAGGTTTCCGTACCCGAAGGGTGCCAAACGGGACCCTATTACTAAGGCTCCGCTGTCCGTCTGTCCGTCATCGGGTCCTCCTACAGCACGAATCGTAATAGCTAGAGAGTTGAAATGTTTTACAGAATGTGTAATTTCTATTGTCGCAACAACAACAAATACTGAAATACACGAAAAAAGGGTGTTTAGAATTAAATTGTAGGTATTAAGTCAATTTCAATACAATAGCGCCCGACATTTTTTAATAGCAAGAGACGACTGACGACGAGATTGAAGGCATTGCCGTTTTAGGCGCAGACGACGATCGATGGTGCGGAAGCCTTCGTGTGCGAGTCCGACCCGCACCTGACCATTTTTTCTTTTTCTAGGTTCTGCTCAGGCGATGGCGTCGATGACGAGTGCCAGCCAGAATATCTCACAGAGGAGTTGTGTAAAGACTTGATAGCCCTTTATCAAAAGTATTCGCTTGACAAGATTGGATACCAAGCTACACAAGGTAAATACCACGATTGCTTAGTCAAAGTATCAATGTGGGCTATTCTGGAGGTATCAATACCACTAAACTAGAGGAACTAAAGTCACTAAACTGACAACCTCCAAATCCGACAGCTCTTGCGCGGTGGCACACCTCGGACACTCCATAGAACGCTCGTAAAATAAGCACCTATTACTACTACATGACTAAATGATGTTTGTATACGTGCAAATGTGTGCGTAAATATTGCTAGGGCTGGTAGCGCGGCAAATGCAGCGATTTGCGTCGGGCGAACCGAACGACGACGGCGCGACCCGAACTGTCCCGAACACAAGCGTTTGCATTATTATGAAGTGACTTTGTAGGGGCGCTGCCGTTTAAACATACCTAGTCGGGTTCTCATTGAAATCCTAAAAAATGTTAATGTTCACTTTGATCCTTCATACATTAAGTTACAAAAATAGAGTAGGTAGGTATCGAATAACTGTCTAAAAGTGGGCACAGTGCCTTTGCCACCTCTTATGGGAAAAGGCGTGAAGCTATGTTATGTTGTTGTTACCTACTATTACTTATTCTGAAGTAGGTAAGAGACACTTGGCGTGAACTGTAGGTAGGTTAAAACATCGTTAGGATTGTACAATATTCGAATTTTATGTTAAGTAGGTACTTAGTCTCTGAGAGATTCAAAACAACCAAACCACTACAGGGTTCGAGCGAGACCCGGCCGAAGCTCGCTATATGTGGACCCAGCTAATGGCGGCGCGCCGCCGCCGCGACAAAGTTAGTGCGTGCGTACTTGGGTCAATCAACTTAACCCACACTTTTCTGTCAACGCACGCACTCTCTCTGAAAGTTCTTCGAGGACTGCAGCTCAACGGCACTATCAAAGGACACCATACCGCGCCATGTGAGCAAAAAAAAAACACAAACGAAGATCTTCTAGAACGTAATCAAGTTCCCCGTAGTGCCTGCTAGCTTAGATACTATTGTTATATTCGTAAAATGTGTAAATTTAACCATTTAGCGTATTTTAACAATAAATGGTCGGGGACAGCAAAGTGTGGGTAAAATAGTTGATTGACCCACCTACTACCTACTTTTCAACTCGAATTGCTTCGTTCGCGTTGTTGAATCGCACCAACAACGGATAGCACGAAATGAATACCTATAATAAATGTACTTTATTGATAATTATATAATTATGTACTTATTACGGAAGGTTTAGTACTAGGTATCTTAGAAAATAAAATATGAAAGAGAACCTTTAGAGAACCTTTCCTTTTTTGAAGTCGGTTAAAAATAAAATATTACGACACTGACTTATTATCAATTATCGTAGTCAGTAGCTAGTAAGTACTACAAACATATAACTCTGTCTCTGTCTCGCACAAAGTCTGTCCTTGTGAGAGAGCGAGACACACACAGCAAACGCTGACCAAGTTACATTCCGGGAGTTAAGGTATTAGAATTTTTATTTCTCAAAAGAACAACAATAGAGTTGCTGTTGCTTACCTTCATTCATCAGTCGGGAACCGAAAGAATCTCCTGTCTTTGCTGTTTCTAGTTGACGACAGACACACAAATAATGCACAAAACTTCACCATATTATATTACCGGTTATTATTCACCGTATACGCGCGGTCACTCGTCAGGCGTTCAACCGCGTCTATTGATATTTCAACCAGTTCCTAGACGCCAGGGGTGGGGTGCGGTATCTGAATCAGCGCGGGGAAGGGAGTGGCCGTTCTGTACGGAGTACTATTATCTCTTCTGTGGCGGTGGCCAGATTCCATTTTCAAACATACGATTTTAATTAGTTTTATTCATATTTTGAATTGTGATGTAGGCTTTGATAAATAAATAAATAAATAAATTTAGTTAGTACAGTTCGTGTCGCCTTAGGAATCGCAGGCATCCACTATCCTCTCAGAACCATCTTTCCTGTACTGCCTAGGTTTGCTGGTGGAAATTTCTCTTTAGAGATAAGCACGCTTTTGCGCACTAAATTAGTTATTTAAGTTTTAATATTAAGTTACAGTGCAATAAAGAATATGAATATATATGAATATGAAGCAAGAGCTCCGTGGTCTAGTGGTTCTACGCTTACCTACACAGGAGATGCGGGTTCGACTCATGTGTTGACGATTTACTAATGAGATAAGTTATTTCTCATAAGCACATTATACCACACCTCGGACACTCCATAGAACGCTCGTAAAATAATCACCTATTACTACTACATAACCAAATGATGTTTGTATACGTGCAAATGTGTGCGTAAACTTTGCTAGGGCTGGTGGCGCGGCAAATGCAGCGATATTAAAGTATACGCGTCGTTACTCGTCCGGCGTTCAGCCCTGTCTATTGATCCTCTAGCCAATCTTTTGACGCCAGGGGTGGGGTGCGGTATCTGAATCAGCGCGGGGAAGGGAGTGGCCGTTCTGTACGGAGTACTATTATCTCTTCCGTGGTTATACAACCGTTCTAAGGTGATGGAATCCACTTTAAGAGAACCTTCAATCTCAACTCCTGTGGCTGTAGGAAATCGCGTGACGCTATGATATGTGTCCTCATCACCGTCATCAGCCTGACATTGAACCCTCAACATTGAGTATACGCCTCCTCATGTACACGCCATACAACTTGGTCCTGCGGCCATACTCCAATATTTTTTGCGATTCATACCCGATACCGTTCAGATACATCACCATGGCAACAATTTTCAATCAAATACTTCATAGTGAACTTTATTTTACCTATATTATTAGTGGTTTTAAAACGGTCATGGTATTTTCTTGGATCAAATTAGGTGCTTATCAGCACTGATTAGGAATTTAATCAGCATTGGTTGAAGGTGGAGGTACGAGCCCAGTCCTGTGTGTTACATTTGCAATTTCCCCCTGACCCACCACAGATGGCAACTGGACCCGCGCCTGCGCCTGCCTCTCCTCCCTCCTGTCAGTCAGCGGGCGCGCGCGCCGCTTCGCCGTCCACCGCGACTTCGCCCGGCGACTACTGGGAATAATGCAGGGCGTGAGGGACCAGCTCTCCATGAGCGGGAAGACCGCCGAGCTGATACGGAATGCTGACCATGTGAGGCGTGTTAAGGGGAATCTGTCTCACGGTGCAATCTGTCTCGCGTTTTGTTGCTGCAACTTGTCTATCTCTTTCTGTCTATCTTCCTGTTCTGTCCTTCTCTAGCGGTTGCAAGGCAACCTGTCCTCTATGAGTTGCAGCGACGGATTGCAAGCCAGGTTGCATCGTGAGTAGAGCCCATATGATTTGCAGCGACAAATTGCAAGTCAGATTGCATCGTAAGTAGAGCCCTTCTCTATGCAATCTCGATGCAATCGATTGCATGCAACCTGCCTACTCACGATGCAATCTACCTGCAATCGGTTGCAAGGCAACAAGTTGCAGGTACAAATCGCGAGACAGATTGCACCGTGAGTAGAGCCCTTGAGTAGGCAGGTTGCAGGTTGCTTGTAACAAGTTGTAAGACAGATTGCACCGTAAGTAGAGCCATTTAAAATAAACGGTGTGTCGCAGGCTTGCAGCAGACTTGACATCCGCTTAATGGCGTTTAAACACAGTACGGCTATGATATTGCCTGTCAGTCAGGTTCCACTCAAACGTTTCGTTAAATCACTTGCCCTGCGGACCTTTAGATTTTTGATTATATTACGGCCCTTAGTCCATGACCCAGGTTATCAGGTTGACCGGTGCCTAATTTATTCAAATAGCGCGGCGACATAATAACCGACTGACTGACTATGGTTGATCTTATGAATAACATTTTATAGAACGGATTTTAAGCCGGTTTCACAGAAATATTGTAAACATGCTAAGAAAATGGATTATTATTTCTATAGGACTTTTTTCGCACGTTTAGTATTAAGTTTGCCAGCTTATTGGTCTGGTCTCAGAGTAATCGTTTTGTTTACCTTTCTGTACCTGTAATGTATTGCGTGTTATTCACACAATGGAACAATGAGTCGTTCATTGCCCGCTGCTTGGACTTGCTTAGTCACTAGCGCTGTGTGTGGCGGAGCGGGAGTAGGCGCCGTCACACATGTACGTTGCAACGTAGTAATGGCGTAAAAGGGTACTAATATTTTATGTCTGGACACTGGCATACCTACGTTGCGCGATTTTGAAAACTCTTGATTTCTACATACATAGATGAAACCGGCGCGGCGCTAGAGTAAATGCAGGCATGTGTCTAGCAGTGGACGCAAAGATGCTAAAGAAGAAGAGAAAACACTATCCTTTGCGTAGATTTAGACTTCATAGTGGAACAAAAAAGCAAAAGGCAAGATCTTTTCACCTAAAGACTTCCAAATGGTTTTTGACGTGACAACGTCTTATAAATTGGTTTGCCGGGTGACACTTCAAGAAACTGCGTTACGCTCCGCTCACGTTATGCGCTCACAATGAGAGCGAGTGAGAGGCACGCGTCCCTTCCACTCGGGCATGGTTAGCCCGCCTAAGAGCGAGAGAGAAAGACATAACAAGTGAAAGGCACGCGTCCCTTCCACTCGAGCACAGTTAGCCCGCCTAAGAGTGAGAGAGACAGAGCGAGAGAGAGAGAGTGAGAGAGATAGGCATACACACCGGTTCATGTCTTGCGCTTCTATTTCGCTTAGGCGCCTGCATACAAGTTTACACGTTGCCAGTTAATTGTAAAACAATTGTGTAGTGATGAATATTCACATTAAAATTATTTTACCACTCAAAGTCGTTGTCACGTAAAACTTTCGCCCGTATACCGACTTTACAGGCAACCAATTTTTTGAAGTAAAACTTCTTGGGGCACGGGGGTAAAATTTATTTAACCTCTCAACTGTGGGTTATTCATATATTTGCTTTTCAATTGATACTAGCCGGGTGCTATCACGAGTGGCTAAGAAATGTAACGGAAATTGGAATCGGTGACGTCAGGGTCGGCTGAAGACTTTTAAAACCGCAACTATTTTCAATACGGTTTTTAACTAATCAGATAAGATAATAATACATTCGTACAATAAAGAATGTTAATTAGTGAGAGAAAAACCTGATGAAACGTTAACAAATAAAAATTATTTTAAGCATTCTTCCACGAGTTCTTGATTTCCGGTATGGCCAAGATGGCGCCGCCGCCGCCGCCGCCGCTGGCTGGGATAAACAAAACCAGTGACGTGACCAAAAACTACTTCGTTCAACCTCTTTGTTGGAACCGGAACTTATGTTTGACAGCTGTGCGATGCGATCCATACAGTTTGTAAGAAAAGAGTTTCATCAATGTCACACGGGTCGATATGGATTTCTAAAACAAGCAAAGCAATGCATACATTTGAGCGAGACGGCTTAAAGACGTGACGTCAGATGGTATATAATCTGAGCGAGATGCAAATAGTATTGAATGAGTTAAGTATATCACCACGAGCGCGACAAATTGTAGATGGTGGGAAATAAATGACATGACGTATTAAAAGTAAGTACAAGTATAAAATAATTTCAAATAATCGGACGTCTGAAACTTAAAAGTAACTTGAAGCAGAGATTGGATCTCAAAATTGGAAATTTAAATCTCTTTTAGTATAGGTAGGTATAGGTGTATAGTATAGGTACCACTTAATGATCTAGCTACAGAAGTTTTACTTCTAACACGTGTACGGTGCTACACGCATATCTTTTTTTTTTTTTAGTCTTCCTCTTGTATAGCAGTCTGTCATCTAGGACATTCAGCTATAGGTTTGATGTGTAGACAGGCTTTCAGGTATGGGACCAGTGACCATCCTTCACATACTAATCTTGTTTTAGTTTAGTTTAGAAGATCTTGCGGTGCTCTTGTCTTCAGCCTTTTGAAGGTTATTGATTCCGTCATCAGGTTCAACGCCAGTGAGTTAGACGACACGAACGACACGTTCCACGACATGTAATTCCCCATTGATATTTACAGAATCCAGTGCTCCTGTCCTTAAACTGGGTGCTGACCACAATGACCGCCCTGATGGCACGGTGCCAGCCCGCCAAAGCCTCGCTTGCCACCCTGGGTGTGGCCGCGTCGCTGCTGCGACTGTGGCCGTGGTGCATGATGACGGACCAGCTGAGGCACGCCGCCGTGGCGCTGCTTGTAGTGTTTACTAACCAGTGTGCTGAGGGTAAGTGCCTAACTGTCGTGTACTAGGGCCCGTATATATTTTTTTCATTCATTTATTATTAATTTGTAGATAACAATGATCAGTCTTGTCGTCAGGCCTATTAGCTATACCGAGGTTTGTTTGTAGCCGGCGCTGCGCTGCGCGTCTGGGCACCGGCGACAAAGTTACAACTGGCTTATTGCGCCCCGCTATAGCTATCTCCATGCCATTCCTATAAGCGACTCCCGGCCCTGTAGTTTTTAATATGACCGCTATGTTCCCCGCAGCGTGGTCAGCGGTATGCACGTGCGTGGGCGGAGAGTCGCTGGCGGGCGCGCTGTGTGCGTGTGCGTGTCGCGAGGTGGCGCTGCAGTCGCGGCCCCGGCCCGCGCGCCTGCTGTGTCGCGCGCTGACTGCGCTCACGCACGCCGCGAGCCACCACCACGCGCGCGCTATCATACTCAAGGTGAGCTATCTCCTCCCTTTAATAGCGCTCTTTTGTCGCAGTGAAGTGGCTTCAGTAAGTGTGTGGGCATGTCACATGTCAGCGCTCACATGCGCAGGCTCTTATTTTCAAGGTAAACTACCCAGCATCATATCTACTCGCCGGTAGGGTCAATTTTTACTTACTTTTGTCAAATCTCCGCTTGTTTAAGTGAGGGCATCAAATATCAAAATGTATGCTATGGATACAATAAGATCTCTGACAACATGGACTTTGTATACCTCGCTACGCTCAGGATTCCTTAAACATCCTTCACTCCGCTCTGGATTCAAAAAACAACTACATTATTTACTCCCATAGTAAACAATCTACTGATACTCCCCAGAGCGGCGCCCTCTCGTGCGTGTACAAGCTGCGCGTGATGGAACGCAGCCGCGTCGACCGATCCGCGGCTGTGACCTGGGCGCGGCTGGCGGAGGCCGTGGCGCGCTACCCGGACGGCGCGGCCAGCCTGCTGGAGCTGCGCCCGGCGCTCACCTCGCCGGCGATCAGGGGTCATGTTATGCCGGCGGTGGCGCATGCCGCGCACCATCATAGGCTGACGTTCTTGCAGGCGCGTGAGTGATTAGTTTGTTAGAGGTTTGGGAGAACGAGACGCACTGGGCAGAGAAGATGGAACAGAATGGGGAAGAAACAAGCCATCCTTGCATGCTTTCTCGTTCTGTTCTGTCTTCTGTCTCTGTCTCGTGTGTTGACGTGTTCGTGTTATCCTGCGTCTCTTGCGCATACTCATCAATCAGTACGGGCTGACGTTCTGCAAACCCGTGAGTATGATTTCCTTTTTTCAACAACAAAATCCGTTGAATTGGTATTGGTAGAAAAAATTGGTCAAGTGTAGGTCGGACTCGCACACGAAGGCTTCCGCACCATCGTCGTCTGCGCCTAAAACGGCAATGCCTTCAATCTCGTCGTCAGTCGTCTCTTGCTATTAAAAAAATGTCAGGCGCTATTGTATTGAAGTTGGCTTAATACCTACAATTTAATTCTAAACACCCTTTTTTCGTCTATTTTAGTATTTGTTGTTGCGGCAATAGAAATACACATTCTGTAAAACATTTCGTATATATTTCGTAGATATTTATTGCACATAAAAGACAAAAAACAGAAAATACAGAGAAATAATTTACAAAGGCAAGCTTATCTCTGACACAGTCACAGTCACAATTTCGGACAGAATAAAATAAAATACAGAACAGGTAGGCCTATGTGCTCAAGTAAGAGAAAAATAAAACATAAATAAATCATAATTTTACTAATCTACTGAATATACTACATAAAGAAGTATAGGAATATTACATATAATAAAATAAATAAACTAATACATATTAAAATACCTTCTATATTTATGATAGAGAGAGATAATGCTCCTTCAACCGATTCTTGAATATAAAGAAAGAACATTTCCACTCTCTAGCTATTACGGTTCGTACTGAAGGGCCCTCTGACAGACAGACAGACCGACGGACGAACAGACGGACAGCGGAACCTTAGTAAAAGGGTCCCGTTTGGCACCCTTCGGGTACGGAACCCTGTAAAAGTTGCACCATGTTCCGTGGAACTACCCCTGGTGTCCCATCTGCGTGAAATAGCTTCACGGTTACCTTCTGTCTCAATAACAAGCCATGAAGATATTAATGAATTCGATTGCAAAATCGAGGGTTCATTCATCTATTTAAATCGAACTATAGGTACAATAGGCTTGTGGCCAAGGTAATTCAATAAATCTAGGAACAAATCTTAAGTTGAAGCATTATGTACAAAATGGCTTGACCTTCTCAGAATTGTATATTTCCAGCAGATAATTTTTATAAACTCAATTTTGTGCAAAAAAAGACAGCATTTGATGTCACTTTTACATGACGTCATTTTGTTGTTATTTCATAGAACTCAGGAACAAAAGTTCCGTTTTGACAGTTCATAAAAAGTATCTATTTTGACTTGACAGGCCACCAGCCTATTCTGGAGATTTAAAAAGGTGTGTGTTTGTTTTCAAACTCACAAGTCTTGGTGCTAACAATATGTAACGATGTCAAATATCAGTGTAAATGTATCACCTCTCAATTTCAATCCATTAGAGCTTGTTTGCGTAGCGAGGAGCGTCCGAGTTGAGTGCACAAGTGACGACCTTCATAGACCTTGACCCCGGTATCCTAATGGTTAAATATTTGCTTGTTGCCGCTATAGGGCGAGTACAGTCAAGATCATAAGGAGATACCCCAGTAGCCGCCCGATTAGTGTACATGCCTCACAGAGTTTCTTAGATTAGACACCCTACGCTACCGATCCGCCGACGGTGATATGACACCCTACGCTACCGATCCGCCGACGGTGATATGACACCCTACGCTACCGATCCGCCGACGGTGATATGTCAACGCCGAAGTATAATAATACAAAGTAGAAGTTGACCATTATTAGAAGATGCCATATTACTGTCTCTGTTTCTATGGTACCTACTGTACCAGTTTGACTACTGTTTGTGTTGTTGCCCCGAGAAAATTAATCATAAGTTTTATGTTTATGGTCTTTGGTGCAATTGTAAACATGTTGTCGACTCCGCCATGATTTCATGATTAGTAGTTGCACAAAACCCAATTGGTTGCTTCAGGTCACTTTCTGTGCCATTACTAAAGATAAGTTGTGTCAGGTCACAACTTTATGAACCACTTGGAGCCGAGCGAAGCAGAGTGGAGCGAGGCGAACCCCATGTAGTTTCACAAAACCGAATTGGTGGCTTATTACCCAACCAAAGTTGAAATGCGTCTTGTTGCCTAGGAACGTTTAGACAACTCGTTAAACGTTTCGTTCACTCACTTGTCTGACGGAACTTTAGAGACTTGGCTAAATATAGATCTTTAATTAACGGTCTAGGGTGTCTGATTTAGCCAACTAACTGCGACATATATGTGACGTAATAATCTGTAATGTTTCCGGGCAGCGGACCTGCTAGAGTTGATATCGGGCACGCTGGTGGCGGGCGGCACGGCGGAGATGGTGAGCGCCGCGCGCGCCGCCTGGGCGCTCGCCGCCAACAACCACCGGGTGAGTCGGCCAGCGGGCTACAGCTTTCCAACGAATCTTTTGGCTTACGGTGAAAGGTGAAACCAAAGATACTGCCTGCGATTCCGAAGGCGACACGAACTATACTAACTAAACTGATTAAAATGGTGTGTTTGAAAATGGAATCTGTGGCCACCGCGCAAGAGCTGTCGGATTTGAAGGTTGTCTGTTCAGTGCCTTTAGTTCCTCTAGTGGTTTTGACACCTCAAGAATAGCCCACACTATAATATTATAATAATACAGATAGACCTAGAAAAAAATATGACACCGGCGTAAACTGAGATGCTACGGAAGCTTCTTTAGGAGGCCATGTTCGCTTGGTGCAAATACCACGAGATGGCGCTAAGATATATAGGATTTATTCTAAGATTAGCGCCACCTAGAAGTAGGCGTGGCGTTTAAAGTACAAATCTTACTCCTCACGCCATTTGTTTTTTACGAAGGGTTACTAATTCTAATTTGTATGGGATGAGCACCCTGTGGTGAAACTAACGATTTTGACAGGTTCGTTGCATTAAGTTGCGTAGAAGTAGCGCCTTCCTGTTAACGTCACTCACGCGCCAAAAGATCATTGGAAGATTGTACCAACTTGTAAATGAATGAATGAAAGAGTGAATGGTGCCACTTCAGCCAGGGCTCTCATCTGATCCTGTTCCGGAGGGCACAACTCATGAGAGGGGGAGTGAGCTGCTTGGAAGGATGGATGGTAGACTGATTTCAATATAGGATATGGTGCGTTCGCCCACAGGGTGCTCATCCCATACAAATTAGAATTAGTAACCCTTCGTAAAAAAGAGATGGCGTGAGGAGTAAGATTTGTACTTTGAACGCCATGGTTTCAGTTAACATACTTCTAGGTTGCGCTAATCTTAGAATAAATCCTATATATCTTAGCGCCATCTCGCGGTATTTGCAATTTTTCGATGGTGCTGCACCAAGCGACAATGGCCTCTAACTAAAGAAGCTCCTGTATCATCTCAGTTTACGCCGGTGTCATATTGTTCTAGGTGGTCTATCTGTATTAGTATAATATTATAGTATCTGTGCTAACACTAGGATGTCTCCCCAGGCTAAGCTAGCGCTGCGCAGCGCGGGCGTCTCGGCGGCCGTGTCCAACGCGGCGGAGCGCCTCGTGCGCACGCGCCGCGACGCCGCCGCTGACCGCGCGCTGCAGCTGCTCCTCTACACCAACACTGTGCTGAGCAGCTGATCGATATTGTGTGAGCCATAACGATCATACGGTGTTGGCCTCATTTTGGAAGTCGTATTAAAATAAATGTTATTATATTTTAAGCGCTACATTAATATTTCCGGGATATCTTCTGTAGTTTCAATAATATAGTTCAATTTGAAAAAACCGCGCCAAACACGCTGTGTTTCTAATGGCGTCGGCCACATGACGCGTGACGCCACATGCTCGTGAGTGAACGCCCGCCATCATTATGATTCAGTCAAGCAATATGTCAGAGACGAGCGTGTGACGTCACCAGAGAGATAAACGTCAGACAGAGCGTTTTCGTCATGTTTTCGTCACAGATTATATTTCGATAGTTTATACATTTTAAATCCTGGAATCCGCAAAAGGTAAACATATTTTACTCTAAAATTAATGAAATATAGATTTCTACGCTACTATCTGATAGGACTACCACTATCTAAAACCCACGAGGAAAACAAAATGCCTGTTTGCTTCTCGTTTGCAGCTGTTCCAAAACAGAGCAGCATATTAATCGATGCTAATGCAGTCTGATGATATGAACATAATGTTTTATTGTGTTTGTACTACCAACCGCCGAGCAAAGCTCGGTTACCAGATATTAACTCTATTCTATTGCTTGCAGAAGCACTAAATAGTGCTCGACTTTGACAGTGACTACCAACACGTCAATTAATGTCTATTGCAGGGGGATGAGAACCTAATTGTCCCTAATTTTAATGTCAATTTTTTTTCGTTTCGGCCAGGAGAATGACAATCTCTCGACTGAAAGGGTGTATGTATAATGAATGATCAATGGAGTGGATGTTTATTGAAAGACAAATTTCGTGGTCGTGAAGCGATGTAGTTGGTAGAATTTGACTCGAAAATCAAATGTGACGTTTCAGACGACATTGCTAAGCTATAACCCGGAATTTGCTACATGAAATTGTATTTACTTTATTAATTTTAATATTTATTGATTTTTTTAAGACACTTTAGAATTCTGTGCGATGACTTTTGTAATATAAATAAAATAGCACGTATTTTATTTGCATCTCACATGAAATAAACATTTGAGCAATGTAAATTATGTTTTTCATTGTCGTAATGACGTAAATGAATTCTAACAAATGAGTGCTAAACGCTTGTCTAAATATGCGCTTGGACATGTATACTGTAATCATTATAGGTAGACTTGTGTATTTCAGACACTGGTGTTTTTCAAATTACTTTTATGTTACCTTTAAGGCTGAGAAACTTAAATACACACACACACACACACACACACATTTCCGTCAACATATTGACTTCTGAGCCGTAATTAACGCCTATTTGTTGAACGTATCTGGGTAAAATGTCCTTTTTAAAGTCTCTGCCGTCGACTGACAGAATGCATGTAACATACTGCCACATTTAATTACCTGGCTGTATAGCCAGTCTAAACCGTAGGTGTCTCTGAACAATCTTTAGAGACTTGTGATTGTAACCCTCTCTGAAAGCTATCTGCCCCACTAGACAAGATGAAAAAATGAAAATGAAATTTATTCACCATACAAAAAACCAGTGGAGAAATATACATTGATGCCTTAAACTAAGTTATAAAACCTGTGTTTTAAGGCCTATAGATGCCTCTCCCATTTGTCCATTACCTACGATAAATGGGTGAATAATTGAATTCTGAAAATAGATTTAGATCAAGATGCAAAACGCTATTATCGTTCGCACGAAACGCTAAGAATATGAGTTTTCGTTTCGTTTCATTTTCGTAGCGTTATTTACTTTGTCTAGGCCTACTGAAATATACTTGAGACCGTCCGCAGCATCCCGCCGCGACAGCCACTGTAGGGCTCACTGGGGAAGTGGGCTAGCACCGGCCTATGTTATATGCTATATTATACATATAGCCTATATACTATCGACCTCTCGTGCTGCCATGGATTGAGCGTCATTATGATTAAATAGGTACCTACCCTACATTGGACAGAAAAACTTGTTGCGCTTCCGACAAAATGATTACTGAGATCAGTCACACAAAACATCAAAAATTACTCCCATGTGCCTGACTTAGCACGATTGCAATTTATGAATGACACTTCTATGAAAACACCGACTTGTATATGTCACCGTAAAATTGTGAAACCCGTGAAATTTAAATCCGTTAGATTGTGATCTGTCGGTAAATTGTAAACTGTACCGAACTTCACACAATATAACGCGTTAGTTAATAAACTGAAATGATGACTCACTGGGCAAAGTGTTGGGTCAGGGTGTTAGGTGAATGATAAAGGGGGTGAGCGAAGCGAATCCCCGTTTATCCTTCGTGTTAATTTGACTTGTAAGGACCAAAAAAAAGCATAAACGAAACCCTGTCGATCTTGTTTACAATTTATCGACAGATTTTATTTCGTTAGATTGTAACTAACGGTTTTCACAATTTTACGGGTTCGTTGACCGAAAACGCCAAGGTCCACTTTCGCCAAGCCTCAACTAAATAGGCAATTTCATAATTGTTACATGTACAATTCACGTGCTAGAATTATCGAGCATATTAGTTAGCAGCTTGGCACAAGTTTGCCCAACAATAATTATAAAGGAAAACATTTTCTATACCTACCCGCCATAACATTTTTAACCGCAACCGTCCACATTTGCCAGCCAGTCCGCGCCCAACATTCCAAGGCCTAGTCGCGCGCGCAGCATTTGCGAACTCGGTGCTGATAACGCGTAATCAATACGTTACGCTGGCGATTGCGCACAACACAATACGCGGAGGCGTGTAAAGAGACTCCCGATATGATTGGTGCGGCGCTCAGTTAGCATTACTCATTATCGGTGTAAACAGCGATAATCCATGTGCGGGAGCGTGGCTTCGGTTCAGTGCGAAGCGACGTCCCGGCGCGGGTCGGTCAAGGAACGACTCGTGCGCCGCCGCCGCGCCTCGTCGCCTCGGTGACGGTGACACACGACATGGCAGCCTTCTCCTTCCCGCCTGAGAGCTACTCAGCGATCTACATCGACGGAAACGCGATCAACGTAAGTGACAATCTGGTACATTCAACTTGAGATCAATATTTGCACAACCGGCTAACAGGTAACAGCCGCATGCTTTTCTTGTCGCGGTCGTATAATTAAGAATTCAGTTCGCTGCTCGGCTTATTGCTCGTGTATTCCATTAACAATCGGCAGTAAGTAATTGACTATGAACGGAATGTTCGTACAGTTGTTGTGGGATAAATTATTGTTTTGTTTTGTTCCAAGGGCAATTGTGTGTATGTAGGTAACAAAAGAATGCCTAAATAATGTGTGATGCCAATAGCGTTAGCCGCTGGCTTGCCTAGTGATTATTAGATAGACCTAGGTAAATGTAAATTACCTTTGGACGACATGGAGTTTGAACACTATTTGTACAACGATCAATATTTTAGAAAGCAATTTTATTCCACCAACTTGAAACAAAGAGTAGTTCTATTCTAACAGATTAGATAAACAATTAACGTTGTACCTGTACCTACATATTTGGTATGAATTAAGCTAATAAAAGTAGGTAACTAGTGTAACTAAGGCTGGATTTCACCAACAAAAAGTTATACGAGAATAACTATCCCGAGGATAACTTGTTATGATTATGACAAATGACATCAGCTCAAAATGAGGTGATCTGATCTAGGTGTCACTGGTGTCTATGAAAAAGTAGAAGATACTCTCGAGTAAAGTTACTCTTTCGTTCGTAGAATCCAGCCTTAGCCAAGAATTACACGTGGATATTGTTAGTTTTTTCTTACATATATATTCCTGCAAGGAGACCGCTCAGGATAGAATGGAGTGGAAGAGGGGGAGAGAGGCCTTTGCCCAGCAGTGGGATATTACAGGCTCATAATAATAATAATAATAATATTCCTGCAGGTAATTAAATTACTACGCACACAACAAGCGTATTACCTACATACATAATAAATCACCAGACAATCATTGCTACTCATGACCCAGGTACCTACTATATGTGCAGGCAGCAACACCAAGCCTTACATACCTAACGAATTGAGTTGAGTGATACGTGATACATAAATCTACCACTCACTAATCATGTCTCCAAGCTGCGACTGCGGTGCCGAGCTCCAGACAGTAGAGCACATAGTTCAAGAATGCCCCCTTCGGGCTTACCCTGGTGACCCCGATGACTTGATCACCTTAACAAATGACGCCACCAACTGGTTGAGAAATTTAGATATATGCCTGTGACGTTCCTACTCGGAGATGTCATACGAATAAATAAATAAATAAACTAATCATATCTGTTAAAAGTGTCACACAATGCGAAACTTAGACGCTGCTGATTGTATACTACATTTAATTACGCGAGACATAATGGCGTGATGATCTAATTATTACAAGTAATATAAAAGTAAATATTTATCTGGTGTGGTAAACACTCAAGTTCTAGGAAGACTATTGGCACTGGGCCGGCCGCGATGCCCGAGTGCATCCAAACCGTGTTGGACCAAGAGAGCAACTCAAGGAGTCCCAAAATTTCCAAGAGAACGTGGTCAACCCAGGAAGAGATGGGGCGGATAGATGAGCTAGCTAGGTCATCGGAACGACAACTTGTGGACGACTACTCAGGAGGAAAAAGGTGGGAGAGAGAGAAGCCTTTGCCCAGCAGTGGGATACCATGGGCTCAAAATATTAATAATAATTTAAGTAAAAATAAATGGGTCTCATTCCCGTTCAATTCTAACACGGATATGGCTCTGCTGAGGAGGACCAATCGGCAGCTACAACTACTTACTTAATCAAGCGGATGCAGGTGATAAAACGTATCACATGGAAATGTTGGCAACATCTGCTTTGAATTTGAGTACTTACATTTAAGTAGGTAGGTAGATACTTAAATACATTTACGTCGCTCAGTTGTAATCATATTCGGTTCAGAACCTTAGGCTAAGCTAATCCATAGCAAATGCTAATATTTTACGGTAGGTACGTCAGCTTGGCGTGGCTTGGCCTAGAACTTTGAAAACTATTTAATACAAAAGTACGTACAAGTACAAAAATATTAAGCACGACTTATGCCTGAGTATAATTTGTGCTTCATAATTCATAATTTCTTTGTTGCACACAAACAGTTACATAAGACAATATAAAACAAAGAAAACGTGTACAAAGGCGAGCTTGCTTGCTTCTTCAGTTTCTCTCTTATCATATTTTATTAGGTCGTTGTAAACTAAATAACATCATGCAGCAAATCTAGGAATGGATATTGCGCCCACTTCTAGCATAGTGAAAGTTGATCAAAATCAGGGAGCACTTATATCCAGTGGAGAGCGCATAGATACATTTTCCTTTGAAACACAACTCGCTAATTTACGGGCGGTGGGGGACGAGGTAAGAGAGCTGTGATTGGTCAGCCGCTGCGTAACTGTCTGTCATCGTACATAGGTTGCGTATGCGAATGTTTTTAGGGTTCCGTACCCGAAGGGTGCCAAACGGGACCCTATTACTGAGACTTCGCTGTCTGTCCGTCCGTCCGTCCGTCCGTCTGTCTGTCACCAGGCTGTATCTCATGAACCGTGGTAGCTAGACAGTTGAAATTTTCACAGATGATGTATTTCTGTTGCCGCTATAACAACAAATACTAAAAATCAAAAGAAATTTAATATTAAGGGGGGCTCCCATACAACAAACGTGATTTTCAACCGACTTCAAAAAAGGAGGAGGTTCTCAATTCGACCCGTATGTGTTTTTTTTTTTTTTTCTATGTTTGTTACGCGATTACTCCGCCAATTATGAACCGATTTGAACAAATCTTTTTTCGGCGTATAGGTAATACCTCAAGGGTGGTCCCATTGACACCAGGTCAGGATCTGATGATGGGATCCTGGAGAAATTGAGGGAACTCTTCAAATATTATAGGCAGACCTATAGTGATTTTTGTGTTTTTCATAATAACTCGTGCAAATGCACATGGTAAGCATAATATTGTGATGCGGAACTGCTGATGAAGACCACATATGGCCACCAGATCTGCTCAATACTAGGTACAAACAAATACAATGCGTGGCTGACGGGCAGGCAACGCATAGCCTAAACCGGTGGACCTAGAGCCATGAAACTTTGTACAGAGGTTCCTTAGTAGCGTGGGGTAGCACTGAGATGGGATTTGACAAAATTAATTCCCCAAGGGTGGGGGGATAAGGGGTTACAGTTTGTATTAAACTCAATCTAATCAAATAGGGTTTGTGGAAGTCGGTTTTTTCTAAAGTTTACTTTTTGTTTCAATTATTTTGCTCATTTTTGCTCGATATTGATAATGGTTGCAGGTAGACGCTTAAAATGTTCACAATATATTGAGTATGTTATTTAATTAAAAAATAAATAATTAAAATAAAATTAAATTTATATTTAGGGGGGGCTCCCATACATTTTTTTTTTGCGGTTTTTATAGATAATAGAAGAAAGAAAGAAAGAAAGAAAGAAAGAAAGAAACGTTTATTACAAGGACAGAAACACACCAGACAAAGGATAAAGATAGAAACCAAACATAAAAGTAGGACACACACAATATCATTAATAGTAACAGTTGTAAACACCATCAATGACGGTCGTGGTGTGTCACTGTCATTATAAATGGCAACTGACTCAGCGATATGCTGAAGGCCAGGCCTTCAGCGCTGATTTTCAGTCAGCGCCAGGTGTTGCCCCGCGAGCGTTACAGGCTGCGGCGTGGTACAATCAAGAATAACAAGAACAATTAAGAATAATTTAAAATACTATAACGAGTATTTGTATAGGAATATACATGTATAAAAAGAGTATAAATGGTGCGTAGTGTGTGATAAAAAAATAAATAATAACATATTAATGTAGTAAATAAAAATAAGTATCAATACAATACAATACAATTAGGAGATTAAGGAAAACAACAAAATAATATATGAATAATAACCTCAGATAATAAAACTCTTTAACATAATACGGTCCGCCATACGATTTGGTAATAAAGTTCAAAACCTATGAGAAACCAACAAAATAAATTGGTAACTAGTGAGAATGCGACTACAGACTCAAGTCTTGTCGCGGCGAGAGGTTGGCACGAGAGGGAGGAATTGTCTCTGCTGATCTAGCAAATGTGCCCTGAGCTTCCGCCCAAAGGCATACTTACTAGTCGCTTCACGGACTGGAGGGGGAATATCATTCCAACACTTAGATGCCGCAAATCTGAAACTCCCACGGAAAGTCGCCGTACGATGCGCTGGTGTCAGGATTCTGTCTTTGTGCACGCCACGTTGTCGGGTCGCCCATTTTATCTTAGTGTACAAGTAGGGTGGGGTTCCTGTTCGTATTACACCAAAAAGTAATTTAGCAAGGTGTAAATGCCGACGAGCTTCCATGTTCAGAAGTTTTGCTGCATCCAAGTATGGGCTGATATGGGATCTAGGAGGGATTTTGAAACAAAAACGTATACATGCGTTTTGAACACGTTGGATTAACCTTTTCGTCCGACCAAGTATACAGCCACCATAGACGACATCACAATAGTTTAATCTAGATAATATCAATGATTCACTCAGCCTGACACGCAAATCAGTGCTAAGGTAATCACGTATATTATAAAGAATTTTAAGGCGTTAAAAACAATTGCTGACTACGCTTCTGATGTGTTTTTCGAAACGGAGCTCATCGTCCATCAACAACCCAAGATTTTTTGCTTCTACTACCCTTTCCACTGGTTCGCCCCTGATAGCTATATCGTTGGGGGCTAGGGCTTGGACAGTATTATGGATCTGATTTTTTGTACCAAGGATCATGAACTTAGATTTACTAGGGTTAAGTACAAGACAGCTCCTTTCAGACCATGACGCCACCCGCTCCAGATCGCTGTTAATGGACTGGACAGCAGTGTTTACATCAGAAGGTGTAGTTGATATATATAATTGAGTGTCATCTGCGTAGAGATGGCACATGCTGCTCTCAACGACAGAGACGATATCCGCCGAGTAAAGAATAAATAGGAGGGGGCCTAATATTGACCCTTGAGGCACACCCCTTGATAAGGGCCTTGTCGAGGAGAACAACATTGTACCATCACTTTTTTCCAAACCAACAGCCTGCGCACGGCCCGAGAGGTAGCTGTCAAACCATTTCACCGTGGCACTATCAAACCCATAATAGGACATTTTCGATAATAAGAGGGGCGTGTTCAGACAGTCGAAAGCTCTGGAGAAATCTAGCAACACTAGGATTGTGCTTCTACCTTGGTCAAGCTCAGCCAAAATATTATCAACGACGTCAATAAGGGCTGTTGATGTCCCTCTACCCTTCCTGAAGCCTGATTGCAATTCGGGTAGTATGCTATTCCTCTCCAGATATCCCGAGAGCTGATTACACACTGCCCTCTCTATTATCTTGGAAAGGCAGGGAAGGATACTAATGGGACGGAGGTCGGATAATGGTACGGAACCCTTCGTGCGCGAGTCCGACTCGCACTTGGCCAGATTTTTTTAAAATAGTTCTTGCTAAAAGATCCTCAATATCTGTCTTCCATCAATATTGTAAGTAGTTTATTTAATAGGTATTTGTCTGATAATATGATAAGCCACAACGTAGAGGCCATACAAATAGTCAGGAAAACGACGTAACGGTAATAATGAGTAACTCTTAATTAGGTAGGTACCTAAAGCTATCTAAGTAGGTAGTTTACAAGCATTCTATGCTTAATAGTGCATACTGTTTGGCGTTAGTTGATCTACTTATTTATTGCCGTGTTCATGCAGAATAAAGTGAATTTTAGACTGAAATCTTGCTATAAGCTATAAGCTATAAGAATTTTAATTAGTATTTTAATTGGTCGGTAACCATTCAAAGTAGATATAACAGCTGCAAAACTCAGAATGAAATATCTGTCCTGGGCCATGCTATAGGTACTTAATTATACTAAATATACTCCTACTGGGTAGGTAGGAGGAAGTATGTAGAAGCAATGTTCTCATGCTCCAACTGCAAAGCGAATTGTATATTGTTCAATTTAAGAGCATGGGAACCAATCCCCTTAACACCTCTTTCTTTCTGCCTACCCTAATAATAGTTCGCGACAAGTTGTGTTGGCATTTCCGAAGACGTTGTGTAAAATGTTCACTTGATTCGCATGGTAACCCAATAAACATCCAACCGATAGGGAAGCCTTAACTTGCTAACACATTGTATAGATTTGCCATCCCAACCAATGAGTAACTCGTAAATACAAGGTGTAAATGAAATATCGCAAAATGAAAAACTTCTGGGGACATCATTCTGAGCAACTTTCATTATGAAACCGATTTGATCAGAGCAACTTAATTTTTCACTTCTCCATGCAAATCAGCTGACCCACTCGGGCAAAAATGTACTGGGATGTAAAAAATAAAGTTGCTCTGATCAAATCGGTTTCATAATGAATGTTGCTCAGAATGATGTCCCTAAAAAGTAGTTTCATTTTGCGTTAATTCATTTACACCTTGTATATTCAGCCACGTTTGAATGAGTGTCTAACACATGTTTTGAAATTATTTTAGCATCAAGATATGAGCTTGCACATGTAAACAATATTCTCTTTGTACAGCTTTATCGCCGCAATGTGCTTACAAAAATGTTCACATTAAACATAGTCGAGCCACTTTGATTCCTATAGTTCCCGCAATAAGTTTTCTTATTTGGTGGATACGGATACAGCGATTAAGCTAAATACAACCTCATAAGTAACAATAACAAACGTTCTTAATTCATGAGCTACAGGGACTAAAATCGTAGGTGCAAAAGTGTAGCTTACTCGGTTGGCTGTTGCTACTGTCACACGTGCGTTCATGGACTTACAGACTGCATAAAACTTATGAATAGTCAACAAGACCAATTCGAGAAATAGATTTGGGCCGAGCTCAATTAGCCTGAGGGACGCTGCGAGGCTAATGTGCCAATCTGTTGTTTGTGTTCCGTGTATTGTGATCGTGGATCGAAAATATTTGAGCTTGTATGCTTTGCTATACAGAAGTAACAATGTTTTACAAGGCCACCATTCACCATCGGAAGTACACATTTAAGAGAAAGAGGAAAGTCATAATTTAAGTAGTAAAAAACACCACACGAATTTTAAGGGCTGTAGAGCAGAGGTTCAGAGACAGTTCCGCCCACATTTTAGGAGCTGTAGAGCAGAGGTTCAGAGACAGTTCCGCCCACATTTTAGGAGCTGTAGAGCAGAGGTTCAGAGACAGTTCCGCCCACATTTTAGGAGCTGTAGAGCAGAGGTTCAGAGACAGTTCCGCCCACATTTTAGGAGCTGTAGAGCAGAGGTTCAGAGACAGTTCCGCCCACATTTTAGGAGCTGTAGAGCAGAGGTTCAGAGACAGTTCCGCCCACATTTTAGGAGCTGTAGAGCAGAGGTTCAGAGACAGTTCCGCCCACATTTTAGGAGCTGTAGAGCAGAGGTTCAGAGACAGTTCCGCCCACATTTTAGGAGCTGTAGAGCAGAGGTTCAGAGACAGTTCCGCCCACATTTTAGGAGCTGTAGAGCAGAGGTTCAGAGACAGTTCCGCCCACATTTAGGCGGTTATTTAATATTCAATTTCAGTTTCTATAAAGAGTTTCAAATGTTTAATCGAGTAGATACACAATTCTTAACTAATACGGGCAGTCGGGCATTGAGCTACCATTACTACGCTAGTAACAGTAGTTCAATGTTGGTTGGTTTGTTTGGTTGAGACTGCCTCATTCGTTTTTAACCAAGTGACCAACCGATTTTTGTTACACCACCAAGTACATTTCCGTTAGATATCCTCACTAATATGTACAAAGGCGAGCTTTTATCTAAAAATATGTATTATGTGTTTATGTGACCAGAAGGCGATTCGCTGCAGCACTCCTACAGTAGAGCTACGAGAATCTGCGCCAGCGTCGCTCCACTCGATCAGCCCGCCTTCGTCACTCCTCAACTGTTTCCAATGCGCGGTGAGCTAGCAACTTGAGCAATACGTTTTAGAATATCTTTTTCTCTTTCGCCTGCCTGTGACTAATAATTACAAATATAATTCGCCAAGTTAAAAACTTAAAAAAACCGATTCAAGACCTATTACTTGGTCCTCCCCGCTTGTTTTACAGTGTCCCAATACCCACAAAATCTGTCTTCTGACAGTGAAGTCCATACGTATTACATAAAGTAAACGAATATGCGATCCTTACAGCCAGGATATATCTCGATACAATGACTATAAACACCTAAAAGTCACAAAATATCTGGATGTATAATGTCATCCAGGTAAAACAAATTGAACTTCACAGTTTTTTAATGTAGAAACCTAACTACTGGACCGATTCCTGATTTTCTAAAAATGGGACCAAACTATTGGGCTTCCCTTTTGAACAAAGAAATAATTTTCGTAATTCGTTCATAAATACCAGTTTGATGTAACAAACATAAAAAATAAAAATATAATGATAAAAAAACAACATACAACCGAATTGACAACCCCCTCCTTTTTTTGAAGTCGGTTACACACAAATACACAAAAACTGTTTTCTAACACACATTTTTTTCTATACATCTAACTGCCTAATTTTCTGCTCAATTTGTAATTGTTATCACATCAATAGTTATAATCATCATGTTAGTGAAGAATTTGTAGGAAAATTGCTAAGTTTGTCGTCACGTGCCCATAAACGTGATACCTTATGCTTATGACGATTTTAAGAAATTTTGTAAAATGACTATATTTTTTGAACCAAGTGACGATTTTTATTTTATTTTTACCAGACCCTGTATGGGTTGGACTTTCACCTGGTGCCCGCTTGACGTTGACTTTTGGGACACCCTGGATACCTATGGAACAAAGAGTGTCGTTAATCTGAGATGATTTATTTTTTGTTCTTTTTTCTACTTTTCAGTTCAGAAATGGAAAAAGGATTTTCCGGAAAGAAAAGCTCCCAACCAAAGTTAAGGTGAGTACAAACAATCTGTGATTACATTTAAGTGCTACAGTCGTCATCACGACCTTTTGGACGGTGGTTTTGTTCGACTGTACACAGCAAATAGAAATAGGCGCAAGTAAAATATTTAGTGGACAATTTGTGTTTCGTCAAATAGCATTAGTCAAATATGTATGTATTGAGTGTCGGGAATCCCGTCTAAAAACTCAAGTGTTTACTATGGAAAATTATCAAGCGCGGATAGTTGTTTGATTTAGGGCCTCGATCCTTGATACTCCTGCGATTTTATCTTTTTAAATATCTGTCGCTTATCTTGAATAAAATATGAAAGAAAGATAGGATAATTTTGCTTAATAATCGTTTGAAATTGTTGTCAGGGAAAATCGGAAATCGGAAAAAATCGCGGAGTAAAGACTCGGATTTGAAAAGGAAAATAAAAGCATCTACCTACGTTCTATTTATTACTACATAAAAATTATACTACCTATCTACCTAAACCGCAAAATAAATAAATCAACTATGATTTGATTAAACTATAGTTCATAAATTATAGCTTCAACACTGTGCTATGATCTTTAATTACTTCAAAGTGCCTTTAGTATTTACTTCTCACTATTGAACGGAAAACATGGATTTTACAGTTTTTTTTACCTTATATCAATATGGGAAATCCAACTGAACTAAGAATGCGTGTTACGTGCCATATATTAATGGTATTCAATGTTGTTTGATTTGTTATGTTACGGGCAATTTGATAAGTCCGGCCATCATTAATAATAATTCATGCCGGACGCGACGGCCCGTGGTCCATTAGAGAAATCAAGCTTCAATACATAATTTTACCAAGGCCCTTGGTTATATTCATACTGCCCGGTTAATAAAGTTGCCCGTGGCAGAACATCTTTATAGGCTACTACTACAGAATACTTATATAATAGCACTACATACGCTTATTACGCAGATTCACGGTCTAAGATTCTGTAGATAGTAAGATTTTATTACCTCTTACTTACAAAATGATGGTGAAAATTAAGTACCTAGGTACCTATCACCTTTCATATGAGACTATAGGTATACTACATTTATGTATCTATAGATGATTCATACTTACATCTAGTCTATCATTGCGTGGGAAGTAATCATATATTTTTCATCTTCATATTGTTTTCATAATCTACAAGGTGTAAATGAATTAACGTAAAATGAAAAACTAATTTGTTAGATATATATAGAAGGACTTTATTTTTCACTTCCCAGTACATTTTGGCCTGAGTGGGTCAGCTGATTTGTATGGAGAAGTGAAAAATAAAGTTGCTCGTTGAAAAACTAGTTGAAGCCGGTTTTTTCTAAAGTTTACTTTTTGTTTCAATTATTAAATTAAATTAAATATCGTTTATTTCAGGCTTCTGAGGCCCATACATTAAATTAAATTACATCAAATATAATTATAAAATAGTTCAGGTCAACATTCAAATTAGAATTAAATTACATTAAATTAAAATTAGTTAGAACACTTACAAAGAATAAACTATAGGTACCCTAGCGTCATCTATTTAAAATAAAATGGTTTATCTATGAAGCATCTTCATTCAGCACTACCTGGTGGTGCTTTTTGTGTTATACATGTCAAACAAACACGTAGACTATTTAGTCTCCACCTAAGCTACCGCAGTGTTTGCCCTGAAACATTTAAAGTTTAATGGTAAGTTGGTATGAAACTTTCATGATATATGCCACCGACATATCTGTATAGATGCTGCAATGCAATGGACTATAAACCCCTTGTCACGCAAAACGGAGTGTAAAAAAGTTATTTATTTCTCATAATTTGCTAAAAACGTGGTCCCAACTGTGCCTCTGCCACCGCGTAAGGAAAAGGCGTATTTGCGTATGTTTCTGTGTGTTCAGACATTTACTTTGCAAAACAAGACTATGCATTTTACAACAGCCTCATGAATGAAAGTTAATCGCACTTTTGATTATACGCTCACTGAACCTAGTTCAAGCAAAGAAAGTATAAACTTTCATCCATTATTAAAATATTCTGGAAAGTCAAATGGTCACTTGGCTTGTAACGTGGTGGGTATGGAAACCAGCAGATTCGTACAAAATTCAGATACCCGCAACTGAAATAATAACTGGTCTTTGTGTCTAATATGAGTAATTCTGAATTACCCGATTAGAGTAGACTGGTCAAACAATAATAAGGAAGGAAAACGGTGATTGGCGGATATAAGTGGCAACACCAAACCGATCAACAATTTAACGGTCTCCAACTCTCCACGCACTCTAGCACCACCAGTGGCAGGCCTCCGTCACTGAATGTACTCGCGCGCTATAATTACCTACCGCCCGCCCCAATCTACATGCATGCAAGTTAGCGTATACAGATAAAAGTAGCTTGCACGTGCAAGGAGCTTGTATGCAAGTACTGTGCAAGTGTACAAGCTACATGCATGTGTATTCCCGGGTTTATTCTCCGTATAGCTTTTTGTTGGCAAAACGTAATTTTTTCAACATTCCCCTGAGATACGAAAAAAAATGCAGAATTTTAAACATAAAAATAATATAAACATTTATATACAGGCACATACATTGCTTATGGCCCCACACTAGGATACCCTGTGTCGTGGAAACCAGAAACAGCGACATCACAAACACGTAAAAGTCCAAGACCTGGGTTTTTGTTTGTCCCCAGCCGGGATTCGAACCCGGGACCTCTCGCATGTTAAACGACGTTAAATTATCTTTTATATTTCTACATCATCATAGGTTTCATTGGTGTACGCAAAAATTCATGTATTTGGGTCAGAAACTTCCCAATATCCTTTCACCTCAAACTATAAGTTTCTCCACTGTACCCTCTTGCCGAATTTTATAAGTATAAGGGGGTAAGATGCTATTCTGATCCTGACTCATCAAGTCATCAGATATCATCATCATCATGGCGCCGAACTACTGACTGAGTTTGAGCATTGGGGTACAATACAATACCACCATTCTGTACTTATCTGTACCGCCCCACATGTGGTTGCGCCTGCGCCTAGCTTGAGTATGCGCTATGCCCCTCCTGTCTACTCAGAGGTCAGCATTGACGTCAATGGCGTCACGTGACCGCGCTCTTCACGGACACCGCGGCGTGTGCGCTTGCGCATACACTCAGAGGATCTAAGAGTACTCGTTTATGTGCTAATATTTTTGCTTAACTTTGCTTTGCTATATGGGTTGATGCTGGGGACTGAGTTGATAATACAACTTACCTATAGTGACTAAACGCTGTCGCAACTTTGCCCCAGCTACTCCGTATGGGGAATGACGTCATAAAGTAATCGGTCAAGTGCGAGTCGGACTCTCATACTTACACGAAGGGTTCCTCACCATCGATCGTACAAAAAACAAGTACCTGACAGTTATTACGAAAATATCTTTATCTCGTAATTTTTGCTATCCAAACGAGACGGACAGACAGACAGACTAGGATCCCGTTTGGCATCCTTCGGGTACGGAAGATTCCTAGGACAATCCTAAAAAGGATTTTAATATAACCGAATGATTATGTTTTTTGATGACTCATTCATAAAAATAAAACAAAAACAAAATTAAATTAAAAAGATTATGCCCTCACAAGGATTTGAACTCACGACCTACGGATTGAAAGCCTACAACATACTGGCTGCGCCACGCACGACAGCGATGTGAGTGAGTTGACGCGAAATACATATACCATCATATTGAAATGCGTGGGTGTATCAAAACACGTCTCTTGTATGGTATGGGGACCCCCTTTAATTTGTATATCTCTCGTATTTCAGTATTTGTTGGTTGAGGCAACAGATATACACATTCTGTGAAAATTTCAACTTTCTAGCTATTACGGTTCGTGCTCTAGGACCCGCTGACGGACATACAGAAAGACAGACAGACGGACAGCGTGGGCTTAGTAAAAGGGTCCCGTAAGGCACCCTCCGGGTACGGTACCCTAAAAACGATTTCCATAAGTTTTTCTATCTTGTAGATTATACAACACAATAGCTAAGCAAATAACAACCACCTATTACAAGAGTATCTATGTTGATTTTGCATATAAGTAACACCTTTTAGGTACCTACCTATTCTATGTGCTTATTGGATGCTTGACAATATAAGAACCTGATGAAGCTTGGAATTATAACGAGCTGATGAATAAGTATCCTTTTGCCTTTGTTTGGCTTGGCGGCTATCCAAGAATAAGACAAAGGATATAGGATTAATTTTGTAATAAACGTTAAACGTTAACATAAGAATGTGTTGTGCTCCGAGATACCCAAATATAACGAGGCTAACGAGGCGAGCGAAGCGAGCCTATCACCAAGCATAACCAGAGCCTTCAGCAATCCGCTTGTGCTTGTACTTTATGCGGAATCAATAATAGTGATACCTATAAGTTAATGTCTAGATTCCCTATACTTAAAATATTTTTTTGCCGGCAAAGTTTCGCAGGCGCTATTATTGCAGCAAGTTCTCAATGGCCGACCGATTTAACCAACAAGCAATATCTTCTATCAGACACTTTATTTCCTTTCAGGGGCAATCTATCCTAGCACTTTTTTTTAATTTTTAGCCTAAGTTTAAGGCCGGGTCATCTGGATTTTGGGGCCCCTCAGTTTAAGAGGCCGGCCTCGGAAACAATCGCAAGACAGCTAATTGTACATATCTTGGCGAAATCGGGCAATAATCTTTAACAAAACTATGCTATTTGCTAAGATTCTTTGATATTGGCAGAATCAACAACCCGATGGAAGCCATTAAATTAAAAATCTAATTACTAGTATTCTCTATGTCTAATACTTGTACCATTAATTAAGAATCTTTCTGTGATATTAATTACGTAACGGAATACTTTATTTTCGCGCACCCATAGGATGCTGTAAAATCGTGAATCTTTGCAATAATTTGTAACAGACGCTAATGCTCTGTGTAAACTCAAAAAATATCCTCTTATTTGCTGTGTCTAAGATGAAGTGGCACCGTTTGTGACGCGACTCGTTGCCTCGTCACATTTACAAAACTACTACGTTACACTAAACAAATATTCTGCTCGTAACATTGCGGACGCCTGGCTGCTACAGTGTGGCAATAATGTATCAATTCGGTCATACGTTTCTCATAATCTGATTCGCTTTGTGTAGGCACCATGCGTTTAACCGTAGTGGTTGATAAAAACTGGTGTCAAGAACACGCGCCAAGTTACTTTCGTCTCTGTAGCTATGAAATCAGTTTTGCTAACATTTGCTTTGCTAATTTGCATTTGTTTTGCTAACTTCTCAAAAGTCAGGAACAAAATATCATTAGGGAGCATTTAGTTTATACATTTTTGGTATCAACCTCGGTTTTTTACCGACTTCAAAAAGGAGGGAGTTAATTCGGTTGTATTTTAGTTTATCATATTTTGTTATGATTTGTTTCATCCAAACTGGTACTGGTATCTAAAAACCGATTTCAAAAATTGTTTCTTAGTTCGAATAGTCACTCCAATAGTTTAGTCCCATTTTTTTAAATTCTGGAATCGATCCAGTATACTATAGTTGGGTTTCTACACGAAAAAACTGTGGAGTTTATTTGTTTTTACCTGGATGATTTATACATCCAGCCTTTCTGTGACTTTTCGCGTTTCGTCCATTTGCACCAAAATCTTAATCATTCATTCATTCATTTATTTGCATAAATATGGTTGGTGGGTTTATTAGGTAGTCCAGCACATTTAGCCACATATTGGCACGCAAAGAGTATATTTACAATATTTATTCATGCATGGCAATTACGATCGATTAGCGTCCTAATTATATTTAGCAGCTGTCAAAATGTATGAAATAGGTAATAGGTATGTCAAACTTAATTGCGACTAAACTAAAGTATAATGTCATCCATGTAAACAAAATTAATTATTTTTGCAGAAAGACAGTTTGCAGCTTTCCGATTTTTCCCATAACTTGGGCTACACCTTGCTTTGTGCCAAATTTCATGATTGTAGGACAACGGGAAGTAACCTATAGGTTTTGGGTCCATTGCGATTAGTATAATGAAAATCCAACAATTTTGCAGCATAAACGGTCGTAGCGTTTGATTGTGTTGACCTAGACTAGAACATTGTTTTTTTCACAGCTCTAAAGGACCGCAGACAGAAATAGATATTTTCAGCTTGATAGGTAACTCCACGCGTTCTCGATAAAAAAGGTCTTGACATACGGACAGACGGACGGTCGGACGGACAACGAAGTGATCCTATGTAAAAGTAAATGTAGCCCATTAATTTCCCCGCCAAGGGGCACAGGTTTTTACCCGGATACGAGTAAGATTGAGCCATACTCCACCACGCTGGCTCAGTGCGGGTTGGTGGAGGGGTTTTACGACTACTTACTACACAGTGATCCCAGGAACCCTACAAACATACTACAGAATTGAGAAGCCCCTTTATTTTATTAAGCAGATTTAAAAATAGGTAGATTAATGTACTAATTACTTGCTAAATGTCTCATAGATCTCTGGTCTATGCCTCTCGGCATCAGTAATTATTTGTTGATCCTTCAATATTATTTGCCCGTCGCATTTCGTACGGTAACTAAGACATACCTCACCGTAACCCAGGGAGCACTTATCCATTGGAGAGCGCATAGATACATTTTCCTTTGAAACACAACTCACCAATTTACGGGCGGCGGGGGACGAGGTAAGAGAGCTGTGATTGGTCAGCCCGCTGCGAAACTGTCTGGCGGCCCGTCATCGTACATAGGTTGCGTATGCGAACGTTTGTTGAATGCAACAAACGTTTAGCGAGCCGCATTCCCCCGCAGGCGCAGTAAATTGGGTATTAGTCTCAGCCGTTACCCAACCCATCCGTGAATCGCATCGACATCCGCAATCTTACGTTGGAATTTGGCACGCGACAAAGAAAGTACGCGTTAAATAAACAACAGCTCAATCACTAACTAATAATGCATCCTGCACAGAGAACCCACTCACCATACAACTGGATTAAAAGGTTAGAAAAAATGTTTTTATACTATTTGATAATTACGAGTATAAACCAATTAAAAATGATTTGATTGAGTGCATCATAGGTCACTAATGACACTTCATTAGGGTGGTATTTTGTCGCGAGCGCTGCCGTAAGTCACGTAGGCTTTACTCGTCGACGGCCATGGCTTGTTTGGCTCGTGCAAATTGACATTATCCTAATGACCCATCGATCTATCCAAAACAAAACCAACACTAAAATAAATGAGTAGAAATGTAGCGCCACCACTTTTCAGTATAGAGTAAGAAGACTTTCCCTGATAAAGGATCTATAATATTACACTGCGCTGAATTAGGGCCTAATTTTTAGGGATGCCCGGATTACACTACACCTAATTAGGGCCCTAGTTAGGCCCATAATTAGGGCCCTAATTAGGCTCAGGCAGAAAGTGCACTCATTTAGGGCCCTAATTGGGGATGCTCGTTATTACACTACACCTAATTAAGGTCCTAATTAGGGTCGGATAGAAAGTGCACTCATTCAGGGCAATGTAATAGCCCTTTAAAACATGCATAGTAGCGATATGGTTAATTCTACTATGTGCATTTTTCAGCCTGCAGATTTCATAAATAAGACATCTCTGCTCCATGCCGACTAAACCACCATACAGGCCCTGACCTAACTTTTATTAAGTACAAGTTATTTTTGTATATCCGATTATGGTGTTAAAATACTTTGGCGGCCGCGTTACGACTAACTTCCGAATCGAGTAAGTTATTTAAGGTATGTATGCGGTACGATGCCGGATACACGCGTTACCTTCAATTGTCAACAGATGTTTTCCTTGGAAAGCGAGCGCACGCTCTACCAGCTGTTTCACTCATCTCAGCTTGTCTCGATAGTTTAGTGTGTCGTTGACGTTACAATAAGGAAAACCTTGCTGGCTAAACTCGATCGCGTTGAATTCACCCTGTAGGATTGCAGATATTCTATTCGGAGTATGATCTCTCATAACATAAGAATAAGACCGGAAGAAGATCTATTTCGCTAGAATGAGAATATTTCCCAACACAACGTTTATTACTATAGTTATGTGGTGGGTGCACCCACATGCACTACACACTTCAGCATACACTCTTACAAAACACTCTTCAACTACACTTACTTTGTGACCGTGCATATATTATAATTTTTTAATGATTATTTTAATATTAAGTTGTAATATTTAACCTGTTTACATATTTTATGAACTACTAAGAGGGAAGAGCTATATTTTCCTTTGTTTTGGTTAACTACTACATAAACCTCTTCTCAATTCTTAGTATAACCACCATTCGATACGTCAATCACTAACGATACCTCTAATGGTACCAATCAAATAGCGGTTTAGAAAATTATAATGATTAAAATTGCATAATAATATTAGGCCAGTGTTTTGTGTGCTCTCATTAACATGTAACAGCAGTCTTGGAGATCGATTAGTTCGCGTACGTGACTTCAATGAATTGTGTCACGTGAATGGCGATGTTTATTAATAGTATAATAGCAATTACAACTAAGATTAGCGATCGATGGAAATTCTGACGGTTTTCCTCATGATATCAGTTTTTGAACGTCGGTTTTACTGCGGAAGGGGAATCCTGGCTGACCCGTCAAACTAGTATTTAACGTTGGCACTCCAAATACCATGTGGTCAACACTACTGGATAGTGCCTTATTAGGTGAGAATAATTGGTTTGAAAATCGTTCGAATGGTTTGGGCGGATTGGGCGCGGCCGCCCGCCGTAGCGTAACGAATCCACCTGGGCGGTGGGTGTTTAACGAGCGTGAAGTACAGCCTAAAATGTTCTTGCAATACTTCATTTGGTAATCACAATTTAATATTGCTCTCATTTTTTTTTCTCAAAAAATATGTTTTATTCAGTTCCGTCAGAGTCAGTATGTAATTTGTGCGTGAATGTTGTGTTTAACTATCTCTTGGGAAATAAACTTTTACATAATCGCTAACTATATCCGATAGTAGTTTTTTGATTATTCATATTTTGCGTACCATCCGTTCACATCCATAATTCATAATTTCTTTATTGCTTATAGACATAAAAAAAACCGTACCGTAATACCAAATATTCTGTACAATGGCGAGCTTATCTCTAGTAAGAGATCTCTTCCAGCAAACCGAGTTAGGATGAGAAAGGTGGATTGCTGAGTGAGGGGTAGACTATCGAATTAGATGATACCTAATATTGTATGTGAGCCATGGACGCCGGTGAACCGCCTTTACCCTGGTCAGAGGGCAACGATTGGGGAGCCACTTAACATGCGACGTCGGGGTAAACGCTCCTGGATGATATCCGATGATTTATTCATCAATACCATTATTCGAAGGTGCATCATTTCCCTCAGCAGCCGTCTACGTTTGCCTTCATTATCGGCTGACGTCGGTCGGTCCCTTTTGCGAAACGAATCACATTTCCATGTGAAATACTTCGAGGAAAAAGAGAAGGATATCACGATGGCTCCGTGTTTGTTTACCAGGGAAAACATGCTGGATCCTTCGGTTTAGAATGCTCTGGAATAACCCCGATGGTGAGAAAGATTTTACATATTAGAATCTATGCATACCGAGCGGTGACTGAATGTTGGCTGATTGTTAGGGTGTCCCGAAAAATTATGTATCTTTTGGATTTCCGTATATAACACAAGACCCCTCAAAATTTGCGTAATTGATAGTAAATTACTAAAATACTTTTTAAATTAGAATACCGATCTCCAAAGCATTCGAAAATATATTTTTTTACGTTTTTGGCTCGATATCCTTAATGACTTTATTATTTCAATAATTACTACTTATTGTTATAAAATTGGTGTAATAAAGACATGACGTATCGATTTACATTTAAAACCATTGTTATCGGCCACTTCAACCACTTCAACTCGCAAGCTTGCAAATAATTTTGAGGGATTTCTTAATTATTCCTGCGTGTGTTTTCTTCGTAATCAAAGTGGTTTTTATGCTCAAAAGTACTATTCAAAATAAATAACGACAAGGACAAAGTTACAGGTGGATTTTGTAATTTATAACCATGCGTTTGAGGATAGAGAGACTACTTGTGCTATATTATGTATAACTTTAAAGAAAACTTGAAGACCAGCAACTACCTACGATTAAGGATATCATGTTGTGACGTATTTGTTAAAAATTAGCTAAAATTGGCAAACTTGTGCTAATCGCATACCTAACTAGACTGTAAATAAGTACTTACTTACTCTTAATCCATCCGATAATTTACAAATGCTTGTCAACTACGTGGTTAAATTATACGCTACGATTTGGTTTCTAATTAAGCAAATTATGTCATTTAAAGACGGAGTTAAACATATTTTTCAACTGATTGAGTACTCTCGATTATCTCCCGATTATCTGAGGTCTTTTATGGATTCTTTTATAGAAAGAATTGCTTTGTTTGCGCATCTAGAAAATTCACTTTTCAGTATGTTGTATGGTGATAGGGAACACATTCGGGGGCTGGCATTGCGAAGAATAATTAAGGCTAGAGAAGCTCAAAGTAGCACCCCAAATTCTCCTGCATTTGGTGGATATTTAAAAAGCTAAAAAATAGCTCCTCTGCTGAATACCGAACACCGAAAATATTGTCTGGCACGATTGTCAGGTTAAGCACCTCCGGTTCTTCAACATATTTCTAATTAGAACCTTCAAATTATGGCAAAAAACAAGAGTTTGGCAATAATTGACTTTCCTTGTCACACAACTTCTCACAGGTTGTGTGAGAAGTTGTGTTAAACTAGTAACTAATGCTTTTCAAAGTGTTACTGACACTATTTCTAATAATGGCTCGATTCGAACGAGAGGCTGCAATCTTGAGCAGAAATGTCAACAATTTTGGACACAAAAATAAGTTTCAATTCTGTATTCAAGTATTTGGTATTATTTATAGGCTCCATTCGCATCTTTGTGATTTATTTTCTCAATTTAAAACATTGAGAAAATAAATTAACCCATAAAAATTGTTTCATTATTTGAGGCAGACAATTTAGGTCAAGAAAAAAGTGAACTTCACTAAACTTTGACGTAAGGTAAGGTAGAGCCCTCAAGATAAACGTTTTTTTCTTAGTTTTTTCGTAGTGTATGTAAAATTACGCAACTTTTGATACCTCTTGCGATAGTGTACATCGAAAATAAAAACTTTCCATACATAGACACCGTACCGTACTGATTGTTTTATTTTACGTTATACGTTTAATCTGTAACTGCCAGTCAGCAGCTAGCACGAGCACCCAAACCGATAATCTGTTTAGTTTGACGATCCTTCTTTTCACGTTGATGCAGGGTTTGGCAATCACCATCGATCAAGTGATTTCTTAATGCAGTGACGATGACATTTCTGACCCTACTTGCTAACCCTATACTAATGATATGGTTTGTACGAGGTTTGTACCTATATCATTAAAATGTCTATTGGTAAAACGATATCGCGTTTCATTATAGAATGAGTGATTGAGTGATTGCAGTGACAATTGGGGTTAAATCGTAATTGGGTATGACAGCCACTTGGGTTCATATATAAAGAAGTTGGTTGTACGTCCGTTTGTCACGACACCGACGCGTGCGCAGCACGGCTCGTGCCACACTAGGCGCTGAGATTGAGTGATAAACGTGGTCGGAGTATGGGTATTTTGACCTGTAGACTATTAAACTGAAATATTTTATACGATCACGGAGGAAGATCGATCACTCAGTGGAGGAATGTAAGTGTCAATGGCCCTGACTCATTTGTAGAGTGCATAAAACTGAGGTAGGCTTCATACAAATAGAGATGTATGTAGGAGGGTGTTATTGATCTAGTTAATTTATTTACAGAGTCTAGACAGTCTTGACTATGCCCTGAATGAGGGAGGAATGAGACCTTAATAGCTGGTGTTGCTTGACTGGGAAATAATCTCACTATCATTGGACCGTCGTCGTCACCAAATAGATCATTTCTTCAAGTTTCAGACTTGCCAAAATTTTAAGATCAAAAGCAAGTACTTAAAGTAGATTTTACTATGAGAAAAATATGCCAAAACACGCAATATACGCTGAGCTCTAAGCTTTAAATCACAACAAACTCGTAATTATCTGATGCCCACTCGACTGCTGCACGCCTACCACTTCCAGTCCGAGTGATCAATTGAAACGCTCTTCATAGTCATGTTGTACAATTGTGTGATAGATCATTTCCTTGGTAGGTAGCAATGGAATAATATCTATTGCTCGCAGTTCTATCCGCTTTGCTAATGGTCAATTCTTTTGCAATTTGAACACATCATTCGCTTGTAATAATATCAACAACAGAACTTAGTGATATTTTTGTACCCAAAGTATAATAACTGTTTCTGAGGTAGCTGTTTGTCAGCATAAAGCCTCGTAGGGAGACTGTTTTTTTTTTTTTTTACATGATGTGTGATTCAAAGAATAATCAGTAACTTGGTTTGCTGGAAGAGATCTCTTTTTAGAGATAAGCTCGCCTTTGTACACTGTTTTTATTTACTTTTTGTCATTGCAATTAATTGTGTGCAATAAAGAAATTATGAATTATGAATAATGGATAAATAATGTCCTGAATGAAATAATTTCACTTTCCCACCGTTTTCCTCAAATGCTTGACTGCGCTGTCGCCTCGGTGCGTCTGAAAAGGTCAATCTCCGCAGTCATGTCGACCGTCGTCGTCATCAGGGCTTTAATATATTGTCGCCGGTCTCCCCAGTTGTCTCCAGGGGAGTATGTTGAGTCCTTATTTGTATTAAAGATGCATGACGTCGCATAATCAGCTTGACCGCGGCCATGGATGGTTCAATGCCTTCTACAGGGACGTCGACTGGACTCGAGTTCAGAGTCCACAGACCGCGTTCACATCAGGCATACTGAAGCAGCAACCCTTTTTCTGAAAGTGCCCATGTTAAGTTGTTGTGGCATTATTTAGAATGTTTGCAGTGTTGTTGGTACCTCTCTCTGGAAAAAAACCAGGTTATTATCTATGGTCTCGAGCAAAGACCACACAAGCTTTGATTGACCTACGGTACGGATGGCAAATTGGAACTAATTATTGTCAATGGCTGTATGGGTGTCTGGAGATTGAGATACTGAAATTTTACGGATATTTAGATATTCATACCTGCTGAAGGCATTAGAAATTATTTTTAGTTTAAATTGATACAAAAATATGCAACGCAGGAAACATACAAAACTAATTACTCTATGAAAAAATAATCTATCTATTTTTAGTTTAGTTATGGGCTCCTTAATTTTGACATTTGCTGTCACTTCATAACGTTTGTATTTACTTGTATATACTCATATATGTATTTTTTCGTATTTCAGCAACCGCTAACTAGTCAACAGCTTAGTCTCACCCTGAAACCGACAGGTAGCAGGTTTCCGGGATATATTAAGTATAGTAGATTTAATAAATTCTCCTGCGCGTGTAGTAATTCGTGGGGAAGTATTCATTATTCATGGTCGTTTCCAGAAGCTTCGGGTCGTCACACCGAGGACGACTCATGCGCTCTATGTGTAGGTAGCACTGGTAGCATAATGACCCCTCGGGTGGATGATATCTAAATATTTCGTCGGTTTTCCAAAATACTCCTATATCAATATTGGCCTTTGGGAAAATCATAGTAGGTATATTCTGCTGATGTCGCTTCTTGGAAAACCCGCTGAACACTTGCAGGGTGTCTTGGATTTTGCAGATTATAATAGGTATAATATGGTATAACTAATAGGTATTATTCTGATATAATTGTGGATAGAAATCTTCTATCGCAATGTACAAGCCTCAAGATGTCGCTTGCGTGAGTGTGCAGAGGCCATAAGATGCCCGTAGCAAGGACCTGACCTCCATCTTGTTGTCTATAGACAAGATGGAGGTTCCTATAGGAAGCATTATGTTAACTAATTTGGTATCTCTAACAGTTTAACAGTAGCGCACCAAATAAATCCTTTTATTGGAATATATCCTGAGAGGCCCCGATTATATGTAATTTGATAAAATTATAATAATGAAGGTTTTGTTTTAATAAATAGTAACTAACGCGAGTACCAATAAATAACATAGGTACCAATGAGACAATCTTCTGGGAAATCGCCTCTGGAATTAAATTCTTAAAAAAGTATTGATATTCCAGCTCAGTTTATTGAGCAGTTTTTTCCTTTCAGACTGCTGAGAGGAATAAACTTAGTAAGTTATACTTACTTTTTTCATGTGTCCCGATGACCCGAGGCTACAGGGGCCTGTGATCCCAGAATTTACAATAACGACGATTCTTGGTATTTATTACGGCTTCAGTCGTTTTAAAAATTGACACACTACTCAGGTGCATGATCGCTTTTTCTCTCATTTTAACATTTCGTCAAATATTTGTATTGGCTTGGCTACACTATCGCGATAACGCGTTCATATACCTACTGTGCCTGTGTATGCGAAGTTAGGAAATAATAAAACAATAATATTTAACTGGTCCATTAGCATAGTGACAATTGTCAATTAGCGACCAATAAAAATATTGTTATTGTCTTGTACAACTATACGCATTTCACATATCTGCGGAAATCGTCTGTTAATTATATGATTATACGGTGCCAACTCGTATGCGTAAACCTACGAGTGTAAAAAAATCGCTGAAATGTTATTGGTATGTGGTTGCTGCACTCATCATCATCTTTCTCGCCGAATCCATTTCTTGTGAGAGCTCCGATAATACTTATGTATGGCTATGATGTACGCCAACACCATGAAACCGATGATAGCTCTCAAAAGTATATTAGTTGTACTGGTTGATTGTTTCAAATCCTCTGTGGCCGATGCTGAGTTAGTTCTTCCTGTCTGCGCAATTATTATTTCTTCTTGTTTTGACTGTGGTTTGCCCATTTTGAATATTTTTGAAGACTAATTTTGAAACGTGAAACACTCGCACTACTTAATTTTCTAACAATTTGATTGTTTCTGCGTCAGATTGTTATAGAAAGTATCTTATTCCGAGTTAGGAATGCGCAATCTCTTGTAAAGATAGGTTTATTACTGAACTCTTACGCTAAGACACTACATGTATTATCTAACGAACTCTAGCTCGCTCTTCCGCGCGACATGCTAGTGGTGTCAAAAAGTCAATATTTAAAACAGCCGGTCATGAAATCATTCAAAAGCACCATTTTTTGACGCAACCGTCAGCGGAGTATTCAGTGCTGTGACTTTCCTAAAAACCCTTTATCTCTTCAGCTGCGGCGGCGATGGGTCACCTGTCTCGTCTCTGTCACACAAATTAGAACACTGAACGGGGAAAAGTGGACACAATAGTGCCTGAGCCACCCGGCGGCGGGTGCCTGAGCCACCCGGCGGGGCGGCGGTATGGGAAAGGGCGTGCGGCTTTAAGGCTGTGTCGGTTATAAATATTTTTTATGTAAACACAATAATGAAAAACAGGATGGTAGGCTTGTACTCCACAAAACCTAATCCTTGGGCACTTACTGTCACAATATTTTTTTTCATGAGGTTTCAAACTTTAGAGTTTAGTCGTAAATACAATTATGACTTTAGTACATAACAATTTAATGCGTTCTCGTCAAAAGGATGCGTGCACCCTGGCATACAGATTGCTGATTAAAAGTTATGAACATTAGACCACCCAAGGAAGTACTAGAAATTCACCATTAGGTGCATCATACAATAACACTTGTGGTACCTATTTAAATAATAGACTGTCTGTGTGGAGCGGCTGCTGTGTAGAGCGGCTGCTGTGTAGAGCGGCTGCTGTGTAGAGCGGCTGCTGTGTAGAGCGGCTGCTGTGTGGAGCGGCTGCTGTAAAAAGTGCATCTATAAATAAAATTATACGAGTTTCTTCCTTTCCTTGTGTTTACCTACAAACATGTGTATGCAGTTGTTTTCCGTATCCTAGATATCTGCGCCGTTTCTATTAGGAATCGTTGACACAGACTACGGCAGGATTCAGGAATATTACAATGTAGAGTGTGAGTTGTATCGTCAACAACCTTTATCATCGCCTTATCCTACGATTGCCCAACCTCTGCTGCGTACAGCCAATATTTGGAAAATGCTATCTCTTCCTACATTGCTTTAGTTAGCAAATATTTTTTATTGAACAGTTTTTTTGCGTTATTTTTATTTCCCACCTCTTGCGGAAGACCTTGTTAGGTGCGTGCGTACCTAACTGTGGCGTACCCTCTTGTGTTTACTACACGGGTCTTTACATTAGTTTAAAGAAAATAAATAAGAAATAGCGTAAAGCAAATTTTTGTTGTTACTTATCATGCGAAATTACCGTTACACTTTATCGCAACAATAAATAGTAATTTGTTGATTAAAATCTAGCTGGGTTCTCCATGTTGTGAATAACACATATCCCCAATAAAAGTAACACAAACCACCGCGCCGAGCAAAGCTCAGATTTGACATGTTTATGTACGAGTATATAAATCAAACTTAAGTACCATTTTACTTAGAAAGTAGCATTCTTAACGATCGTGTCATAGTATCTATTAAATCTCTATTAAATTTGGTGGTTAAATATATTTCAGTGGTTTTACGATGCTCAAACCATACAGTAAAATATGCTCAAACATAGATTAATAAAGAGTTAGGAAACCACTAAGAATGAGTCATTCAGTAACATCTGACCTTTGATACTGACGTAACGACGAGGTAATACGACTGTCTCATCAAACGACTCGTCATTATTGTTCGTTACCAAGAAACTTGGTCCATCTATCCGGAAATCCGGAATAATTCTAAAGATATTCATATCCCCCAGCCAAGCTGTACAGACTATCTATCTATTGGAGATAAGCTCGCCTTTGTACATGTTTTTTCCAATATTAAGTGTCTGTATTATGTTTTCTGTGCAATAAAGTATAAAGTAAGTAAGTAAGACTATCAACCAATCTGATTCTTTGTAAGCACATCGAGTGATTGACGTTAATAGATCGAGATAAAAGACATTTTGATAAGAAACGATTTGTCGATATTACATTAAAATATATGATAACGGTAAAGGTTAACCGACATATGTTACTGTTTAATTATCCGACGCGGTCAGAGTCTGGGTCAGCTTTATCTGTCTAATGCCGGTGTCACACGGGGCTTTTGATTCGGAGCTATTCAGTCAGACGTATTGTAAAAGTGTAAATGAGTCATTAGAAAAGACCGCGTCTCGTCACGTAGCCAGTGTCATGCGGTCATTGCTTAGACGAAGGTTCAATGAATTCACGTTGGGTGTGTAAACATACTTTTGACGTTTATTTCCCTGTAAAATTATACCGTATTCGTATGTATTTAGCGTCAAACATGTGGTACTTTATATGCATCCAAACTGCTCATCTAAACCAATACAATCTAGAAGTTATATTTATAGTTAGAACTTTTTCTGTTTCTTTTTGATTATATTTTATACTCTTTTATTAGTTTCATTTTGTTAACTAAAGAATAATTTTAGTCACAAACAGTTATGTGTAAAACAATCCAACATTTTGTCAACAACAGTATTGAAGCTGTTGCCTATCTTACAGGTCTTTTAGCCTAGTTTAGGTAACAGAAACAAACATACAATGTAAAACTTGGATTGATAAATAAACTATTCTTATTCTAAATCTTATATCTGATATTGTAGTCTGGTAGAGTTATAGAGGGATTAGCTAAATAAGGGATGGTAGTGATATCATTCCTATCAACTTTCACGTGGTAACTACACCATCGATAAAAGACATTTTTCTGTTTCGTTCTGTAGAAAGCCTCAGACATTCTTTGTACATATAAAATCGATTACAGTTCAGTTCATCCAGATTCTTTAAAGACACCTTTCTGCTACATCTTTCTGCTACACCTTTCTGCTACAGCCTGCTATAGAAAGTCAGCCGACACATATCCCCGGCGCGCTATACTTCCACGACCCGCCTCGCCAGCATAATGGTCATTGGTCACGTTCACACGCGCCGGCTTCGGGGAAAGTGCGGTGGCGGTCACGATTGACGTCAATGCGAGTTTCGTAATCCCACGCCGCACCGCCGGGTGCGCTTGCGACGCCAGCGACCGCCAAGCGCTTTCGGTCTGCGTGGTATGTAAAATTGCAACGGAGCTCGGGATCTTTCTTTTGACTTATTTACACAAAAGTCGCCCGCTTATTCTTTTCCTCCCTCGACTCTTAAGACGGCGCCCTAGGCAAAAACAGCCTTTAGCAAAACACAAGTCACTCGGAATGATGAGTATAATTGCTGTACGTTTTTTCACTAGCTTGTTTATCACGACTGTCAGCGTAACTAACCGTAACCATCGTAATTTTATTAATTTTGCTAGATAGAAAAGTCTCCTAAAGTTGCCAGAAAATCTGTCTGTCTGTCACAATGTTTTATTTTATAATTTCGCACCGCATCTGACTTTGTGTTCTTGTTATTTACCTGATCATTATATAAATGATACAGTATATTCCTTAATTAGACTTGCTTAGCTTGGCTTTAAACTTTTTTATTTTTTTATTTAATTTTCTCTAAAACTAAGTTAAGGATGACCCTTAACTAACTGCATCAGCGAACGTTGTTATAAATTGTATTCACATTGTATCTGTGAGAACGCCGTGACATAAAACCAAATCAAGGAGCTAGAAAAACAATAACTAGCCTAAACCCGCAAATGCGTCTGCGTATACAATATACATATATGTCGCAAGGAAATGAGGGATTGAGCCAAATCCCAAAGCCAATTTTACAAAATCCCGGGAAATAATAGATGAAAGACATGATTATATAATTTCACTATACTGATCTGGATTTCGCTTAATCCCTGAACTGGTTCAGTAAAAAACAAAAAAAGACTTTTTCTTACTTTTTAGGGTTCCGATCCATAAAAGGAAAAAAAGGAACTCATACAGGATCACTTTTTTGTCCGTCCATCCGTCTGTGCGACTGTCCGTCTGTGTGTCAAGACCTTTTACAATAAAAACGAGTGGTCTGTGGTGGCATATAGCTGTGAAAAAACCAACCTTCTAGGTCAACGCAATCGAACGCTCCGACCGTTTATGCTGTATTTTTTTTGGTTTTTGATAGTAATTGAAAGTGATTTGGACCCAAACCCTATAGGGTACTTCCCGTAGGCCTCTACAATCATGAAATTTGGCACAAAGCAAGGTCTTATAGCACAAGTAAAGGGAAAAATCTTCAAACTGCAAAGAATTAGGGCAGGATCATATCTCACCTTACTAACGCGTCTATGAACACAACCTATATCAAAGAAAAACATTTATTTTAGTATTATTTTTCATACTACTAAGAAAGACATTACAATTCACATAAATTATAGTTTATTAATTGGAAATTCAAACTTTCCGTCGATTTATATTACAATAAGGTTGCGCCTTCCCGTACTAAACTTCTTACTGATTTCGGGCCAAAGAAAATAGCGCCTCTATCACATTTTTTGGTACTAAGTCGCTACGTGAACTCGTATAGGCTGTAACATGTCACATGGCTGTCCCCGTCTGAGTTTAGGGTTAGGGGCATAAATAAAGAAAGTAAACATAACCTCAAAATAAATAAACATTTATTAATTTTATAAAATTGGCGATAAAAACAACAAAAAATCTTACAATACCGATCTCATAAATAAAAAATCTATCAAATATGACTATTCTTGTGAATAGACGTAACAAATTCGCTCGAGATATTCGTTAGTATGGACATTTGCCCTCATTCTTTCTGTCTGTATTAAAAAAATATTCAATTTGGTTTACATGGATGACATTATACTTAAGTTTTTATGTGTAAACCTAATAACACGTGTTGATCTCTCCAAGTGTGATCGGAAGCATTGGTGCGCGAGTCCTTCTCGCACTTGACCGTTTATTTCTTTTACTAGTTTCTTTTAATTCCCCTTGTTTTGCAGATCTGCGACTAATTAATTAGGCTATTATTTATCTTCTTTATGAGGGACGTGAGCTCTCATTGCTTAAATTATAGGTCTCGCTCAATTATAATTTAACATTTTTTTACCATAAATGCTGATACATTTATGAATTCGTGATTAATTCATACTACATCGCAGTCATTCTTGTGTGACGTCAATGCAAGCTACTCGTAAATGTTTATGCCTATAAAAAATATCGTTTGCTGCCCACACAGTTTTTTAGGGTTCCGATCCTTAAAAGGAAAAAAAAGAAACACATATAGTGTCACTTTGTTGTCCGTCCGTCTGTTTGTCCGTCCGTCTCTGAAAGGCTAATGCAACCTATTGGCATGTTTTCTTTTTTCCTTTCGCCTGAAATGAAACCTACTTCGGTTCTGTCGCCGCACACGGGCTTCTGGCCACAACCACAAACGCCGCCACGAGAAGCTAGAAGCGGGTGTATCTTATCGTAATAGACTTAAGGTGGGAAATCACTTCTTGTGGCCGCCACACACTTCATAACGCCGCCACACGTCAGTCGCGCCATTTCCCACCATAAGGCGCCTCACAAATAAATTAGGGGTGCTTTTTTCATGTGTATTTCAGGAAATACTCTCCAAATCGTAATAAATTTCTGGTATATGTAATTTGGCCCTAGATTATATATTCGCTTTCGCTTTCGATATTCGCTTCTCACTTCCGCAATCTTCGTTGAACTTGGTTTGTAATTTTTAATACCTCGCCTTAAATTGTTTATCGTAAGATTAAATCAATAAAATGGATGGATTAATTTCTAGACATGTGAAGTAAGAATAAACGGACTCGCGTTCAGAGGGTTTCGTACAACAATAATAGGACTAACGCCAACAAAATTTCCCTAAAAGTACACTAAAATTCAGTTTTTCATACAAACTTTGCACCCCAGATAAAGGGGGTTAGGGGGTTAAAGTTGTGGATTTCGGAGTTTTTATGGGAGTGGGAGTTTTTATGGGATTTGGATTTCCAACCAAACATGTTTTCCAACACGAAAACCCTAGATTATTATAGTCAAATTACATATAGGTAGGCACCAGAAATTGATTACGATTTGCCGAGTATTTCCTGAAATACGCATGAAAAAAACACCCCTAATTTATTTGTACTAAGGCTAGATGACGTTCTTAACAAAATATCCGTGGAATTCCATGTTGACTCAAGAGTTCTTTATAATTCGGCTCTAAAGTGACAGTCCATCAGTATCGCAAATAGCGATGCTTATCAATTATCAAGTCACCTCGAATCGATGATATTTCGCTACTAGACTGCGTAAAACATCGCGTGACGAGGCAGAGCCGAGGATGCATTATGCACGACCGCATTACGCATCAATAGAGATGTCGCCGCCGCCGCCGCCGCCGTCTCGTTGAAGCAGGCACCTATCCAAACTCCTGGGCCTTTCATTAACAACCGGGTTTTAATCAAAGGACTACACAGTTTTTAAACTAAAGCATCGTTGATAACTTAAAAAAAATAATACTTTACCGAAAATCGGCCTCTTAATTAGCCAGTAGGCCACACAAACGATTCGTTTAATTTCTCAACGGACCTTTAGCCATTTTACTTAATGCCGTTCAGGGCCCGGTCTTTTGATTTTGATCGGTAGTAGGTCCGCAGTAGCATTGATTGTGATATCTAACGATCAGCCGTATTGTTATCTGTATTACCCCGCACAAAAGAAGTACATAATGTGAAACGAAACTTGTGTTAATTTAATTATATTCTCGGTTGGTTCGAACTAATTTAAAGTTATCTATCATACATCATATCAGCCCGTATCAACCAACTGTTGGGCATAGGCCTCTCCCAAAGCACGCCACTCGCATCTGTCCCTCGCCATTCTGGTCCACTGCCTGCCGGCCACCTTTACAATATCATCTGACCACCGGGCCGGTGGTCTGCCAGCTGCTCTTTTCCCTGTTCGCGGCCATCACTCTGTTGCTGCCTTGCTTGGTCCACCTTCCGTCCTCCCTTCTGACCCCAAATGCCTCGGTCCACCTTTCGTCCTCCCTTCTGACCAAATGTCCCGCCCATCGCCACTTGAGCCCCGCTATCCGCGTCCCCACGTCTGCCAGTTGCCCAGTTACCATACAAATAAACAAAATTGGGGAACAACAAACAGCGTCACCTCATCCATGCACTTCGCAGAGGCTCGCCGTTGTACATTGTTAGGGTTCCGTATTTTTCTTTCATATTTTTCTGATTGTCTGTTTTGTGGAGTACTACAAATTTAGCCAGCCATCTACAAGATATACTATCGATTCTTATAATTTTGTCAGCTCTCGCTACCCTTGTTTTAGATTACTGGTAGGTTGTATAGTAATGTAGATATAGTTTCTCGGGAGAGGACCCTCATAAAAAAAACTTAGGATTCTGCAAAGCAACTAAATATACATGGTATCCTTACCATTTTATCCAAACTTATAAACAAAAGCCTCAAGGTGAACATCTTATTGCCAATCGGACTTTTGAAATTCATTGACCTACCTGTAAAGTCCTTTATGACCCAGGTTAAAACCCTCGTAAGTACTCCACATTCTGAGGTTGACAACCTTCCCTTCCCTTTTCGAATATTTGCATGATAATTTCGGGTAAACCTCTATTCTGGAACGTCGTCGGCCGTCGTTGTCGCATCGTGTACCGTGCATGCCATGATGGGATCATAGATAGGAAGACACCATAAATGAGGAGGATAGGTAATGTCGCTTGACTTGATTGAGACTCGAGATAGACAGACAGATGGACTGACGGACAACAACTTGATTCTATGAGTCGTTTGAACACGGAAGCCCAAACATTAATAAGGCTTGGTTTTTAGGGTTCCGTACCCAAAAGGTAAAAAACGGGACCCTATTACTAAGACTCCGCTGTCCGTCCGTCCGTCCGTTCGTCCGTTTGTCCGTCTGTCTGTCATATATTCATATTCATTTATTTGCTTTAAATGTGGTTATTACATGGGTTCTTAAATATTTAATAGTCTCACACATTTAGCCGTCGCTGGGCATGCAAATTATTAATATAATATATTTGAGTCGGACTCGCGCACGAGGGGCGCCGTACCATTACCTATAAAAAAACGAAAAAAATCACGTACGTTGTATGGGAGCCCCCCTTAAATATTTATTTTAATTCATTTTAATTATGTATTTTTAAAGTAAATAATATAACTCAATATTTTGTGTAGAGGTATTTACAAGCGTCTACCTGTTACCATTATCAATATGGAGCAAAAACGAACAAAAAATCACGATAGTTGTATGGGAGCCCCCTTAAATATTTATTTTATTCTGTTGTTTAGTTATTTTATTTTTTGTTATAGCGGCAACAAAAATACATCACCTGTGAAAACTTCAACAGTCTAGCTATCACGGTTCCTAAAATACAGCCTGGTGACAGACAGACAGACGGACGGACAGCGGACGCTTAGTAATACCGTTCCGTACCCGAAGGGTCCCGTTTGGCACCCTTCGGGTACGGAACCCTAAAAAACATAATAATATCAATATTTAAGGGGTCTCCCATACAACAGACATGATTTTTTTGCCGTTTTATGTAGATAACGGTACAGAACCCTTCGTGTACGAATCCGACTCGCACTTGGTCGGTTTTTTGTTTATCTTTGAAGCGGCACCTAATTGCTTATTGTGATACCTTTAGTTTATTCGGTGCGACTATTTTGGATGCACGTTAACACATATTCTCTGAATAACTTTGACAACTCCATATAAAGTTACATGGAGTTGTCAATATTATTCCGAGAATAGTGTTCCATCGTATTCCAACTGTCAAGTATCAGCATTCGTGTCGTCCTCTTCACTCGTCTTTGGCTTGTTGTAAAAAAAGACTTCGAGGACGAAAAATACATTTTTTTCTCCAGTTTTCTGGTCACGTCCAGACCTCACTTGTCAAGGCGCTTCTAATAACAGTGTACAGAGGCCATTGACGTCAATGGACAGGCACCGCACCTATAAATATTAATCAAAACTCACTGGTTCATTTAATTATTCAATAGCTGCTATATAAAGACGTGCGGACGTACTCGCGAGGGCTGGACCGAGTAGGTCAATTAGTGAGGAGGAGGTATTTTGAACCACGTGACGAAGGACGAGGCTGAAAAGGTCGTTAACTCTATAGCGACCTAGCGTAACCGCGCAACCTTCTCTTCAGTGCCACAATTATTTGTAGTCAAATAGCATGACTGTAAAAATACGAATTTCACTATGTGACCTCCTGTTTTGTCTTGCTGCAACGCGTCATGGCAATTTTTAAGTGCTTCCACGACTGCGACGTGAATTTCGCGACCGTGACGTTATTTCAGCCTAACTTACGTAATTAAACGCATTAAACTCTATTACTAGTTGCTTAAGTTGTTTACCGCACTTATCCTTGTTTAATTCCTCTGTTCTTGGTCTGAACCGACTGTTTTACGTTTCAGGATTTACGTAGTGTCTTTTCATGAAAACAACAACTGTAATGAATGGACATAAAAATGGACGTAAAAGTTGTAACAAACAAATCTGGGTTTGTTTTATGAGACACGTTTATGCCGTTATTTATTCGGCAGTAATTCTGTTTGCTTATTAGCATAATTTTAAGTAAACGTGGAAAAATATTTTCCATTTCAGGCAATAGATAGCTTAGTGCTTCAGTCGTAATTGCAGATTAGACCTATAATCCATAGTGGGTTCAAAGTATGAGTATAGCGAAATATTTTTTATTTCGTTTAGCCAGTTATCCGGCTTAACGTGGGTATGACTGGTCTCCTAGACCCCGCATGGGAAAAACTTGATGCTATGTTTAGTTTATTACATCGCAGCAGCCGTTAAGTCAAGCAGAACAATGAATAAACTTTGTACCGAAATGAATGATGTTATATCATCTTAAAGTATTATTGTTCACAGATGTGAAATAAACGGCATTTTGATAAAGATCTATCTAAAAATGTTATGAGAGTCAGTTCACAGTTAATAAGGGTAGTTAATATACTATAATGTTCTTTAAAGATGTCCTATTTAACTATATAGGTTCTGGATCCCTGATATTCCGAAAGTTTGATAACACAAATGCATGATTTATCTCAATATTTACCACATTTAAACAGTCCGCATTTCGCTACCTAAAGCGATGAGTTATAGCTGAATATACCTATAGCTGAATTAACACATTTCAGTGTTGTTTTTCAGCACATGAGTCATAGTTGTTTGTTCGTTTAAAATTAATGAATTTAAGGAGGGTTACTTACAAAGGTTAACCTACCAGCTGCATTAAGAATGAACCTAGTGAACCTACGGTAAATCGAAAATGTAAATCCAACAAATGTAAATACAAAAATAATTTACATAAATGTGTTTTGGGAACAGGGGGAGACAAACCTAATTGGTAAATCTGCTCATTATATGCGTTTGTTTGCAGTTTATTCTTATTTTGCTTCATATTAAGAGGATCGTGTACTCGCGAGCTTCCATACAAAAAGCGTTAACGTTTTCCACCCCCTAAACCTTGTCCGATTTTCACATTTTTTTTACATGTTTGAGATACTATGGAAAACTATGCTCGTACGTTTTGATTTTTTTTAAATATTAGATATTTTAGGAAATATTGGAACTTATATTTTTATATGGACTGGGTTATGTTCTTATATTTCCTAAAATATCTAATATTTCAAAAAAATCAAAACGTACGATCATAGTTTTCCATAGTATCTCAAACATGTAAAAAAATTGTGAAAATCGGACAAGGTTTAGGGGGTGGAAAACGTTAACGCTTTTTGTATGGAAGCTTGCGAGTACACGATCGTCTTAAGTTCGATTTGATTTGTTTTAGTCGTAATTTGTTTTACGTCTGGTTATGACTTTATGAAACGTCTAATTCTGCTGCTTCTAATTTGGGCTTGTTAACACCTAAATATTTTTTTAGCACCAAGAATTACCTGTCGATTTTACATCTTGTTGACAAAAATATCAAAGTGCGTCTGAAATCAATAAGTCATGTGTTTGTATCTAGCATTCAGAAAATATGTACTCGTAATCAAATATATGTGCATACTCAAAGAGCATAATATTTACGTTTGTGTGTATAGTTATGTTTTGTCGGGAAATTCCGATGGGTGTGACTAATAAACTCCCTATATTATCCATACATTTGTACTTTCCGTAGTATTTACTACAAAAGCGTTGTCCACGTTAGGCAAAATCGAAAATCGGTAAACATTTAATAAGGGGGCGTCCATTAATTACAAGAGGCGCTCAGGGGGGGAGGTGGTCGAGCCGAATCTCATCTTATCTCACTCTTGGGAGAGGGGGGGTCTTAAAAGTTTAAAAAGTTTAAAAGTTTATTTATTTACCAAAGCTTAGTACAAAAAAAAAGTGTTATCTGTCTATTCTGTCTTGGCTAATATAACTTTTTTTTTCGCAAGAAGCAAAGTAAAAAAAAATGGGTTAAATTAAGTAAAACATGTTCCTCCACGGAAATAGGATCAACTTTTTAACAATAATATTTATCATGGTTTTTTGAGTGCCGCGAAGTGCCCGACGTTAACGTTCCAAAAAAAATTTTATTTTTATTTTTTTACAATGAAACCAACGCCTTTACAATAGAAACACATATTTCAAAATGTCACGTGAGAAAATCCCCCAAGATGGGGGAGGGGGTTGAATAAAATCTCATGATATCTCACCAGAGGGAGGGAGGGGGATCAGAAAATCGCGAAAAACCTCTAACGTAATTAATGGACGCCCCTTAATAGAGTATGGCTCAATCTTACTCGTATCGGGTATATAAGCCTTTGCCTCTCATCGGGAAAATGTTTTTTATTTTTATTTTTATTTACGTGTGTTAAGTTTTAGGGAGACCGTTCAGGATCGGATAGAGTGGAAAGAGGCCTTTGCCCAGCAGTGGGACATAGTAGGCTCGAAATAATAATAATGTTTACTAATTTGATTACCAATGCCTGCGATTTGGGAGGCGACACGAACTATAATATAATAACTAAACTAATTAAAATTGTGTGTTTGAAAATGGAGTCTGTAGCCACCGCGCAAGAGCTGTCGGATTTGAGATTGTTAGTTTAGTGCCATTAGTTTAGTGGTTTTTACACCTCCCAAATAGCCCTTAATGTCCTCGATATTAGTAAATTGAGCAGCAAATATCAACACTAATAATTATAATGCGTCGTCTGTAGGAGCCGCGCGCGCGCAGATAAGAGGTCGCGCTCTGTCTAAGTCGCGTCTGGACGATCTTCTTGCCCCATTATTTTATCTTTTCGAATAGCCACATAATATGTGATATTGCGTAGTGTGATGGATGACGTAAAACTGAGTGGTCTGTATAAGACAGATTTTGCAATTCCCTGTAGGTTTGCAATTCACTACATTCGTCATAAGAATTTTATAGTTTGCGTTTTACAACGAAACGATAAACATGTTAATATTTTTTCTGTTCTTTTTACCATACCTTTCTAAACCTACGAATTTCTTTTGGGCACACAATGCGTTGATGCATGTATTACTTAAACATATGTTTGTAAATTTTACTATCTAATCAGAGCATGTACGAAAACACCTGATGTAAATTATTATCTTTATTAAGAATTGAAGTAACTAACCTATCAGTTGTTGTCTTTCATATCCACAACAAAACATACGGTAATGATAATAGGTTCAAAATAATTATAGGTTCGAATAATGGACTCTGATTCAACTTTTAGCTATATGAATAAATGAATGTATGAAAATCGTTACGCCCATAAAAAAATTACAAATTAACAATTGCCCAGAAACTGTACGCAAATAAACAAAGAGCATGCAAATAACATGCACACTTGTGGTCAGCCATATCTCGGGCCCCTGGCCGATGGCACACACACATGTGTCATCCATCAATCACCCAGTGAGCCAAGATATGGCCGGCTGACGCCCATGCGGTCTGTCCTGCCATACTTGTAGGAGTCTATACAAGGTGTAAATGAATTAACGCAAAATGAGAAACTACTTTGTTAGGGACATCATTCTGAGCAACTTTCATTATGAAACCGATTTGATCAGAGCCACTTTATTTTTCATTTCCCAGTTCATTATGGCCTAAGTGGGTCAGCTGATTTGTATGGAAAAGTGAAAAATAAAGTTGCTCAAATCAAATCGGTTTCATAACGAAAGTTTCTCAGAATGATGTCCATATTAAAGAAGTTTTTCATTTTGCGTTAATTCCTTTACACCTTGTATAATATCTTCCTTTTTACCCTTATGCGGTGGCAGAAAAGGACAGTCTTAAGTGTCATTCCAATCAAGATATAGTTGTGGCAATTTAGAAGTATCAATGACCTACAAATACTAGTATCAGAAGGTCATTCATATTAACTATACAGAAGTTAATAGGTAGTTAGAGTACTTATACATTATACCCGCACATCGCATCCTGTGATAAAATGTCACATTGTCTGACAAGTAGCTATTATGAGTAATTATACTCGTAGTTAGTTCAATGGAGCATTTCACACGGTGGCACATAATAGACTGGCGGTTTATTTGGATAAGAACCACGTCTAACGGCATTTAGTGAAACTTTTTGCACCGGGTTTTTTAGACTAATTTGACCCCGCTGAACACGATTCTGCCCGGCGGCGGCGGCGGTGTCAACCTCTCCCCCCTCTCCGTTCCTTTTCTCCCCAAAACGTGTCGCGGTCTGCGGTTTTTAATATTTTTTTCCGAATTTCGGAAAACGCTGAAATACGTACTCATTATTTTTGCCGTACTCAATTCATACGAAATTTCATGGAAATATGTCCAAGGAATAAAAAGTTGCATACAAACTTTCATCGCCTATTTCACTCCCTTGGGGATTGATTTTGAAAAATCCTTCCTTAATGGATGCCTAATTCATAAGAGAAATACGTGTGCGAAATTTTAGTTTATAGCCCTAAGGGTTTGGCGTGTGCGTTCACATCAGGCGGAACGTGACACTTTTTCATTTCATGCTTGCAGCCGGCGTTCGTCGATTTATAGACGTTACCACGTCAATACAATTCATTTGATACATTATTATTATTACACACAATCACTACCGACTACTGACTGTGAAAGTCGTGAACGAATACTCGTACGACGGTAAATTAGGTCTTATTTGTAGGAAAATGCCTGTATTTAAATGTTTATGTATGAACATCAATTCGCTTCTTGGATATGTTTTAGAGAATTTAATTTTGTTTATTTTTGTCATGGACAGTTTTCTTTTATCTCTGATAGTTTTTGAGAAACATTGGAAATGCCGCGGACACGTTTTGGGGGAAAAGGGGGGGAAGGGAGGGGAGGAGGGGTCGACACCGGGCAGAATCGTGTTTAGCGGGGTCTAATTAGTCTAAAGAACCCTATGTCAAAAAGTTTCACTAAATGCCGTTAGCCGTTGAAAGTAGAAGCAATTTGACAAATAACCGCCCGTCTATAATACATAATAGTGACGAGCAATGTCGACGATTCTCGATACTCTCGGCTGTCTGTATAAACAGGATGGTCAAAATTACGATACTCAGGCCGCGGCCGTGGGAATGTTGATATAGTCAGTGGCTATGGTCAGTGGCTATGGTCAGTGGTATATACTCGGTATAGTAATGCTCCTGACAGTTCCATACATTTGATAGATTTTGATAAAAATAGCTCTTATTTCTTTAGACATAGTGTTTATGACACTGTCAAAACTTTGACGTTACGCGCATAACCATTCTGAGGGCTTATACATGAGAGTTAGTTATTAGTTAATACCGAGTTAACGGGATAAAAATGCATCATCGGCTCGGGAATTCTAAATGATAAGTTTAATGACCCTGGTGCGGAGACATGCAGCCTGGCAAACAATAGCTTTTACGTACTCTGGTTAGCCAACATTAAAAAAAATCTATTGATTCATATGGGTTGACTTATACAACTTTTTATAGTCGCTAGCTGCCTTTACAACATACTTTCTCAGAATACTTTCTTAGTATGTTGTTAAGGCTGCTAGGAAATGTAAAAATATAATCTACATTATAGTTTCTAAGTCAGATTATAACTAGAATACAAAAACTGAGCTACACAACCACGAATTAGCCAGAACACTGAAGCATGCCTTCCATTGTTGGCTAGCTGTGTATTCCACCAGAAACCAAGCACCTCATTATCCCACACTTCCCAACAACACTCATGATTTGTCAAACTGAGAGTAATTTTGCACATCTTTTGTACTTGGCTCACCAACCATTACTTATCCTGACTCTAAGTGCCACTTAAAAGTTGACGGGTAATCAGTGCCTATTAAAATTTAAGTAATAGTGGATCGAGCTGATCATGCTACCACACGTGCTGTTCGCGTGATAAAGTATAATATACCTATATTTGTGTATCTGTGTGAGGGTGTGTGTGTATGTGTATATGAATGGCGGAAGACGGAAGGTGTCCGTTAGAGAAACGGGACCATCGAAGAAAATCTCTAGTTTTATGCATATTTTCCGGGTCTCAAATTTTGCAATCCAATATGTAGATACATTATCATTTAGAGTTTTCGCCATCAGCAAAGTTACTGAGAATAAAATGAGATAAAAAGCGAGCCACGATGCTTAGATGTCAGATTTAGTTAAATATCAATAAAAACAAATGTAGAATCAAAACGACTGATTAACCTTTTAGTTACATCACATACACATTTTATTGGTCCGATAAAGCGAGAAATAATTAGAGGTCACTACTGTCACGACGTGAACACCTCAACAATCCGTGATGGTTCACTGATAAACATTATTAATTGTTATTATTAATTATACAGCTAAATTAGGTGATACAATAATTTTATTGCCAGTTAAGATAAAGTGAATTTTTAACACCCCGAGCACTCAGTCACTTCGTGTGTTTTATATGCGGCATATCGCTTGATAACTGTTCTTTCTATGCAGGTATTTTAGATCGCCTAAATCACGTGTTATTGTTTTTATTCTTGTGTCTTAACAACAAATATTCTTAACAACCTTCACACATTTGGATAAGTAGATAATGAAATTGATATTATTCAAGCATTTGTAATAGTACTCCCAATATGCTTTATAATAATAATCACATAATATTGACGAGGCTTCTTTTCATTAATTTCTAAACTGCGTGCCCGAATTATTAAAAAAGTCGTAGCACGAATCGTAACGCCCGCCCGCCTCTCGTAACGCGTAGTCTACGAAATAAGCGCGCTACGAAGTGAGAGTGCGTAGCTTATTGTCACCATAAACATAAACATTTACATACAGGCATATACATTGCTTCTGGCCCTCCGTGGCCCTTCTGGCACCGTTTAGTCATATATTCTTTAAAGACAGTCAGCTATACTATGAACCAATGATGCTTTATCTGGCCACGTTACATCAGAGTAAGTCACCTTCGTGTTGATATGAATCTTTTATTTTCCAATCATACTACTATACTTACTATATTTTTTGTGGCCATCTAATTTTGTCTATTCAGACTCGTTGGATGACTGTTGTTTAAATTAACTCTTCATTACGCCATTTACAGCGGTCCCAATACTCGCTGTTCCATTGTCCCACGACACCATGTCGCAGTTGGTAGGTTAAATCAGACACTTAACTAACACCCTAGACCGTGACCTAGACCGACATTTAACCAAGACCGACACTTTGATTTAAATAAAGCATCGTCGTCAAAAACGTTTAACAACTGTCTTACCGAAAGCCGGCGTGTTGGTTAAATGATGTAAACCAAGATGGCGTCACGACAATAGCAGATTACTTTCAGAGTCTATCTTTTTGGCAAACGTTATGCAACGTTGGTTTGTTGTGTTCAGTGGTTTTTTGTTCCAAATTTGGTCTTTGGTGCAATTGTAAACATGTCTTAATGTCGACTCCGCCATGATTATTTCATTTGTTATTTCTATATGATCGCAGTGGAGTGGAGCGGAGCGAGGCGACCCCGTGTTGTTTCACAAAACCGAATTGGTTGCTAATTACCCTACCAAAGTTGTAATGCGTCTTGTTGCCTAAGAACGTTTAGACAACTCGTTAAACGTTTCATTTATTCATTTGTCTGACGGAAATTTAGCGACTTGGTTAAATGTCAGTCTTTAAATAACGGTCTACTAGGGTGTTAATTAAAGGTCTCATTTAACCAACTAACAGCGACAATATGTTCAGCCTCGTAGCGAGTGATATGTTAGCGAACGCATGTTGTCTACTGGCGATGCTATAACCCTGACCGAAACATCTGACAATCAGAAAATTTCCAGCCGCCTGTTATTGTTATTCTGTGTACCATTCGAGACTTCATGCGTATTCCCTGGGGTATAAAGTCCGGCTGTTGGCGCGAACCAGTTCGATAGGGAACGGTGGACAGGCGCCGCCGCCGCCGCCCCGTCGCGCCGCCCCGGGGCAATGGAAAGAGCCAGCTGATAACCCGGCGGTGGCGCATGCGCGTCATAGAGACACGCAGCGAAGCCGTGGACGCCTGCTTATCCTACTATAGGCCCATCACTATATATTACACTGCTCTATAAAATTAAAATCTTTATTTATTTAATCATGCCTCTTCTCTACTTTGGGCCACTGTGGGAGAAGAGCCAAAAGTAAATATGCTAGAAGAGATCTATTAATAAAAATAAGCTCACTTTTTTAATTTTTGCCTGTTTGTTTTTAGTTGAGTGCAGCAGAGAAATTATGAATTAGGTAGGTATGTTTTGGGAAAGGGTGATTTGTATTTCGGTTGGTGAAAGTTGCTAAAAATATTTTCCTAAGAAAGAAACTACTACGGCTATGATTAGAGTTCTCATACCCTGTGTCGTGGGAACCAGAAACACCGACATCACAAACATGTAAACATCCAAGACCTGGGGGCTTTTTTTTGTCCCAAGCCGGGATTCGAACCCGGGACCTCTCGCATGGTAGGCAGATGCACAGCCGCTACGCCACAGAGGTTGCAGCATTTCTTCTTTTCGTGCTATCCATCAAAGCATGGCGGCGGCGATCGTCTTGCGAAATGTATTTCGGCGTCGTCAGTTTGACGTTAATTTCTATCGTTGCGTGCATTGCCATACACCAGCTGAGCTCATGTTGATACACTTGATACACCAGCTGAGCTCATGTTGCTACACTTGATACACCAACTGAGCTCATGTTGCTACACTTTAAATTATATTTATAAGAATTTCAGTCCACTTCACACATCCCCATGTATGTGTGGAAGTTAACTCATTAATAAGTTAAGAACTGGACTATTGACATTTGATTAAATGAATGCAATGGTTCAATCGAAAATAGGTTTCTTACCAATGGCTCTCTTGAAAGGAGATATACTTTGATTAGTCGATCTTTGATTATGTTTTTGTGTCGCTGTTCGGCAGTTTCTCGAACGCGATTGGACCATTTCCAAAATTCTGTTATTGTTTGAAAGGGTATTTATTTATTTATTTATCCCAAGTATTTGTGTCATTAGAGTGAACTAAAGCGACAAAAACATTATTATAAATTACTCATTGCAATAAATTAATAGTACAAACAAATACATGGGGCCCTACCGCGCAGCCGCTGTCGGCACCGGCTTCGTGTTTGACTTGCCGTATTGTCATAATGATAAAGTATTTGTATTTGTATTTTATCTATTTATTTGCAAACAAAATAACATATAAAACATACAGACACAGATAATTTGCACTAAAGTTCATTCGTTGCGTTATGCGTTAAACACGATGCCGAAAGCGGTTGCGCGGTAGGGGGGCAGTATACTAAATACATAGCCGTTAATAAAAAGAATTATGAATAGTTACAATAATAATTAAATTACAAATTACGAATAATTCTAATAAAGAGAGGACAGTGACACACAAAGCACAGTTATGCATCATATATATATGTTCTTTCTGATTAGAGTGTAATCTTTAGACCATTGAAATAGATGTCTGGTTACAGTTTTTCGACAAATCAGTCATAGATAACACAGTAATTTCGTATGTTTTATGTTTTAGAGTATAAAAGAAAAGTTGGATAGATGTATTTTATTTATAACCCTGATATAACCTTTTGCGTTTCTGCATAATTCCCTTTTATTGTCGTTTTATTGTGGTCGATAACCTTTATCACCACTAGTCTATAATATAAATAGCCGGCTGACGTCATTATAATGTTTTAAATTGATGTCTAAAATAGCTTATTGCAATTTATTTTGTGATAAACGATGTCGCCTACTTACGTACATGTGATATTTTTATAAGTGACGATATGCCACTTTCTGAAAGAGCGATCTGTTAATCTCATGTCAAACTCATTTCAGCCAACCAAGTTGAGCTATTTTGAACAAATCTTGACCAATCGTTTGATAATTTTTTCAGGAACTTTTTCATCGGTCATTTCCTTGGATAAATTGTGTAAGTACTATTGTAAGTACAGTCTATAAGTTCTGTATTATCTGGCTATCAGAGCTTTGAAATTAATTTGACTGATCGTGTCGGTAGGTAAGGTGTTTATTAGACGCGTCATCACGTAGGAGCTCGTTCGCTGGCCATAGCTATTGTTTGCGCGCTTGGTAACTAGTTTACCTTGCGCCATTCGCCTGGTCAATACAGGTGATTGATTTTCTGACTGTCTTTGTTGTCAAAGAACTGCTCTTTCAGGAGGCAGTGGTTAACTTTGTCAGTGACTGGGATGACTACACAGTGCTTAACAAGTCGGTGATCATCATCATCGTGGTTGTTTTTGATGTGAGCTGGGACAATTATTTTAAGTAGTCTAGTCTGTAGTTTTAGGATTAAACTAAGGCATGTGCTACGTACGTCCGTCGCTGGAAAGGCCGTACGTTATTAGTTTACTGAATCTCCTAGTGCATTGGAGAGCATTAGGCGAATTTTATATGGTTTACGTTTGTTATCGATATTAGAAATAGCTTGAGCTGTGTATTTTGAAACACAAGTCACGTGCTGAGAATAATTAGGCATTTGTATAATATCGGTTTGACGTCATGACGCAGCATTTACGATAATGTTAAACTGAGGACTGTGATACTTTTAAAAAGTACCGTCGACAGGTAGGCTGCAGGATTATCTACCAGACTACAAGGTGAAACAGAAAGGTGTAGTCATAATTTAGTAGGTTGTTGGAGACATCATTCTGAGCAAATTTCTCTATGAAACCGATTTGATCAGAGCAACTATAATTTTCACTTCTCTATACAAATCAGCTGACCGCCCCCGGACCAAAACGTATGGGGCAATGAAAAATAAAGTTGCTCTGATCAAATCGGTTTCATAGTGAAAGTTGCTCAGAATGATCTCCCTAACAACCCCCTTAAATGTGACTACACCCTTCTGTTACAGCCCTTATAATGAACGTACAATAGTGAAGTTGCAGTAGAGCGAGCATTTCCATTTCACCATTGTATCAACGAAGGGAAAGTTACCCTTCGTTTTGCATAAGTAGTATTTAAACTTCACTTCGATGGTCCATAGTATCATCAAAATCTGTCGATTCGGTGATTTCAGCAGAGAAACAAGTGAACGTTTTTTTCAAGGTTAATTTAGTGGTCAGTGGGTTTTAAAAGTTGCATAAATAGAGAACACGCAATATTATATCCTAGTTTATCGTTTGTTGTCGAGGCGTCCGTCAGTGAGGGCAAGGGTTGTGTGTAATCGGAAACAGAACGAACCCACTCCGGTTCAAACTGGATTGTTAAACTGCGGCAATGACATAGTGACATATGTAATATGCCAGATTGAAATACTTTCTGAGCAGTTCTTTTCCAAAATATATTGACATGGAGCTGAAGACATTTTTATCTTACTTTTTTTCCTTTGGCTATATACTTACGATGAATGTGGTAGACAACGGTAGTGGATACCGCACATTATGATACCCTAAAGTGTCACGTTTGTGAGATTTTCTCAAATATATAAGTTTTTATCTTTACTTTAAATTTTATGTCGCTAAAGTAATCTTTGGTTAATTTGTGTTATGTGACAATTCGGTCGCTATTTATGGGCAGGCATTGCAGAGTCACTTCTATTGTACCGTAGATCTAACTATAGAAATAGACTCCGGAGCATATTTTTCAAATATTTTTGTTTTTTGTTTGTTTCAAAATAACGTTGTCTGTCATAACGTCGTTAGTGTCAAAGCCATAAAGGCAGAGTTACACGATAAATTTTGTAAAAAGTTGTTACTTACGTAATTTATTGACGTTATTTGCTTCTATGCAGAGGACAAAATAAAATTTAAAACAATTTACAATTTAAAATTTATTCGTGCAACTCAGGGTAAAATGTCAAACTATACCGACAGCTCTTTTGCGGTAGCCATAGATTCGATTTTCAAACATACCTACCTACTGTTTTAATTAGTTTTGTTAATTTAGTTTCGTCGCCTCCAGAATCGACCCCATAGTAAAGTAGCCATTCTATAGATAGAATAAAATCTTACCTAACTTCATGTTACTTCAACAAAGGTAAGATTAGGTACTGCCTGTACAGGCGACAGGTACTCGTCAGTTTGAACGTGACTAATCCGTTTTTATTTTAAACTGGACTATTGTGGCATTTGATGAGTGCTTGTTTCGACACAAAAGTGTTGCTAGGAAAAAAATTGTTTCTAAGTAGAAGTTTAAATCAGGTACATTCGGCAGCAGCTAAATTATTGACAGTAAACCGTTTGTAGGTATTTGAAAGAACGCACAATTAAACTAGGTACAGATTTATGTGGTGCTAACTGCACATGTAATAAATAAATAAATACATACATATGTTTTATTGATGAATCTGCTCAGATATTTATATACCCTTCCACGTACATATAAATGTACTCGACTGTACGATGAGTTTAAGACATCACTATTTGCCAATAAAGTATGATATTTATGTCTATACATTTCACCGTCGCAAAATACTTGAACTTGATAGGCGTGTTTTTGATGACATCTGTCACAGAGGTCAAGCTATGTTTTACAAACTATACAACGTGTATCAATCTTTCATCTATTCAGTGTGAGACAAATAGACAAATGCTTATTTACCTACATTGAACTCGTTACAACCTCCGATGAATACACGGTGAAATTTTCCCATACCCATTAACTTTCCCCAATAGAAACTTATGGTCGCAAACGAAAAAAAAAAGAATTCAGCTGATGTGATGGATGAGGTACCTATGTAAGTACGGCACGGCGCGGGTCGAAATTGCCCGAAAGGAATAAAATGAATTAAATTTCACCACGCATTACGTACTTACGAAAATTAAGTTAGTTAGTACCTAGTAGAAAATATTTCTGTGGAGTTCACATTTCAAACAAACCCGATTTCTTGTTTTCCGGTTCAAGTTTTGCTCCTCTCTTGGGATTACCAGTGGGTACGGCTAATCCTTAGTTTTTAGGGCTCCGTACCCGAAGGGTGCCAAACGGGCTGTCCGTCCGTCCGTCCGTCCGTCCGTCTGTCTGTCACCAGGCTGTGTCTCATGAACCGTGGTAGCTAGACAGTTGAAATTTTCACAGATGATGTATTTCTGTTGCCGCTATAACAACAAATATTAAAAATCAAAAGAAATTTAATATTAAGGGGTCTCCCATACAACAAACGTGATTTTTTTGCTCATTTTTGCTCGATATTGATAATGGTAGCAGGTAGACGCTTAAAATGTTCACAATATATTGAGTATATTATTTACTTAAAAAATAAATAATTAAATTAATATTAAATTAATATTTAGGGGGGGCTCCCAAACTTTTTGAAGTAAAACTTCTTGGGGCACGGGGGTAAAATTTATTTAACCTCTCAACTGTGGGTTATTCATATATTTGCTTTTCAATTGCTGCTAGCCGGGTGCTATCTCGAGTGGCTAAGAAATGTAACGGAAATTGGAATCGGTGACGTCAGGGTCGGCTGAAGACTTTTAAAACCGCAACTATTTTCAATACGGTTTTTAACTAATCAGATAAGATAATAATACATTCGTACAATAAAGAATGTTAATTAGTGAGAGAAAAACCTGATGAAACGTTAACAAATAAAAATTATTTTAAGCATTCTTCCACGAGTTCTTGATTTCCGGTATGGCCAAGATGGCGCCGCCGCCGCCGCCGCCGCTGGCTGGGATAAACAAAACCAGTGACGTGACCAGAAACTACTTCGTTCAACCTCTTTGTTGGAACCGGAACTTATGTTTGACAGCTGTGCGATGCGATCCATACAGTTTGTAAGAAAAGAGTTTCATCAATGTCACACGGGTCGATATGGATTTCTAAAACAAGCAAAGCAATGCATACATTTGAGCGAGACGGCTAAAAGACGTGACGTCAGATGGTATATAATCTGAGCGAGATGCAAATAGTAGTGACCTCAGAACAATAGTAGTGACACTATTGAATGAGTTAAGTATATCACCACGAGCGCGACAAATTGTAGATAAGGAATGGTGGGAAATAAATGACATGACGTATTAAAAGTAAGTACAAGTTTAAATAATTTCAAATAATCGGACGTCTGAAACTTAAAAGTAACTTGAAGCAGAGTTTGGATCTCAAAATTGGAAATTTAAATCTCTTTTAGTATAGGTAGGTATAGGTGTATAGTATAGGTACCACTTAATGATCTAGCTACAGAAGTTTTACTTCTAACACGTGTACGGTGCTACACGCGTATCTTTTTTTTTTTTTGAGGATTTTTATAGATAATGGTACGGCACCCTTCGTGCGCGAGTCCGACTCGCACTTGGCCGGTTATTAAGTTTAATCACAGGCCTTATAGAATCATTTAAATGGTAATTGATATCACGGTTCGTTACAGCAATATTAACTAGTTTTTTTTATGGTATCATTAAATAATATTTTACACGTGTTCGTTTGTTACATACATACTCACGTGTGTATTGTACTAAGATACTTACCTTACCTTACCACAGTTGCGTTCTGGTCAAACTAATATTTCATCACTGGACAGACCTACTCTATGGGGTCCAGAAAACGTGATAGTATTGTTACATGGTCGAAAAGGTCGACTATTAGGTAAACGTATCCAGGTAATTTGAATAATTATTCCATGTACTTCCAGTAACCATCACTAATTTCGCAGAGAAGCCGTTTTCATACAAAATAACAAAATAAAACGAGATTCGTGAATCTTGATATCGGTCTTCTCGAACAATTTAGGCCCTGTCCCGAATTCTTCTAGAAGTGCCAGCGCACTACCAACCAGTTCGACTTACAACTCTATTTATCTTAATAATAGGGCTCTAATTCTTTCCGGCCAGCCATTAAAACCACCGCCGGGCATTAGTTAGCAAGTCACGTGTGATTCTCTGTAAAGGAGCTATATCAGCGAGACGGATCGCCATGCGCCCTGTCGGCTGTGACGTCAATCAGCAGGGTCAGGTTAGTGCCGTGAACATAAAACGGCCCGGTCACGTACCGGCTTAATAAGGCCCGAAATAGACGCGGAGGATATTTGGACTCGTAATTGCATGCTGGATGGTCGGTGCGGGGTTCCGCGATGCAATGTTATAGTCCCTCTATAGATGTGCCGAGCCGGCAATATAGCCATTTTTACGGCAATATTGCCATTAAAAAAATGGCAATATTGCCGCAATGTTGCCGGCTCGCCAAATTCCCTGCACATGTTTTCAGTGATAGAAATAATCTATTTTCTCGTGTTGGCGAAACGTTAAAATTCCATACAAAAGAGAAGGGCAAACGGCGTTAGTGGACGTCAACTGAACTGTTATTATATAAATAGGTGCTTTCATAAAAAAACAGGCCAGGCAAAACGAGAATACTTTATATACACGGCTCTATAGCCAATAGAGAATAGAAGGATCACAAATCTCATAACGGTCTTGATAATGTTAGAAGCCAGGCATTCGAAGAAGGGAGCACTAACAGTTAGAAGCCAGGCATACGAAGAAGGGAGCACTAACAGTTAGAAGCCAGGCATACGAAGAAGGGAGCACTAACAGTTAGAAGCCAGGCATACGAAGAAGGGAGCACTAACACAGTTAGAAGCCAGGCATACGAAGAAGGGAGCACTAACAGTTAGAAGCCAGGCATACGAAGAAGGGAGCACTAACACAGTTAGAAGCCAGGCATACGAAGAAGGGAGCACTAACACAGTTAGAAGCCAGGCATACGAAGAAGGGAGCACTAACACAGTTAAAAGCCAGGCATACGAAGAAGGGAGTACTAACAGTTAGAAGCCAGGCATACGAAGAAGGGAGCACTAACACAGTTAGAAGCCAGGCATACGAAGAAGGGAGCACTAACACAGTTAAAAGCCAGGCATACGAAGAAGGGAGCACTAACACAGTTAGAAGCCAGGCATACGAAGAAGGGAGCACTAACAGTTAGAAGCCAGGCATACGAAGAAGGGAGCACTAACACAGTTAGAAGCCAGGCATACGAAGAAGGGAGCACTAACACAGTTAGAAGCCAGGCATACGAAGAAGGGAGCACTAACAGTTTAAAGTTGATCATCGTAAAATATAGGCCTGTCCCAAATGCTCTTTGTAATTTTATCAATCAATTAAATCGTTTATTTGCTAAAATAAAAAAAAATACATACAAATTATTTATCTGTCCATGGGCGGGCTTATCGAGAATCTTTGGTACAGGGATTCTGCTATTCTATTGGTTCTAAATACTACTAAATACGACTGTTCATGTGTACAAGACGTTTGAAAACTTTCTCTTCGATCTGCGTTACTATGCAGGAGTCTGGCTGGAATGCTCTAGATTATTCTTATCCAGGGAAGGTACTCGTACAATCAGTGGCCTGGGGGCGAAAAAGACTGTAAAATTGTAAAGCGGGTCACCAAACTAATTGAATCACGATCTGTCAAGAGTTACATGACGGTATGATAGAGAGATGGAACTCAATAACTATACTTGATCTGTAAAATCAGGTAGCTAGGTATAGAGGAGTTGTCGAACTAATGAGGAATTTGGCGATAGGGCCGCATTAAATCTTACTGTTTCTACTTTGCCGCTGTTCCTAGCAATAAACCTACAGAACTTCATTTCATATGGTTTATTACATTATTTAACTTTTGTACTAAAAAAGTGGACATGATAAATTAAGATATGGATGTACCTATTCAAAATGTTGCTGACATCAAAAATATTTTTATATTTTCGTCAAAACCGGACCTTTTAAATTACATTGTGAGATCATTAAGCTCTTAAAATTTGAGGATTAAATTAAGTTTTGATCTCGATTTTCATTTCTTATATTTAAGTAGGTTGTCTTAGTAGGTAGTTATGAACACTTTACATCTCAATAGGTATACGTTACGTTACGACAATAATTCTGGAAAAATCCTAACAGTAGTACTTCTAGACCTCATTGGAAATCAACACAACTATGGCATGTTTATTAATTGTTACCGCGAGTTCACTGCCTTTCTATTGTTGAATGAAAGTGGATGCCTAGCCTACCCGGAATACGACTGTTTCATAATTCTATAAGCCATGGAGCTCTATTTCTCAATCGCTCTTTTGTAAACGAGCGCTCTTTTCTACCGATTTTCGTTCGTTATATTCAATTCGCTCTGCAACGAATGGTCAGAACCACTCGGTGCGCAAGTCATATATAGGTATCTCACGAGCGTATGAAAAATAGAACTCCTCTTTCGTGGAGAAAGGTCACCGTCACCGTAATGTATTTCGGTAATGTACAGGTAATTTAAGATTTTGAAGTACTGAGTGAAAGTTACTCTTTTCTTTGTCTGTGGTTTCCTTTGTATTGTGTTACGTTACGTATAGAGAATATATTTTTAACTTAGTTAAATGTCTTTGCTTCGCTTCTTTAGTCAACGTTATATCTAAAGGTATGATTTACAAGCGCTGAATAATAAAAACATGATGACTTATTATGATGAAGTAGATATTAATTTCTACGAAAACCTCGTAATTTATAAGTCATCGACATGAACACAAAAACATGTTGACCGAGCGACATCTGGATCTCATCTCATCCAAGCCACATCAACCGGGTACAAATAAATACCTTGTTAATACCTACCCTGTGTTACATATAATATTTATAAATTAAACAACCTATGTATAGTTTAGAAAAAGAACTTACTGTATTGTACGAGACATTACTAATTTTTTTTACATTTTTAATGTTTTATTCATAGTTATACGATACACTCATATCGCCCTATACTTAGTTACTTATTATAATTCTTGTATTGTATGTTACAGCTTGAGTATGAACCTCAGTCACCAAAAGTCAATGCCACTAAAATGCCAAAATCGTGACTCACAATTCACTACAATATAGAAATACGAGTACGCTGTAATCTTCGAGCATAAAGGCTAGAGGCTAGAATGAATGACACATAATACAATAGAATATTATAGAGATTTTCCATCTTCGTCTCTAATGGAGATAATATAGCTATAGAATAAATAATATATATTATGCTTTAACTATAACAATTGACACTGTAGTCTGGCAATAAACAATTTATTATTATTGTTATTATTTTGTATCTGATTTAAGAATTCACGGGACATTGCTATCCCGGTCCTTTTTGTAGGCTTGCGTGGGGACATGGGTCTAACACGTAGAGGTCCCTTTCAGACAATTTATTAGAAACAAATATGAAATGTGGTGCACCCGTTGGGTCTGTCCCCCCGAATACACCCGCAACAAAAGTGCACTCAAAGAACATTCCCGCCAGGCACACAGGTCTATTGCAAAAACTAAGGGGAAACTAAGGAATGGGCTATGGGTTTGCGTTTTTAGTGGTAGGTAAATCCAGGATATTTCTGAGACTACGGGAACGCGAGGTAGCTGAAATTTATAATAGCAAATGCTCACGTCGCGACATCATCATACCGGTTGTACCACCACGACGATGTGGTAAGTCGCGAAATCTACGATCATAATTGAATATTGATATGATTTTGATATATCGCAGGGCACATCTCTTGTATCCCCTTGTATGGGGGATTTAATCTCTTAATTTTTAGGGTTTCTTATCTCAGAAGGAGAAATCCTTATTATATGATCACTCGTGCTTCTGTCCGTCCGTCCGTCACAGGCAATTTACTCAGAACATATTGGACCGATGAAGTTAAAAATTGCTACACATATCAATATCTGTGACCCAAAGATAGAGGTGCATTGTAAATATATAAATATGGAATATGGGGGCCAAGTGAGAAAAATTAAATAAAAATAAATCTCAAAATATGCCGTGTGACATAAAATTAAACTTGTCATGGTGTGAGGATCTTAAATGAACTTTAATATAAAAATATTTTTTAAGAGTAATTTTGAAAAAGTTATGCTCAATAATATGACCGATTCGCATGTCATCAAAACCTCTAGCTTAGGGTCGAACCGAAGTCGAACCAATGTTTGCACCGACATCCCCTAAAAACTCTACAACTTCAACCCCCTAACCCCCTAAACTGGGGTGCAAAGTTTGTATGAAAAGCTGAATTTTAGCGTACTTTGTACGAAACCCTCTCAACGCGAGTTCAACACGCACTTGGCAGCTTATTTTCTGTAGCGGCAATTGAAATATACATTTTGTGAAAATTTCAACTCTACTATTACGGTTCGCCACACAGAGCCCGCTGAGTCTGACGGACAGACGGACGGACAGTGGAGGATTAGTAGGTTAGGTAAAGGTTAGGAACCCTAAAAAATTAACCTGACTATATGTCAAAAATAGCAAAAAAATGGGTCACGCGTAGTATGGGTAGGTTCCCTTATGGGACAAGGCGAGTCGCTATGTTTATGTTTATGTTTTGTGTAACGTACATATTTCATCAAAAGATTCGCTCTTGTTGGCTCTGTCACTTTCTCCTGATGACCACACTGCAGATAAGCATGTTCTAATAGTATGGACAGCCTTGACCTAGTCAATGTTCATGTGATGACATCAATGGGCCGTGTAAATAAAGTCTAACCTTGTAGTACTTCTAATAATTAAATGATAATTATTCAGCATTATATGAGTATGAGCAAACGTCAAAAATTAAGCATTTACTTCCAATGGCATGGTGATACTTCTCTTAAATAATTTGGCCCAATATTCATTCAAAGTAATTTTAAAGATTTCACTTAAGAGCTCCGAGATCTATCGGGTTTCACCTTGCTTCTCACGCAGGAGATGCAGGTTCGAATCCCGGTGTTGACTATATGTACCTATGAGATAATTAATTTGTCTCAAGTACTTACAGGTCCCGGCTGCTAACACTACTTGGTAGTATGTAGTAGTCGTAAAAACCCCTCCACCAACCCGCAATGAGCCGGCGTGGTGGAGTATGGCTCAATCTTACTCGGATCCGGGTAAAGGCCTGTGCGCCTCGGTGGGGACATAACATTAATGGGCTACATTTTCTTTTATACTCTTTACTTATTCATTTGCAAAAAAAATTGCCGTTATGAAGGTATTTTCATGAAATATTAGAGAAACTTGAAGCAACCCAACACAATAGATCCTATTCTACATACCGAAGCGTCAATATTTTTGACATGTTTCATTGTGTCACTGTTTCTTTGACGCACTGGGTTTACCCTCGGGGCTTGGTGTACCGCAAAAGTTATGCACACATTCCAAGGAAACCAAAGTTCAAATACTCATTTTAAAAGTAGGTAAGTACTTCTTGTAAGGTAAGTAGTTTTTGAAATTCGTTCAATGACCCCGATCTAAAATTGCTCTATACATACCTTGCTAATTTGGCTACCTGTTATATTTCCAATTGCCATACGTATAACTCCGACTCTGGATTTACATTTGGACCTTGTAAAACATACCACCAACTTGCATTACGATTTCGGTCAATTATCGTTTGCGGCAAAATAAGTTCAGCAGAAATGTTCCGCCGTGAGTTATCAATCGTATCGTCGACTAGGAATCCCTGAGCCGACCTCTGATCTCAAAACGAGACGACATATATTTACTGGGTATTTCCTACTTCTGCTCTTCGTCAACTATGATAGGATAAAAAACATAAGGTAGGTCATGTCTGTACATTGGTATAACTATTTCATAACTAAGTATATTTTCTTTCATACGTGTTCATGTGTACTCACGCAGAGACCACAAATATTTTTTTATCACATCTATTCGAAAACAGCTACAAAACATGGACTAAAGTATGTCTTTTAGTCCCTAAGGACTAAAAGTAACTTTTTAATTTTTTTGTCAGTACAAAGGAAATAATTGCTGTCACTATTCATTTTCACTACTACTGTTCTAGCTGACGGACCCTACAAGAAAGATCGATTTTGAAACACAGCCAATTAAAACAAAAAATGCGTACTCGACACAGATTAGATAATCCGATCGACCGAATCGTTTAACATCGATTACTGACAACAGAGACACAACCTTACAGAGATTGATATAGAAACACGGACCAAATCATTAAAAAGTTATGGTAAACAAGCCGCGCCAAATCTGAATGCCGTAATTATTTCAATTTCATTTGAGGATATTAGTCAAAAAAATGAGTGATAGAGAGTGTCTAACTCCAGATGATAAAACAACAAATGCAAATGACAAATACAAGATCTGTTACCAATAAAATCAAGAGGAATTTAATTAAACTATGTAAAAATTGTAGTCCTATGAAAATTTTAAGAGGAACAAAGTGGTTTCTGAAAATGCATTTTGAGCCTATTTTCAAGAGTTAGCCAATACTAAACAAGCTTTAACTGTGTGGAGGACATAATCACAATTGTGTTAATAAATATACAATTCAAATTCTAAACATATATGGTATTTTATTGATTACTCCATTTCTTATAGAGGGTGATGAAAAGTACTAGAGTGTCCACCTCAGGAGTAAATACTATTTTTGGCTCGAGTGATGTACTTTGAAACCCTCGCTTCCTCAGGATTCTCCTCTAGAATCCCTCGGCCGCTCTGGATTCAAAAAACACTCTCGCCCTAAAAATAGTTCTTTACTCCCTTGGTAAACAATCTACTATTATATTTATTTTGATGTTGTTCGAGTAGGCATTACCATTCCCCAACCGTTTAGATCGGCTATAATACAGAAGACAAATTGTACATAGAGGCGATTTTTTAAAATTAATTCTGCTGAATATGAATGTTTATCTTTTAAATCTTTTCAAGATAAACATTCATATTCATAACTAAATCCTGAGATGAACAGACAGATAAAAATTGTCATCATTCATTGAACTCAACCACATGTTACATTGGTTTAAATTTAAATCTAAAACACGTAGATGTTTAAATACTGTTGTTTCTTAGTGGGGAAGAAGGTTGTATAGGAGGTAGACACCACAAGCTTTTCATTGACAGATGCATAGATGGCACGGGTTCCGAAGTCTTCTACCCTTTTGAGATTGAGACAAAGCAGGACTTTAAAAAAAGACAGACAATTAACTAGTCCTGCCTGACAAGTTAATTGGTCTTTAGAATGACAACTCAGGAGGTGGAGACGTGTTGCCCTCGTGCACAGATTAATAATGCCTCGTGCCTTCCAGACATGGCAGAATAAGGGCCAGAATAACGAGAGTCAACAACTAATCTCGAGTATACTATGACGTACCTAATGGATGAAATTTCACGTTTCGTTAGTCAGCGCGCAATATATCAATACGAATTGTTATTGTTATCCTTGAAATTAGTTTTACAGTTTTTGACATATCAAGCAAAGGCTCAAAGGTGAAGAACGATGCGCATGGGCAATCCATCCACCGGCCTCTTGCGCTTCGACGAACCCGTCCCGTCCTATAATAAGAATAACGGCTTTTTTATACACGCGCCGGGGATCAGGACGCTTCCTAAAAGGGACGGAGGAAAGGAGATGCAAGATTGTTTATTGAAGAAATAGGCAGATGATAGATCAGAGATACCACGGAATAACCTAGTAGTTAGTACGCCTTTCTCGTGTGTTGTGAAGTAAAAAAATAATGTGAATCAAATACATATTTTAATATTAATTCCGTGAAGTGTGAATTATGAGCGGAGCTTTTCGCAACAATTTGTTGAAGCAGACGGTGTGGTCACAAGTGAGTATTTTGTCACTAACTAACTCAGGTTTTAGAGATGTTTACTAATTATGTAGATACCTGGTTTGATTAATCAGTTGATTAATGTAATGACAGGTTACGTACGTATGACATATAATATTGACGTTATTGAGAAAACCAACGGCTGTAAATTAATGTTTAAAATTATATTTTTATTTCAGTTTATTCGTTCTTTCCTTGTAAATTGGACGCAACCTACGTCATACATAGTGGTTTGCTTAGTTTATTTATTGCCTGTGTAGTTTATTAATTACTTATGCAAGTTAGGGTTAAATGAGAATAGCCGTACAAAATGCTATACAGGTTGCACTTTAGTTTAGTGCAATAATCGTTAACAAACTTCATTTTAAGTGGTGTAGTCTCTTGTCTGGCGACATAAAGCAACATGGCCTCCTTGCGACGACGACGGCGGCGTTTCAACATTTTTTTTATTTTATTTATTTATCCATAAACACCTAAGTTACTCTATGGTTTCAACGCGTCACCACTAACCTACGTCATCCACATTATTATATATTGTTGTTTTCCGTTATCAATTAGAATAACTGGTTTTCTATCAAAGAATCGAATTGTGTATGGATAAAAAGTCACGTAGGCCATAGCAGATACTTTGCAAACTGTATCAGCCTAGCGTTCAACAACAAGAACAAGTGCATAAAACGCACCATTTTACCCGAGACATGCAGGCGAGGGTGGATAGTCAAGTCGAGGGTAAATGTAGATTGTACAACAAGTGCATAAAACACACCATTTTACCCGAGACATGCAGGCGAGGGTGGATAGTCAAGTCGAGGGTAAATGTAGATTGTACAACAAGTGCATAAAACGCACCATTTTACCCGAGACATGCAGGGTGAATAGTCAAGTCGAGGGTAAATGTAGATTGTACAATAAGTGCATAAAACGCACCATTTTACCCGAGACATGCCGGCGAGGGTGAATAGTCAAGTCGAGGGTAAATGTAGATTGTACAACAAGTGCATAAAACGCATCACATTACCGAGACGTATATATGGATAGTCAAGTCGAGGGTAAAATGGGTTTTATGTACGAGTTATAAAAACACTGAGCTTTTCACTTCGATTGTGAGGAAATTAAACAGAAATATTGCAAAAACAGTTGCAAAATGCAACGCAAAAAAATAAGGACATCCCGCCAATTTTTTTTAAACGTGGCTGTTTACCTAATAACCTTTGTCAGAGTCTGAGATTTAGACGAAGATTTGACTTTTTGCAGCTTCTACCCAACATAAAGACGAGCTTACGAGCATGAAAAGTGAAAATTTCTTTTTTTCATGAACGAGTTATTTATACTCGTAGATAACTCTGCTTTTCACTTCGACTGTGAGGAAATGAAACAGCAATATTGCAAAATTCAATGCAAATTGCAACACAATGAAAAAATAAGGACTTCCCGCCAATATACTTTTTTATACTGGCAGTCAGTGGCACTTGGCATAGGTGTGTGTGGCTATTTAGTAAATAGTATTTACCTGTCAACCTTTGTCTAGAGACTTAGACGAAAATGTTACTTTATGCACTACACTAGTGCATAAAAAGCGATTTTATGCAGCCTAAAGCCAACATAAAGACGAACATTACGAGCATGAGAAGTGAAAAACATATTTTCCGTATAGTGCGGCAAATGTTTGGGAACTTTGAAATTATAGTAAGTATGATTTATGTAGATAGCTTTATATCAGGTGTAACTGAAAGGGGTAACATATTAGAAATACAGTCTTTATTGGAAAATGGAAAATACACACGAGTTTGTTGTCGTCTCATCGTCTTCTGATCCTCGTCTCAGTCAAAGGTTATGTCAAAATAGGTCCAAGTTTATGTCAAAGCCTGGTCCTACGGCCTAACTCCAACAATTTGTACAGTATTTTAGTAATACATAGGTACATAGGTATATTTATGTTAATTTCAAACCACTTTGAAATGTCTAATAAAACTAACTCAAGGTTGAAATAATTATTAACAAGTTCTAGTTACGTATATCATAAATAATCATATACAATACAATCCACATTTCTACATTTTATGTACATTTTTTTTATGAAATTGAAAAACTTACGTTGTGTGCACCGCACTGAGTATTTTATTATACTTTCGATGCATAGGTACTTACTGAAGGAAAAATAGGAATCCTTATAGGATCATTTTGTTGTCCGTCCGTCCGTCCGTGTGTCACCACCTTTATATCAAGAACGCGTGGACGCTCGGAGGAATTTATTAGTCTGAGCGTGGACGTATCAAGCTAAAATGTATGTAAATTGTTAAGGTCTGTAGTCGCATAAAGCTGTGAAAAAATCAACCTTCTAGGTCAACGCAATCGGACGATACGACCGTTTATGCTGTGAATTGATGGATTTTCATAGTAATCGCCATGGACCCAAAACCTATAGGGTACTTCTCGTTGGCCTACAATAAAGAAATTTGGCACAAAGCAAGGTCTTATAGCAAAAAAAAGGAAACAATCTGAAAACTGCATATTTCTGTCTACAAATCTATAAATCTGTATTCTACAAATATATTCAATTTAGTTTACATGGATGACATCATACTTTAGTTTTTTATTTGGAAACCTACTTACACGTGTAACGCTCTCCAAGTGTGATCGGAAACCTTGGTATACGAGTCCTACTCGCACTTGATCACTTTTTTTTTTATTGAATACTAAATACTTACTTGGATAGATATACTCAGCTAATCCCATGAAATAATATATGAAAGAGCTGCAATAATATACATGAAATAGCTGCAATAATATACATGAAAGAGCTGCAATAATATACATGAAAGAGCTGCAATAATATACATGAAATAGCTGCAATAATATACATGAAAGAGCTGCAATAATATACATGAAAGAGCTGTAATAGGTTATATCATTTAGTAATTAGGTAGGTAGGTATCATAACTAGAAAAGAGCTTCTACCGTTTACAGAGTTTGTCAACAAGAAACCGTTTCAATACACTATGTAGAAATCTACACGCTGGAAACCATCATCCTCGTTTGTGTGAAAACGTAAAGGACAGGGTCAACCACTATAGATTAACCTATGACACGTTGTGCATTTTATTCTGTGATAGTTACCTAACTAGAACATGAAATAAACTGGATTATTTTATGACGGGAGAGGTCATAAAAATTAACTCATAAAATATTGTATTGTATGATTAAACAATGGTAGTTAGGTATTTTATATTGACTAAACTCCATTTACCTATATCCGAACTCCATTTTAAACCATTCATGTCCGTGTAGATACCGCACTCGCCTACCTCTGTTTTGCTATTCTACCGGTTAAACTAGTTTAAGTTTAAAATTACTATAACTCTTCAGCTAGGTTGATTGATCCGGTGTTGGTGTGGTTTACGTTTTACATCAATGGCCACACGCTCCAGGATTTGAATACATTTAACATATTAATATTTATATCTACACATTTCTAATCAAACATTTACAACTTATAGGTACTTCGTCGTTAATAAATTCAGACGGTTCGTTTTTATATGCAAATGTTTATCGGAAAAATTTTTCGTTGATTTAAAAACCGGACGATTTAAGTTATTCGTGAAAAAGATGAGTGAGTTAAAATAATTAGCAGGTACTGGTAAAGTCAATATGATACCTACACACTTACATGAATTAACAGGATTTTCAAACAGGCGGCGGCAACTTTTAGATATACCTAGGTAGATAAATACTTACGTACGCGGTCACCTGCGTCTAAAAGTATACGGGCAGGCAGGTCATATAACGAGTGAATCCCGCTTAGACTGCTTGTATACGCGACCGTACATAAAGCTGCGTAGTGTGATTTGATTACCTATTATTAATGGAAATATCAAAATGTCCTACCTAAGAATTTATCTTGTCTAGGAATAAAATAATAAAGCCATGTTTACGTCAACAGCAGCATAGATTGATTTTTTTCAAAGAAGGTATGGAAGTATTATATCTCAGATAACGTGACTCTCTAGCAACGATGCATCCGAGTAGCGGGGATAGCGGGCGGGTGGCGGTGGCGCGCGGTCTCGGCTTCGCTGTAGAGCTTTCGCAAAAGCTCGCTAGAGACGCTGCGTCTGGCGAATTAGGGCGGACTGCAGACGGGTTAGCTCCTATAAAAAGCTAGTGGTTGTAGTAAAAGCAGGTCAGGTCAGTGGCCCGGGGGCTCGCGGCAGGGAAAGTCACTCGTGCGTAGGGCGCGCGTAAGTTTCTTTTCGCAAGCGCGGCAAGCGGCGGCGTGCGGCGCTTGCGCGGTGGTCGCAGCCTACGTCACACACTCAGTACTGTGTGCAACCGACTAACTATCGGACGCGCGGTCTGCGCTCGCAGGGCTCACCTCTTGGACGGACTCAGGATCCCAGTGTAGTGCAGTGATGAAGGAGTCGGAGACCACCCCCCGCGCACCGCCCGCCCTCCCGGCAAGGATCTACATGCGCGCCCTCAAGCAGTACCAGAAACTCCTAGACCTGAGGCGGCTTAACTCCAAAGACAAAGTAAGCGGTTATCCACGCTGTCTCAGCACAGTGTCTCTTTCCAACTCATTAGGAAATTACTTAATTATGGACCACCGAATGACATTTGTTGATCAATAGACAGCTCAACGTTACTACCTAATCTACAATGCCTCTTACTATATTATACTAACCTAACCGGTTACCGAATAATCATTCTTATGTGAAGGTTAGACGTGCCTTGGTACTATATGATATTTATTGCTCATGAATATTGCTATTGTGTTGCTTTTTTCGATGTTTTTAAATTGTTATTGCACACTGATATACTAATAGGTCAGCAAACACGCCTAGCTAGGTTTTGTTGCTTCTTTAATTGAACCACGCCTGGTGACTCCAAGGAAATGAGTAGTACCTAACTGAAAAACGTATCCTTAAGTGATGCCTATTATACTTAACTTGCTAGCTTTTTTTTGTTCACGCAATTATAAATGACTGCAATGATCCCATCAAAAAATCGTTAACTCGAGGCAATGTTAAAAATACAATATCCACAGAACCGGCCAGGTTCTGACGTCAAACGATCCTAAAAGGAAAGCAAGTGGTAGTCTGTGGCTGGTAGGTCGTGCAAACAATATTTTATTTTTACATTTTTATATACATACATAGGATTCTGTATATTGTATGAACATTAACCGTCTTATTAATAAACACAGAATAAAACAGTGTACTCTGGCCGCTGAGAGAATGCGATCCTGACAGATGCATGTGTCCCTGTCTGTCCCGGACTCTTTTCACTATATCTCACTCCCACAAGAGCGATAGAGTGAAAAGTAGCGTGGGACAGACAGGGACATATAGGTACATGTTTCAGGATCGTAATCTCTCAGCGGCCAGAATATAGTAACTTTTGGTGTAAGGAATGAGTACCACTTATCTGACTCTACTGTCGGAGTAAAAGTTCTCTGTAAAAGTAAAATCATACTCTGTGTTCAACCTGATAAGTAGAAAACTAGTCTCTGAGTAAGGAAGTATATGTAGAATGTAGATATTAAAAGCAGGGTACATAGTGTTTTTGTTAATTATACGTTACATTATTCGTTAATGTAGACATTATGACGTTGACAGTCGTTTAAACATCGTCTTGTCTTGAAATAGATTAAAGCGACGAAAGTTGATTATAAAGCCACAAAAGGACATGGTTAATCTAGGCCAGATATTGTGTCACCATACCAGACGTGCGTGTCTAATTCCTATGAAAGATGTGTAATAAATAACGTTCTTAGTAATTACAGAATAGGTACATTACCACGTTATCAATGAAGAGTGACGCGAGAAAGTAAAGAATTTTGATATAACATGGTAGGTACAGCTAGGTAATGAATGAGAAACTATATAGTATGTCATCTTAAACTCGTATGTACGTACCGCATTTCTGAATTATGCTTGTAAATTATGCTAATTGTGAATAATGCATCAGAAAATACTGGTATAATTATTGCATAACACTGAATTATTGCCCAATTAAACGCGTCTTTTCTGTGTTTGCTGTCTCATAATCATAACCGTTCTTTTTATGAAATCGCGGACTTGATGCAACTGCCAGTCATGTTGCAACTACTTATGTATGTAGGTACAGTCATGTTGCAACTGCTTATGTATGTAGGCACAAAGATTGAGGACGATGAGAGTATTATTAACTATGTTACAATTTACGTAACGTCCATTTTCAATATCCTGTCTACCTGTCCATGATTACCACATTAATATAGTTAGATTTGACAGTTATGATACGGTACCGCAGATGGTTGGGACTCTTGGTTTAGTTTTTGAAAGAAAAAGTCAGTATGATCTCCCATATACATTTTCTCATTTTGCGTTAATTCATTTACACCTTGTGTGTATGTAGGTCTACATACACACAAGGTGTAAATGAATTAACGCAAAATGAGAAAATACTTTGATAGGGACATTCATTATGAAACCAATTTGATCAGAGCAACTATATTTTTCAGTTCAGTTCAGTTCAAAATTTTTAAAATCATACATATTACTTAGTCAACGTCAATATAATATTAATATTTTTGTATACTACCGCCCGTTCGGAAGTTGTGGGCTTAGGGATGGAGCAAAGAAGGGCAAGAAACCTCCCCCGTACGTCTTTTAAAATATCAGAGCCTCAAAAATACAATGTTATGTATTTCTACTTAAGTCTAAGGAAATACACCGAGGAGAGACGTACTGACTCAGTCCATCGCCCCTCTTTGGATTTCTGTGCGCTGAGATGGTAAAGACCATGCAGTTTTGTCATCTAAATATTCTTTTACACTGTAATATGACTTCTTCAATAGGCCGTTTTTGACATAGTTTTTGAACCTCCTTTCTGGTAGGTCCGATGCTTCATTAGGTATTTTATTATAAAAACTAACACATACTCCCATAAAAGAGTGAGCAACCTTACTGAGTCTGAACGCGGGCATAGCAATCTTATTTCTATTTCTAGTGCTAATACTATGATTATGACCTAAAGTCTTAAATAAACCTAATCCTTTCATTTCTCCGTACAAATCAGCTGACCCATTCTCAGGCCAAAATGTACTTTATCCTTAGTCAGCCGCATTAGCTGTCATTTGCAGCGCCAGTGCAGTGCCTCAACCGTATTATGGTCATCATCATAATTCTTAAAATAACACCCGTACACATCTAGCTCTGTTATACCCTACATTTCCGACCTTCAGTTGTTGAGTTACCGACTCGTAACCACGAACTAGAGTCAAATTACATTTAACAGGGACAAGTACCACTTGAAGCTGTAAGTACCGAGTGTACGTGGCGGGGCGGCTAGGGAACGTTTGCATACTATGTACAACACGTAGGGTTCTACCATACTTTTTTTGGGTACGGAACCCTAAACTTCACTGTAAACACAATCTTTATTGTCGTAGCTTATCGCATGCTGTGCTTATTATATAGTTGTCCGATGGTAACTGTATGATGTAACTCTGTACATGGCTTAAGGGTATCTAGCAATGCAATAAATGGCTTCTAATAAACAGGGGTTATTGAACGAACAAGGCCTTTGATTAAAATTCTGTGGAGGGTCAATATTTTAGCGGCAATCTAAATTCGACATGCTAAACATAAATCCAATGTTTGGGAAAATCACCTTGAGAGAGGGAACATCTTGAAGTTTTATGACTCTATTCTTTGGGTAATATTATTTTTTCAGTGATGATTTTTGCCGGTGGTCTTTATTGATATTAATGTTACCAAAAAAAAAATTAAGACAAGAGTGTCTAAGGCCTAAATATACACTGCCTATACTAAATATACACTGCCTATACTCGATACTCGAATAAAAATTTAATCGTGTTCACAAAGCACCATGCTTGACTGCCACTACCTCTACCTACATCGATATGATATTGTATCAGAAAATAGATTAGTAATCGGAATGTCATTTTCAATTAATTCCCAATATCTGGAGAATTCTGCAGCGGTGATAATTGTCATTTATGATAATTGAAGACTTTTCGTGCTTCTATCTATTTGCAAGAAGTAGTTAGCTTTTAAAAACATTTTAACTATATACAATCTATACACGGCAAATAATAATTAACACTAACATTAACTCAAAATTTTTGTGGGAAATATTCAATAGATACATGCTTTTATTTATGTGAGTTAAAGACTGCAGTTTGACCACGGGGCCAAATTAAAACATATTATATTACCGTCATAATGCGGTTTATACAAAAAATATTGGGTTAGTATGATATTTCACACAAGCCCACCTAAACATATCTTTAGCTTTTTTAGTCTATGGTCTCTATGCTATTCTCGTCACGGTTCTGAACATTATTACACTACGAGAACCTGGCCGTTTTTTTAATTATTAAATTGTATGTTATTACATGAATAAATGTAGAAGAATCGAATAATATTAACTTACAAAAGGCAGATCCTTCACTACCCAGTAACTTTATTGGTCATTTTTTGTACATGCGAAATGTCAAATTCCTCGGATAAACAGAAAATAAACGTTATCAGAGACCTGAAAGATCGGCCCTAAATTACATTTTATGCCTTGTTCAATCAACGATGTGTAGTAGTATCATTATGTACTTATTTATACAATAAACAAAAATGTGTCCTAGAGATTTACAAACGTTTACGTCATCATTAGAGATGTCCAAATGCAAACAGGTGATACTTACCAATTACCATTGCCATTGAAATTGAAATTACCAATACTGAAGTATGACAAAGACAGCCGACAACTTTATTGGTCGTGACGCTCGTGCGTCATTTCCTTATTTGCTGCTCATAATCTCCTTTGCAATAAGGACTAATTTGCTGAAATTTCTTATCACTTAATTGATTTAATCACCAAACTACCGACATCGTTCTACTTATTGCTTAGCTTAAAATATTATTTAGTGGTACCTATTTTTCTTTCTCTGTCAAGTTATGCTGCCGAGTTGCAGTAGTTGTAACGCTTGCACCAAAGAAAGAAAAAAGTAGTGCTACGTATTGCGCATTATGTCCACTCCACCCAGCTTTAAAAAAAAAGTAAAAAATGTTTATTCACAAAAATTCTTATTACATAATGGTGGATCCTTGTCCCCTAACTAGTTTAGACTGTATCTAGGGAAACAGTTCTTCCCGATTAGAGTCACAAGATAAACGTTTGAGAAATTAATAAAGTAAGTAAGTATTATGTACATGTATTACAAAAAAATATTTTATATTGTAAGCAACAAATTTAAAAATAATAATATTAAGACGCCGCCGGAGTTATAAAGTGTAGTGTAGGTGTAATTGTTAGTGTAGGTGTGTGTGTTATGCTTGTAGTGAGTGCAGTGTGGTGAATGTAAGGTATTATTATAGTATTATGTAATATACTTATCATAAGGGTTTTAGTAGGCCATAAGGCTTTCGGTGCCCTCATAATCGTGGGATCGCAGCCAGGTATAGACTCGGTTTTTTAAAGTGTATTTTCTTTCTTTTGTGATGTTTAATTTTTTGTGTATAGAACTTTCAAACTTTACTCAACATCACACCGTCACACCATTTCCCATACAGGGTGGCGGAGACACAGTTGTCCCCACTTTTAGCCACACATTCAATACTCCATTTCCAATTTCAATCCTAATCTGATATCGAACCATGCTACAAGCGGCTTGCAACAAGCCACTCAGTGCAGGAGGCCAATCCTCGAGGCGAATTGTCGAAGCGACGCCAATTGTCCACAAAAATGACAATATTGTCGTGCACGCTTTCAATTCTAATAGGAGAGAATTGCCTCCCTGGATATCGGTTTCCGCGGCTCTCTACACGAATGTCGGTCAGCACCCTTAGCATGCCTGCCCCCGGTCAGTCGCGCCGCGCGCCGCGAGAGAGTGAAGGACAGGGCACGCGCTTTACAAGTCTCTGTCCCTCACCTTCCGCGACAAAAACTCCCAGTCGGCATGCTGCGGGTGCAGGTCGTGAGGATCGTCTTTCCGCATACAAGCGCCGTTTCCTGCAGCTGTCAGCGAGACACAACCAGCACACTTGACGCGCCCTCACTTCCGTACACATATACAAGGTGTAAACGAATTAACGCAAAATGAGAAACTACTTTGTTAGGGACAGCATTCTGAGCAACTTTCATTATGAAACCGATTTGATCAGAGCAACTTTATTTTTCACTTCTCCATACAAATCAGCTGACCCACTCAGGCCAAAATGTACTGGGAAGTAAAAAATAAAGTTATTCTGATCAAATCGGTTTCATAATGAAAGTTGCTCAGAATGATGTCCCTAACAAAGTAGTTTCTCATTTTGCGTTAATTCATTTACACGTTGTAGAGCACACCTCTATATGTCTGTTACACACATGGATATATAATGTAGGAAAGTGATAAATACTCAATAAATACCTACTTGTGTTATTTGAAAGTTAGCTGTAATCTTTATTTACCTTTCAAATAAATGACAGTGCGCTGCTTGACGGCCAGCATGTCCTCTGTATAGTTTCTATAGAATTTTCTTTAGTAAAAGCAGTTGTTTTAAGAATGGGTGGGTTAATCAGAGATCAGATTTCAACCAAAAGGTCAATTTTATTAAGTTACACTTATATTATTATTTCGGTGAAGAGATGGATATCTCTTTCAGACAGGGAGCACTTATCCAGTGGAGAGCGTATAGATACATTTTCCTTTGACACACAACTCACCAATTTACGGGTGGCGGGGACGAGGTAAGAGAGCTGTGGCTGGTCAGCCGCTGCGAAACTGTCTGGCGGCCCGTCATCGTTCATAGGTTGCGTATGCGAACGTTTGTTGAATACAGCAAACGTTTGGCGAGCCGCATTCCCCCGCAGGCGTAGTCGATTGGATATATAGTCTCTGCTTTCAGATGAGCAAGTTATTATTATGGATGTAAACAGGCTACCTTCGCACTTCACAGTCAATGTTAAGAGATCTTAGCTCTCTGCAGGGCGTATAGGGATTCAAATTTAGTATCGGTTGTAACAGGCATGCAAATGTATAATTGGCAGCTAATGTACATTAGTTAAAATTAGAATATATCCTTGAAGTAATGAGAGTCGGTTTCCTGCCATCTCGTTAGGAACGGGCTCAGCTGTTTCATTCTTTGTACTCAGTTGTTCACATAGGACTTAATTCCTGATCAAAATTCTGTCGTCACATTGACGTATGTTCAATATACTTTAAATTATGTATGCATTTATGAAGATTTTTAAATACAAAGAGAATCAGCCTGCGTTCCACTTTCACCCACCACGCTCAAGAGAATTCATTCGATTCATGTTAAACTCCTTTGTTCTCAGTACCTATCATATAAGGAATTGCATATGCAATACGATTCGGAAATTAAGCAGATGTCCCATTACAAATGCAGCCAATGTATTTTTAGACTTAGCTGTCGAGATCCCAGACATTAATCGCTGGAACAGCACTCAGGCCCGTAATAATAAACGGATCTTAGAGCTTAGCTCTGAGAGTTGTGTCAACTATCTCACAATAATAAGTAGTAGTAAGTAGTGGAGTTGTAGTTATCAAAACCAGCCAAATCACCTAAAGTTTCATTGACCTTGGAGATTTTATCAAGGCGTATAAGGTTGAAAATAAGAGGGCGTACGTGGGTGGTTTCAAAATCTAGCGACACAATTATGGTTTCGCCATATGAAATTGGCCATTTATACACGCTTGGGAGCTTAGTCATTTTTTTGTAAAAAATATACCGCTACATGGAATTATTTAGGTTCAAAAATATTCTATGATTTAGCATTTCTTTCCAGTCCTTTAGTTTGAGTTCGTGATTAATGATATCTAAATGCATAAGGTTTAAAGTCAATTTGAACATGACTAAATATTTATGAGATATGTATACATAACGTTTCTTTGGAAAAGCGGAGTCAAAGACCGCTGTTCTAATCGCTGTTATTCCAGTGGATAATTTATCAATAGAGTCATGCGATAGTTTGACGTAATAACGACCACATGTAAATACAATTCTTGATAACTGGACCAGCCCAAAATAAATTACCCACGATACGGATAACCTCTTGATAAATCTATCATACGATGGTCTATAGCCATCTGTCTTGCTTGTAGGCCGCTGATAACCGCTGCAGCTATGTCAAGCACATGATTAGCTTGGAATATGCCTTCGTAAGCAAGCCAGTTCACACGAGCGTACTACCATAAATACATCATAAATAATACATACCTAAGGGATCTATGTACAAGAACAATGTAGTTGATATCCTGCCTGACATTTGTATGGAAAGTTTCATCTGTATGTGCTCGAAACGAGGCTATCTGTAATTAATCATGCCTGTTTATGCCACATTTGTATATAGGTACGTATATTGTATGTCCTGCGTGCGTCGTGCTGTGTGCTGGGAATGACGCAAAAGCTCGATAGCGGTTTGAAATACTGACAAAAACTTCCTGCAGACAATGATAACAATGTTATTGCAAAATATTGTAGTTAAGTAGTTTGCAATTTTTTTTTATTAGTGTCTATTTATATCAAATAGTAGTATCTTTATTAAAAATCTGCTGTTTCTTCCAAGCTCTTAATTACATTTTATATTAGTTTCTTGTAATAGCGCCACTGCATAACGATCGGAGCAATCAAAGTCCGAAATGCAACGATTTATGATTTACTACTGACATATGACTTTATTATACCTCGGTGATAACATGAGCGGAAGTTCAAATCGTGTTGTAGCCATATCACTTCCTGTTTAGAGCAGTTAAGCTATCTATCTGTGTGTACGTTGAACAGTTAAACATAAATATGCTTGTCCATCTATAGCTAGGTTAATACCTGAGCTTGACCTGTTACATGGTAAGAGTACTTACTTAAATAACACAACACCGCGAGTTGGACATGTTTTAGCCTTCAAGGCACTTTTGAATTTAGAATCGTATTTCAAAATCTTGTAGTTATATTTCCTCCTCCTAATTTTGGTATCTCAGCTAACAAACTAACAGAATATTCCTCAAAATTAAGTAAACAGCGGCGTCCCCTTTTAAAATAAGTCGGTGTTTTCCAGAATTATAGCATATGTATATAATATTCACAGTCCACCTTGCATGAACGATACGTTGTATTAGGAAAATAAAGGATTTATAGCATTCAATATAGGATTTATAGCATTCAAGTCGCATTACAATTCCAAATACACGTACATAGTAAGGTGTTATATAAATGGATGTGTTGTTTTTCTCGGCACCGTGGCGTCGCATAGTGATTTAGGTATTGATTGATATCATGTAGGCAGGTTACCATTTTGGACGCGATCGTCGTGCCTACAGCCCAAAAATCTGTTGGGACCTTTTTTTCAATCTATGTAAATTAAAGTACCTAAATAAATTTAGCCCATTAAGTCTCCACCCATAGGCACAGACTTTTACCCAGAAATGAGTGATCTCAATATACATTATAATATTATTATGACGTCCAGAAAAAACTAACACCTTTCCTCTTTTAAAAGTAGTCTAAAAAAAACTGAAAATACTGAACTAAAAATACACTAATACAAAAGACATCAACGAGCGCACGCGCGCGTGATTACATGTATTCATCATCATCATTGGCCTTTTTTTTCTGCATGTTCATTGTATTGGATGTTTATTACAGCTGCTGTGTATTCTGAGTCACATTTGCAATATTTGCACGAAATGCCCTTTTTGTATGAAAACTCCAACCCACGGCAAATGGCGTCATAATAGAAATTCATCTCTTCTCATAAATAATCAAGATAGAAGATTAGTATTTCATCAGATACCTACGTTTGAAATCTGTTGGTTGGTGGGGAAGATCATTTGCGTCCTCAGTGATCTACGGTCATTAGGTAGATAGAAAAAGTTAAGAACTAACGGGTCAAGCAATTTAATTTGCTGGTTGTCACCACCGACCCCGTGGCATAAAAAATAGTTTCTAATAAAACATATTAAAGATCCTTAGTACAGCTGTAAAATTTTAAGCTTTTAAGTTGCATAAGGTAGGTACTAAAAACCTATACAGTCGGAACCCAGTCAGGTGTTTGGCCGACTTTTTGCTTTATTAAATTAATTCAAATCGTATGATCGCAACATAAATCGATCAGGATCCTAGTTTTTACCGTATAAATTAAGAACGTATGTCGTTATTTTGTATACTTTTAATTAAGTGAAGCAGGTTTGAACTTACTTTAGTAAACTATCATCAATCAGCAGCTATTTCTGAATATAATTCTGACTCATTTAAATGTAAACTTCGGCTTGACCAAAAGTTAATATTTTAAAACTTGAAAAGGGATCTACGATCAGTGTATGAATAGTAAGTATCATTCGGCGATGAACAATGCTTCTGACAAAGTTACAATGACCCGAGGGACATCCCTTTTCTGGGGTGAATATCGGTCAGATTCAGAGCAACATCCTAGATACTGACGGTACAACATTTTGTACTTTTATTTTATTGTACACCTTAAAATTTAAAGAAGGTATGATGAGAATCTGCGTGTAAAACTGACTAAAATACCCAAGTCCAGTTCTACAATGCTGACCCAGACAGTACTCATCTAAACGACGACGCTTAAATTCAAAACTATACTATTTCTAGAAAACCCGATAGCTGCTGAGTGCTGCGGTCCCATTACGAGTACCTCTAGAAATATGGACAGGAGCAAGGTGGACCGACCAATTGCATTGTCATTATTTATAATTACTATGATGCATTGTTTACAGTGACGTCTGCATCATTTATCGATGCATTCAGGACACGCGAGTGCCAATGACAATTAAAATTGTTATGTATAATGAGAGGAAGAGGGGGAGAGAGGCCTTTGCCCAGCAGTGGGATATTACAGGCACATAAAAAAAAAAAAAAAAATGTATAATGTTACTCTAATTGTTATCGTAGAGTCCTTGCTACTGTTGTGTTTAGTACTCTATTTTCAGTAAAAAATCTAAAGGGATACGGTTTACGATGCATGAAAATTTAAACATTACGAATGCTAGGGACTACGCAAGGCGAGAGGTAGCTAACCTCTCGGGAAAGACGTATTTCAAAATTCATAACCTGAAAGAACTTGTTAGAAAAAACATGGTAAAAACCTCTCAACCCGATACCAGTGGCGGCAAAAACGCGATCTGTATGGATGAAAATCGATCTTCTGTTGAAATCTTCTTGAATAAATACGAGAGGTGACGTTGTTCAGAACCTTGGCGGGGCGAGTGCGATGCGCCTTATTTCGTAACCCATGTGGGACCCACACAAAATACATTAATCAAATCGCGCTACAAAAAAGCTTATAAGATCGTGCTAGGAAGACACTTGTTACTTGAGCACTGCGCATAATTGTGCAATTGAATAATGTTTAATAAGCGTACCTCTCTACGGAGTCGGTAGAGACTACAGATCTAGACTCTACATAGATAGGGGCTCCAGAGGTGGGAGCATCCTTGTTTTACATAAAACAGTGATTGTATCCGATATCCATTTGCGAGAGCAATATCTTACCTGAATAAATATTACATTGGAAAAGAAAAAATCCTCGACCGCCCAGGAAAATAAAGAATCAGCGTTTTAAAAGTAAAAGAACTTGAATGTGAGTTTTCCTACACATAAAGTAATTTTGCAAAATGTTAACAAGCTACGAAATTGATTTACGAGCTGGGGAGGGTCTATTGTCGGGTAGTGTTTGATTGTATTGTATGGTGATACTGTGGTGTATGTCGCGCTGTTCATTTAATATAAGTAAATTTAGCCCCACCGAGGGACCTTTACCGGGATATGAGTAAGATTGAGCCATACGGCCATACCACGCTTGGTATAAAAAATATGCACAAATATTCCGCCGATAGTAGATATACAACATAACATTCTGTCAATATACTATAATACTATGACAAGCACACAAACAACAAGAAGTATCCAGAATTGCAAATGAGTTATAAAAACTTGGACGCTTATACTTATGTTAAGCATCAGTTCATGGGAGTCCTCCGACTCCTGAAGCCCAAAATAAAGTGTTTGGTATTCAATAAATCGATCACTTCACTCGGTTTGTAAAGGATCAAAACCAATAAATATTGATCGGTTATTAGAATTTTCGAGTGTTTTTTTTTCAAGAAATAAAGTGAAAAGAAAAATTCCATCGGGTCCTTTCAAAATTCAAACTTCGTGTAATGTTTTCACGCCACGATTTTCTGTAAGTTGTACGACAACAAAACTGAGAGTAAAATATAGGATCACGATAATAAACTGACGTCAGTAAAATACAATTTTATGGTACTTTGTACTCTGACGGCGCACCAAGATATTGACTTTACGCATATCGTTCATTATTCATCCATACTATACATATACAGGTTGACATTTAATTAGCTGACCATATTTTGGGGAACGATAGTACCCATCAATATGAAGAACTTTCCCCATGGAACATGGTCGCAATCGAAAAAAATTTTTGGGTCTCCCTTAGTAACTTGAAATCAGCTGATCGGGGCAATGTACTGAGGGACGAAATCTTTTTTCATTTGCGACTACTATATGTTTCTTGGGGAAAGTTGTTCACAACGATGGGTACTATCATTCCTCAAAATATGGTCAGCTAATTAAATGTCACCCTGTATAAACAATCCAGTGCTATTAACTTAGAATAAATGTAACGACATAGCTTAGCCAAGCATCTGTATTAAATGATAGATAGGAAGTCTCCTCGAGTCCTTTTGTTTCGACGAATCGATATTTTTCCGTGTGCGAAACCTTACGATGCCAATTGGCTGCGCTTCCGCCTAACTTTAGACTTCGGCTGATTATTTTGTATTCGCCGGCGCAAGTTTCCGCTTGCCGATATTATTAACATCTGACCCCGCTCTGTCGCAGACCCTAACGATGTGGATAATACTAATTGGCTGGTCGAATGTCTCCCCACATCTTTGTTTGCTTCTACAACAGTGCGTCTCCTTGTTCTTGATAACTTATCACATGCATGACGCTTTTCGACTTTGCTAAGTTATTTTGATCTTAGTCTTTTTACATTGGATGGTTTCGGAAATTTATCAGGCTTAAGACCACAAAATTATGTCCTGCCCGGGTAACAGGTCCACCCGCGTCGTCCTCATAAATGTTTTTGGTTAAAATATCATATATAGTTATTTTTGTAAATAAACAACCGCTTTGTATTTTGTCCAGCTGTTGACAAATATTGATTCTTAGTCGTGGTAGGATAAGGAAGGTGGAAGACTCAAGGAAACATATCGAGTAGGTTTTCTTTGCACTTTATGTGCCGGTAGAGAGCGGGTTTTATTAGTAAAGCATTCGTCTGCCATTTGGAAACGGAATGTAGAGCCCCCGAAAAACAAAATCTGGCGATGTTATCGGTGCAGACAACAGATGTTTGTTTGAGGATAATCCGACACCATAAGCCGACTTCCTGCGAACTGCAACTAACGGCTCATTGTTGGATTTATTACCAACGCATAAACACTTTTACATCATTATTTTTATTGTTCTTCAAGGCACGCCTGCTTAGTAATAAAATGTATTTTTTATGATAGTTTAACTAAGTAAGGCACGTTACGTTTTTGTTTTCTGAAAAGCAATGAGGAAAACTTCCCTTCAGGAAAACAACATGAAAAACAAGAATTTCTGCTGCAGGAGCCCTGGGTTTTAACATAATAAATGCACACAGGTGAAGAGGATAATGTCACGTCTCTCTGCATTTATTACAAGCGTTTTGCTAGCTTGTGTTATAAAGTCTGTGGGACTCAATCCTTGTACTCGTATAGAAAGATCAGCCAAATCACATCATAGTAATGAGAATCAGTAAGACGTATATTATACCTAATATTTATAATTTAATCCGAACCCAACATCCTAATCTCTGTCTTGTGTGAGTGAGTCACATGCCCTCTTCTTGCGCGGAGCAGCGCTGTTTCAACTCCTGCGCAGCTGAGTCAACACATCTGCTCCACCGCAAACACCACCACCTCTGCGTCATGCAGCTAATTCAACTATAACAGTTGTGTAACGGTTGGAACGTTTTTCACTGTTATTCATAAATAACGTAAACAAAAAACCCGCTGACGCGTACAGAGCAACTGTTTTGCTGATCAATAACTGTGAATGGTGTGTGTAAAAGAGAAAGCAAACCTTTATAATTTTAGTAACGTAATCATAGTACCTACTACTTCAGCAGAATCATAGTTATGTTTTATATCAGAGAGTACTACATCTAAGCTCAAACAATCAACGTATGTGTACGATTTAGCAATCGCACAATGTGCACACTCTGCCAATTTAACAAATCAGTGTCACAATACATCAAGGTGGAGTGCGCTCGTGTGCATTAGCGCAATTAAATCAATTTAAGTAAATCGGCCGTTTTACTAAACAATCAACATATCAACAAAAGTTGTAGTATCTACCAAGAGACCCTACATCTTTATGGTCCTTCGAGCATAAGTTTGGCGACATTTGTGGGTTTTGGAACACTGAAGCCACGCGTCAGACTATCAAGAACCAGCAGCACAGCATCAAGGCGAGACTTACCAAGAAGTCAATTACTACTACTACGGTGGATTCTTTGTATGAAGACAGTTCGAGTCCATTGAAATCAGCAAGTATACTATCAAGAATCAAGATATCAAGCATCAAGCAGGTACCTACCAGTTATCAAGTCAGAATCCAGAATACTAGTGCAATCTGGAATTCATTAAATACGAAAGCAACAAGTTCGTAACCCAAGTATCAAACCCAAGTGATCAGCAAGACAAACATGTATCAAGATAACAATAACATGGAAGACATAATCGAAGCTCAAATCAGGCTTGAACAAGGCATCGAAAAAATTTTGGTCAACTTCAAGAAAGAACCAAAGGATCGCCAGACCCAAGACAGCATTAAAAGACGCCTGGAATCTCTGGAATTATATTGGAAGGAGTTTAGTGAAAATCACAACAAGCTTCTACCAGTTTTGCCACAGGACCATGACTACCTAGTAGGCAAGTACTTCGAAAAAACAAGGCGGTCGTACCTAGAGACCAGGGAGTACATCGAAAAAGTTCGCTGCCATCAACAACAAGTGTATCAAGAAGCAACGAACGAAAACATCGGCAAGGATGAACAGTTAAAAACCACTACCAGCAAAAATCAAGATCAACAAGCATCAACCATGATTTTGTGCGGCAAGTTACAAACATATTGCAACAATACACTTTGCAATGTGATTATTAATAACACCGACGACCTGCACAAATTCTGGGAAATAGAGGATATCGCAGAAACACCTACCTACTCGACGGAAGAAACGGATTGTGTCAACTTTTACAAATCCACAACAACAAGGTTGGACGATGGAAAATATCAAGTCAGACTACCCCTAAAATCAAGTATTGAGCATTTGGGACATTCCAAGAACAAGGCTGTTGCACAGTTTTTTCAACTCGAGAGAAAATTTAACAAGGATCAAGAAATGGCGCAAGAATACAAGTCTTTCGTTCATGAATATCAAGATCTGGGCCACATGAAGCTCGCCGACAGTAACAAGTCACTGGGATTCTACATGCCTCATCACTGCGTGCTACGCGAAGATTCCACAACTACGTCTCATCGCGTAGTCTTCAACGCATCCCAAACGACCTCAAACGGCGAGAGCCTAAATGATTGCATGTACAAAGGTCCAAACCTACAAAAAGACCTCTTAACACTCATTTTGTACTGGAGGCAATACAAGATCGCCTTCACCGCCGACATAGAAAAAATGTTCCGGCAAATCTGGGTGCATGAAGAAGATCAAGATTTACAAAAGATTGTCTGGAGAGATCACCCCCGGCAACTACTACAAGAATACCAACTGACGACTGTCACTTACGGCACCAAGGCCGCGCCCTTTCTGGCCATGATGACGCTACGCCAGTTAGCGGCCGACGAAAGAGATAATTACCCAGAAGCAGCACAAGTCGTCGAAAACAGCTTTTACATGGACGATTTACTCCACGGCAGTCACTCACTGGAATCGGCGCAAAAAATTAAACAAGATTTAATCGATTTAATGAAATCAGGAGGCTGTAATCTGAGAAAGTGGAGCTCTAATTATCAAGAATTACTGCTGGGACAAGAGCAGCAAGATCAAGAAAAATACAGTTTCAAGCAGATGGAGTCCACAAAAACCCTCGGGCTTTACTGGAACCCCAATCAAGATACGTTCACATTCCAAACAAGAATACATGATGAGAACGAAACGAAATCTGATACCAAACGAAGTCTTCTGTCAGATATTTCGAAACAATTTGACCCACTGGGTTGGCTGACTCCACTCACGACATCCATGAAGCTGCTGTTTCAAGACGTCTGGAAGTCAAACATAGCATGGGATGACAAGCTCCCCGAAAACATCGCCTTGGCATGGCATAAAATCAAGGGCGATATAAAAAACATTAACCAAGTAAAAGTAAAACGTTGGCTCGGCTCAGACGAAACATGCGCGATCGAGTTACACGGATTTTGCGACGCCTCGCAAAAAGCTTATGCCTGCGTCATTTACAGCAAAATTGTAAAACAGGGACAGCAAACGGAAATCAATCTAGTTGTCGGAAAATCAAGACTAGTGCCGTGCAACAAAGAAATTTCATTACCACGACTTGAACTCAGTGGAGCACTACTCCTCTCAAAGCTGATGAAAACTGTCAAGCAAGCGCTTTCGTCATACCAAGACATCAAGGTTTATGGATGGACTGATTCGACCGCGGTTTTGGGGTGGCTACAAGGAAATCCCGACCGCTGGAAGCCGTTCGTCACTAACAGAGTTCGAGAAATCACGACAATAATGCCACCGGACAGCTGGCAGTATGTAAAATCAGCAGAAAACCCTTCAGATTCCGCAAGCCGGGGGATAACAGCAAGCCAATTGGTAGATCATCCTTTGTGGTGGCAAGGACCACACTGGCTGCCCACTTACGAAGCCAATGTCAAACAACATGTATACACGACAAAGGAAGAAGAAAGAAGAACTAAGCAAGTCAACGTGGTAACTCAAAGCCCACCATCAAGCATAATCAAAGATCTGTTAAACAAGAACAGCTCTTTCAAAAAAGTCGTACGAGTATTAGCATGGGTACGCCGCTTCATCACGAAAAAACAAGACAAGAAAAACACATCATGGTTAACAGTATCAGAAATACGAAAGGCGAAAGAATGCATAGTAAAGCATGCACAAGCTGAAGACTTCCAGAAAGAAATACAAGACCTGAAAGAAGGAAAACAAGTTTCTTCAAAAAGCAAGATATGCACCCTTAACCCTTTCTTGGATGAAAATCAAATTCTCCGAGTCGGGGGGAGGCTATTGCATGCTCACATAAGCCCTGAAATGAAAAATCCGGCTCGAAGGACCATAAAGATGTAGGGTCTCTTGGTAGATACTACAACTTTTGTTGATATGTTGATTGTTTAGTAAAACGGCCGATTTACTTAAATTGATTTAATTGCGCTAATGCACACGAGCGCACTCCACCTTGATGTATTGTGACACTGATTTGTTAAATTGGCAGAGTGTGCACATTGTGCGATTGCTAAATCGTACATATTCCCGAGGGAGAAAATAAACAAAATAAATGATACATGAATTTGTTACATAGCATGTTAAAACTATAAGCCAGTACATCAAATAAATCCACCAGTCCTGTATTACGAAAGTTCAGTGAAGACTGTGTGTGATTTTTAGTTTATTTAAGTACTTACTTATAGTTTTAACATGCTATGTAACAAATTCATGTATCATTTATTTTGTTTATTTTCTCCCTCGGGAATATGTACGATTTAGCAATCGCACAATGTGCACACTCTGCCAATTTAACAAATCAGTGTCACAATACATCAAGGTGGAGTGCGCTCGTGTGCATTAGCGCAATTAAATCAATTTAAGTAAATCGGCCGTTTTACTAAACAATCAACATATCAACAAAAGTTGTAGTATCTACCAAGAGACCCTACAGTATGTATACTCGCGTAATAACAACCAAGAAATAACAAGCAATCTTGAATATTGGAAACTATGCATTTGGGACTATGCTATGCATCACACAGTTATTGCGTTTCTTATAGACACATTGAAATTAATATAGATATCTATACTATACGTGTATCCCAGGAGGAGTAAATGGCAGGAGGAGTAAATGACAAGATTCAAGAGTACATTTCGTTCCAAAAAGTGAAATATCGCTTACGACATCGAAATAGCTCTAGACTTGGGGTCTCTCTTCTTTGTCATAATATTAATAAAGGTGAATATTTATTTCACCAAAATTATGCATTTATTTCATACGGCCTTGCATAATTATTATTCGCTTATCACACTTTTATCGAAACATGTGTCAGGGTTATTCGCACCAAATAATAGACCTCAGTATACGTAATTCGTCATGAAAGTTAATTCTGTCTACTTAATTCCAGTGATCAGAATAGGCAGAGGTAATGTGCCTAAAGTTTGTGGAACAGGGGCGAAAAGTGGAGTGGTCATCAATCAATTTTTATTGTTTGGGACAATAATTTTATCCCAATTTTGGGGAAAAGTTTGAATGTATTAAAATACATGTGATACATGCTAAGATAGTTTTTTGAGAGAATAACATCGATGTAATTTACTCATTTATTTACATATTTAAACTGAATTATCTCAAAAACCCTACTATTTACGACATTTTGACAAAGAATAGTTATTGTTTGTAATTAAATTCCCTGTCGATAGACATACGTTTTATACGATGTACACGACAAATGCAACATTTTAGGGAATTTCAACTTTAGGTAACTCAGAAAGATGTATTGTTAGGTACATATTCTCTCAAAAAACTATCTTAAAAAATAAAAGTTGAATTGATTGATGACCACTCCACTTTTCGCCTCTGTTCCTGCGCTAATGTGCCTAAAGTTTGTACTTAAGCACATTAGCTATGTCTATTCCGATCACTGTTAATTACTAAGTTAAACCATTTGAAAACTACTCAGACAATCGTTCTTCCTACAGCAGAACTTCATTATTTATAATTTAATTTGTGTTTAAAATAGATTACATTGTATGCTAAAGAGCCATTTAAAGGTTTAGAAACTTCTAAAATAGTACACAAATGCAAAGCAACACCGCTAAGGCTACTGTGCGTCATTGTGCCGCTCTACATGTGCTTGGTAAGCAATGCGTTGTATTATTTTGCGAATGCAGTATGTTGTGAAATATAAATCTTTTGCATATTTGGTACATGGACGTCACTGACGTCACTGAGGCTGATATGGTAATACTCAGCTCTTTTAACACGTTTTGGAAAAATACTTTTAAAGGACCCTACGTAATCGTAATACTTAAAATCGTTACGTTGGGTACCATTCAACCCGAGACTTGTCTCAACACCTGTATGCCCATCCTTACATGGCGGTCACGTTGAAGTCGTAATTACGTGAAAACAAACCTATATTTTTCCATGTATGTACTTATTTTTTTGGTAAAAGAATCTATTAAGAGCCCTTGGTTCACCCGGTAGACCCTTTTTAACCTTTCTACATTCATACAACCAACACACATACATACATACATAGCGTCACGCTATTTCCCATACGGGGTGGCAGAGGCAAAACTGTGTCCACTTTTAGCTAGATATTCAATACTCCATTTTGCGTGACAGGGGTCTAGCCCATCGCCACAGCTATGGAGTATGAGGGTTTCCTCACGATGTTGTCCATCACCGTTAGAGCGTCCGTATTGTTGATTTATCTCATTGGTACATTGGTCAATAGCGGGATTCGAACCTGCATCTCCTGCGTGAGGAGCAAGCACAAAACCCACTAGACCACGGAACTCTTCACCTCGCTCCATTTTCCTTGTATACTGGTGGTCTACTAGTGGGGACGCTTTACAGAACCTTATGACGTGCGGAACGACTGGAGACTGTAAAAGGTGGCCTTTACCACTTTAAGTGGCACTAACACATAGGCACATTGCAAGTGTAAGAGCCATCTGCACGCGTCCCTGTACAAGTTGTGGCGAACTTAGCGCAAACTATTAGTGAGACGACACTAAGGATACTAACCATACATATTTGATTTGAGCATACTCAGATGGCGCGTCGATACGACGACGCCTCATACATAACCGTGCCGCAAACAACGGAAAAATACGAAACACGAACAATAGCAATGCACTCAATATAACAATAACTGCGCAGGATAGATATTCGGTCGTGATCGTTGTGAAGTAAAGTTCTGAAAACCTCATTCAGTAAATTGAAGACGATATATGAAACTGGGTATGAGACTTATTTAGCGGGAGGGAGTTTACGCTTTTATTGTTCTAGGGAAAGGAAACTTGCAATAAACTGCGGAGATGATAAGTGACACTTGAGCAAACTACTTTTAACTTAACTTGATTCGAATTTAGAAAATCTTGTGCAAACCTTACGTCTCTGCCAAATTTTACCAGTTCTTCTTCGTCTCGTCTTCTTCGTTCTTATATTCTACCGTGTACACTTACTTAATGTCCGAAAGGACGTCCATTGATTTATCCAAGATTGGTGGATTCATCTTTGACTCCAAAATACTTTGGAAACCGACTCCAATTCGAAGTTGTTTATACAATCAGGCAGGTAGGGCCTATAGGTACCTGTGGTACTAAAATTAGTACCACCAAGGTAGGTAGTTTAAAGTGATTTACATCCGAAACGTAGTTGGTGATATTCTGATCGATAAAATAAAATATGTTCGTTGCCTTTAGATATCGATTGCACCGATTTGCATCTCGATGTCCTCGATAGCTACCTATGTAGGAGGTGCATAATTCCACGCTCCGTCTACGTCTGTCTGTCTGCATAATGGTGTCAGAATGCAATCTAGTAGTCTAGAATACAGTGCACTCCGACCGTGACCTGACCTACAAGGTGCGCAGACGATGCATATCGACTAGAGAGGTCGTAGATCTTAGGAGACAGTCCTGGTGGCCAGTCCTGATTAACCAAGGAGGTCGCTCAGGTTATAGTCATAGGTAAGCTCCTAACTCATTATTCCTTTTTACTACCCCCTGGATACCTCAGGTATACCAGAATATCGGATGACATGATAAAGTTATATTATATTTAATCTTCATCATCAATATCTGTATCTGTTCATTTTCCACCCTATTTGTCCTAGAGCCTAATGCGTAACGCAATGCATCTATTTATTTACTATGCGATTAACATTAATTGCAGTTATTAAATCAGCTTAGAAAATAAGAGCATTTTTACATGGTAAAACTCGCTCTAAATCAAACTAATTTGTGAACAAATTAAGTGTCCACAAAACAACTATTAGATAAAATATTACCCGTTCATACGTAAATTCATATTACTACATGACATAAATTCATTAACTTCGATGATATTGATACCGATCTGACGCCGAATTTAATGACCCGCGCGAAGATGAGTCGGCCAAGGTCGCAGATGCTTCTACTGGCAAAATCCAGGTTTATCCGGTTTTATTTCTTATCAAAGTTATCACATATCGTGCCTTTTGACCTTCCGGCACCATTAAAATGCGAGGCCAAATTGGCATTCAGGGAGACGCACCTAAAGGATCAGATTAGTAACATACAGTAACATATATCTGACAAGCCTGTCACTTTAAACATAGCTACACGTACAAATTTTTCACTAAGTAATACAAAATTTATTGGTTTTACGATTTATTGTAATTATAACTTCTTTAGAAGTTATAAAAATTGAGTTAACTTTATAAATGTAGAGCCTGCTTACTACTCTAGGTAGTCTCTTACCAGGGTACTAGTTACTGTTGTATTTCACTAAGTTTATACTTAATTACTTAATCGACATGTCCTGTTTTTTGTGACATCGTATATATTTATTGCACATATCAGAACACACAAACAATACAGAATAGGCATGAACAACGGCAAGCTTATCTCTAAAAAGAGATTTCTTCCAGCAAGCCCAGGATGGACAGGATACATTTTATATCTCAAAACGGGCAAGCTTAATGTACTAGAGTAAAAAATAAAATATATATAAATTATATTATCTACTAAACTACTGAATATACTAAATACCTAAGTAGCTACATGAATACATATTAATCATATATATCTTAACATAAATAAACCTAATACATATTTAATACCTACTAACTTTATGAAAGAGAAAGATAATGCTCCTTTACACGATTTCTGAAAATGAAGAGAGATGGACTGTCCCTGATGGCGCAGGGAAGCGCGTTCCAAAGACTTATTGCCCTCATACGGAACGCATGTTTGTATGCGACGGTATTGTGTTGTGGAGTGGAAAGAATCATCTGAACATCTGCAGAGACAACGATACGTATTTCATTAGTGAAGTTCTCAATTCAGAAATCGGAGGTCCCTGTGTAATATACAGCCCTACCACTACAACTCAACTTACAATGAGTGGTGAATACAAAACAGCTCTACAACAAAGCCTCGGATCCACCTAGCATCGTAATAAAATGACTCACATTAAACCTGTTGCTACTAAAACGGATCACCATCAAATTATATGATACCATAACAGACATGCCAGTCAAGATCACTTTATAGCTTTTCTCCATGATATGGTGTGTCGGTCCATGCAATGATCCATGATGCAAGCTCAGCGTTTGATTCACACATTTGTTTGAAACCGTATTATCATAGGTAAGTGCTACAAACAAACTACAAAACAAAATGCGTCAGGGCAGGGACGCTTCTTTTGCATTCATTAGAAATTATAATGAATAATACATACCTACCTGTGACTCATGCCCATTACACATAAAAATGTCGTGAAAATTACGGAAAACATAAAAAAGTATAGGGAAAACTAACAAGTTATTAATTATGTAAAACAAATGAGTCGCTTATTGTTGACGGTTGAGATATGGAAACTGATAAAATATCATCTTTATGTAGATTATTGTAGATGTAGCTGCTAGTATGTATAGGTTTAACTGTGTAGGTAGTATAGTTTACGTACGTTAGTGATAGGTATGATATTGACAAAAGTAATAAAATGTGTTGAGGTAAGATAGAGACGGTAACAAGGGACAATCCATGTGAACCAATCCAATCCAATATTCCAACAAATGAAAAAATACATTAAAAATATTCCTTCTGACTCTAATGAAAAGTTAAAATTTTCCTCGTTAGCCTGTTAAATTTATTACACCCGTATATTTTCCATGGGGGGCTAAATTAAAATTAAAACATCCCTCTCTGTGATGAAATCAAGAAAGCGAGGTAGGTGTATACTTACTTTTTTACCCTTATTCCAAATCCCAACTGGTCTATTCCCTATACTGATTGGTATGGATTTAGGGCTTGTGAGTGATGTATGAAGGTAGGCTAAATACTTTTAATATGTTCTGCGAAAGCCGTTAGTTCGATCAATTTTGTAATTGTGGCTAGTTATGTCGATTAATCACGGAAGTCCCTTTTTTGGTAACTTGGATCGACATTATTACCAGCGGTATCACATAGTAGGTAAAGGAAAGTTATTGCAGATTTTTCCATTACCTGCTTACTTATGTACGTACAACTTTCAATGCTTTTCCTACAGGCCGTAAAATGCACATTGCTCTACCATTTCTTTGACATGCAATCACGCAAATCTTAACATGCAAGTGAAGTAGGTACCTATAAAATAAATCATAACGCTCGATAATTCGATAATCGTAGATAATGTCCACTGAGTGAATATCTTGTCTGTTTTATACAAAAGTGAGTCTACCTATTTCGTAGGAGAGAGTGGAGTTAGGACGAACACATAGCAGAAATATTTGCTGGCATACGTGACTACGATCAAGTATTCG